>JAVGWX010000003.1:21759282-22309282 GCA_036924085.1 Ariolimax columbianus
ACGACACAGCGCATTCCGTTCTCTGGACTACATTCTGCTACTTACGCCCTTTTAGAGTTTGGTAGCGGGAGATGGAGAACGAACGAAGACAAGTCAAGCCAATTATCTTTCCATTTACTCTTTAAATATATTATTGTTTTTCATTAGTGCAAGTTAATGTATGAACTATTATTGGTAATAGGAAAGTTTCGATGTAATAGTGTGCACACCAAAAAAATCCAAACAAAACTTTAAACTGAACTAGATTTACTGTCTTTTCTGTGTGACAAGCTAACCAGATAAAAGATAAACCAACTAATACACAAGGTAGACATTCTGCCATTGAACTCATAAAATACATCTCTATCTTACAGAAAGGTACAAGCTGGCTTCTTCTTTTTATTCATCATCATGATCACTATCATCATTTTCTTGTTCTTCATCGTCCTTTTTAAAATATCTTCGTCCTTATTTTTAGTCTTAGAAAAATTAAAAGTGGATTGTGTTCCATGTAGGATGGTAAATACCAAGGGGATAACTAGATTTGTAGTTAAATGTAGAAAAGCTAAAAGTAAAACATGGACAAAATATATAAAGGCATGTAAATTGAAAGAAACATATAAAACATTTTTGGACAAGCAAAACATAGCTCAGAAAGTGAATAAAGCAGAAAAATAGACTTCGAAAAAAAAATTGCTAACTGGATCAAGACTAATAGTAAAAGCTTCTTTCCTTATGTTAGAAATAAACAAAGAGTGAAAGACAAGGTAAGCCCTCTCATAGACAGCACAGGTAAAATAATAAGAGAAAATAGGGAGAGAACCAATCTACTAAATCAATACTTTAGCCGAATGGATTGAAAATTGGTTAACGGGAAGAAAGCAGAGAGTGGGCATAAATAAGAAGTACTCTGAGTAGTGTGAAGTAAAAAGTGGAGTGCCACAGGTCTCGGTTTTGTGACCAATATTGTTCTTGATATATATAAACGGACATTGACATAGGATCCATGATTGAAAAACTGGCGGACGACACAAAACTATGTAGGAGTGTCTCATCTATAGCAGATGTGGATATTTTGATACGGATTTAGATAAAATTCGAGACTGATCTGTGAAATGGCAAATGGAGTTTAATGTAGATAAATGTACAGTCATCCACATTGGTAGATTCAATATGGAACATAATTACAGAATGGGCGAAAATAATATTAGAAATATAAATAAGGAAAGGGATCTAGGTGTTATAATAGAGCATACAGGTAAAGTGAGTGAGCAAGTCCATGTAGCAGTGAATAAGACAAATGCAATGTTAGACATGATTAAAAGAAATATTAAACATATGAGTAAGGAGGTGATAGTCAATCTTTATAAAGCATTAGTTAGATCTAGATTGGAGTACTGTGTACAGGTCTTGAATCCTTTTCGCAGAGGAGATATGAACATGCTGGAAAGGATACAAAGAAGAGCGACATATGTGAGTGGGATTCCAGAATTACAGTTACGAGGAAAGAGTAAAACAGGCCTCCAGTGTCTAGAAAAGAGAAGAATGCGAGGCTATTTAATACAGGTTTATAAGATAATCACAGCAAAGGTTAAATTAGACTTTAACAAGTTTTTCAAAAAACAACCACCAATGAGAACAAGAGGGCACAGATACAAATTAGCTAAAGAAAGGTCCAAATTTGATATTATGAAATATTTTTTAGTCAGAGAGTGGTGAATGCTTGGAATGCATTGCCCCAGGAGGACGTAGAAGTAGAGACAGTTAATGCTTTTAAAAAATAGATTTTAGAGCAGGGTAATGCAAATGTAACTGGTTGTCTACAGACTCTGATGAGTCTTCTAAACTATTATAAAAACGTTAAGTTAAGATAAGTTAAATTATTCCATATTCTTCACACATAAACTTGACACTTTTGTCTAAGATGTCTACCGTCCCTTTACAGCATATTCTTTATTTTCGGTTGTAGAGGTTCATGTTGTCACTTCGTTTCTTCTCAAGCAGACAGTATTTTCACTCCGCTGACTGGGTTCGATTTCCCAGAATGATAAATTGCGTTAGGTCTTTTTCTTTCAAAGCTATATATGTGTTTCTAGTGTTTTCAAATGGAGAATGCGTGGCCTAAGGGTGAATCGTCCATTTCACAATCCTAACGCATACGGTTCGAACCACGCTCGTGTCCAGTTTGGCAGACATGGTTAATGTTTTTCTTCTCCACGTTGGGAAGGTAATGGCCTCCTACAGTACTGCACACTTGCCAAGAAACATATAACAGCCAAATAGATTGGCGGTTGTACGAAGAGACGTTCTGCAAAAGACATGCTATTTGCTTTTCCATTAGTGTTTCCAAAAGTCCTGTATTGAGAACATTTTCATTATATTATCTACGGGTGACATGAGAACTTGTGACACCTATCTCATGCCAGACAAACATTTATTGCTCAACATTAAATTGTGAAATTAGAAGTACGTGTATTCAACATGTATCCATGCAAGAGAAGCTAATGGCAATGTCGGGAAGCTTTGAGTTCACTGATACATTTAAAAATCTATAATCTTTGTCTTTTTTATCTGTGAATGTGAAGCCCCTACTCTTTGCGACAGCTCTTCCAGTATATTCAGCCTATGAGTTTTATGAGGATACTCTATCCAATTTGCCAACCTATGATAATTTATGTGTGAATATGGACATCTGTCGCGTTAAATAATACGTATACTTTATACATTACACTTAATGCATTATACTTTATACATTATACGTTATACATTATACTTTATACATTACACTTAATGCATTATACTTTATACATTATCCTTTATACGTTATACTTTATACTTTATACATGATATTTTACACATTATACTTTATACGTTATACCTTATATATTATACTATACATTAAACTTTCAACTGACAGACCTACGGCGGTTACATGTCATATTAACTAAATTAAAAAAACAAGCAGAACAAAATTGTATATTTGGTTAAGGCTGATCATCATCATCATTTCTCGGATGTCTCAGCCGGATGAACATAAGAATCGTTAGCAATATCAAGGATCTAGGAAATAAGGTAGGAAATGTACATAAACAAGTCCTTGGTAATGGAAATGAGAATACGAGATAGAGAACGAGAGACAGGGGGAGTTGGGGGATCGGGGGAACAGGTACGGGAGTTGCAGTCATGAGAGAAAGTAAAATATTTTTTTTATGTTAGGTAGAATCAATATGACCAATATGTCCCAAAGAACGCGAAAAAAGTCACAGAGTTGGTAATTTTTCTGTCTTCGTTCATGGTATCAAGACTGCTCTAAATTGGACGGACCATCAACGTCACCTGAACAGCGCATACTTCCACGTCACACAAAGATAAATCGTGCTAATAACATTGGGCCAGTCTTTCATCTCCCTGGTCGCGCGATACTCTATCCTGGTCGCGCGCGTACTCTGTAAACAAACTGACAGGTTAGGAAGAAAGAAAAAAGAAAGAAGCGCTATTATAAAGAAAGCGGAGAATCATGCGATCAGTAAAAGACACGGATTTGCAAGAAAGAAAAAAAAAGAGAACTACAATGGAAACATTAATGCGTTAATAGAGGGACAAAATTTTCCCGGTGCTGTCGGAGTCCGAACCGGTAGTAAAGAATAGTTGCAGTGTAAAAACATCTAACATGTTGTAAGAGGGGATTAAAGACGATTGGGCATGGGGCCGCCTGATTCATCCTGTGGAAACTGTGAGACTGACGCCCTCCAGGACAAGAAGATTTGATGTGTATTTCTTGAAGACATGTGCATCTCAGGAAACTGGCAGGTTTTGTATTGATTGATTTTTTGATCGAGAGGGATTAAGAAAAAAGCAATTATTATTCTTGTCAGGGTTCAAACCCCAGGTGGTGCCGGTTTTTTTACGATTATAAACAAGTTTCTGTGGTTGACCAAACCTCAGAAATACGGTTCTAGAGCAGCCTGAAGTAAGGGCACCCAATATGTGACGTGGGCCACCAAATAATATGGATCTAACACCCTATTACCCATACACGGCATGAAAGATGGTCTTTACTTTGACTTCGTTGAGGACAACGTTTGAGATTGTGTACACCTTTTCTGGGTTGTACACCTTCTCTGGATGTGTACACCTTTTTGGATGTGTACACCTTTTCTGGATGTGTACACTTTTTGGATGTGTACACCTTTTCTGGGTATGTACAGCCTTTCTGGATGTGTACACCTTTTCCGAATTTGTGTGTTCTTGAGCATGTTTACAGAATGTGTCAAGAACTTGACAAGTAGAAGAGGAATAATGGAAGCAGGATGGTAGAGATAAGTGTTGCTATATGGAAACAAGAACCACGTGATCAGCGAATAACAGACTGGTGAAAGTAAGTGAAAAACATAGAATAAAAACGAAATAAAGAAATAAATGAAACGGTTAAAATTGTTTTCTTCTGGTATTGAGTATCACAGACGACCAATGAAGATGTCTTCTTTTTCTTCTTCTTCTTCGTACGCAGTCAGACAGTAACCATTATTTTTTCGAAAAAAGCGGCGGTCATCCTGAGGCTGTCGCCACTGCCATAGAGCTTGTCTTGCAGTTCCACTGGTGATGGCCACATCTGCTCTCTCTGATCCTCGTATGTCGGGCAGTTCTGCAACAGATGTTCAGCGGTCATTTTACCGGTACCGCACGGGCATTCGTCGGTACCACCTATCTTCAATTTGTTGAATAGGTGGTACCTCAGTCTATTGTGGCCAGTGCGAAGTCTGAAGACAACGACCTGCTCTCTTCGGTTCAACTGGTAATAGGCATCGTTTTTGGTGTAACCAGTGTGTTCGATTTCCCATTTGGTCGTGTATCTGGGTTTGATAAGCCGTTTTGACTCTTCGTACGTCATACTGGTATCTGTTTGTGGTAGTCTTGCGCCTTCTTTTGCCAGTCTGTCTGCCTCCTCGTTGCCTTGGATGTTGCAGTGTGATGGGACCCACTGTACCACTACCCTTTTTGGTGCGGACTGCTGGCACAGTTTGCAGAGTGCTGCTCTTAAGTCATTAAGCTCAGTGTTTTTCTGGCTTTGTAGCGCTGTGACTACGGCGAGAGCATCTGTAACAGGACTATATGGCTTTCATTTTCTTTATGTGTCACCATTTCTTCCACTGCCGCCCTCAGTGCCTCTGCCTCCGCTCTGAAATTGCTTGTGTACTTACCAGTAGCGAATGACAGTGTTATTTTTCTGCCATTTGGTAGGTTCAGGATAGCTCCTGCCCCTCCGTTCTGTGTAGTGTTTGTTACAGAACCGTCGGTGTATGCATGGGTCCAATCCATGCTTGGGTAGTTTTCCGATATGTAGCTCAGGGTAGTATCTCTTCTTTCTTTTTCAGTCTGGCAGTTTTTGTTTCCAATACCTGGTATATGTTCTACCACCTCTGGAAATATACGCTGCCTCCAGATAGGTTTTCGTACAGTAGGGATTGGCTTTGGTGTTGTTAGTGCGTTCATGGGCTCTTCGTGCATCTTTTCTTTGGCTATTTCTGCAAAGTTTCTTCGCTTTAGTTTCCTATTTCCGAAAGTGTTTAGTCTCTGGTGCATTGGATGGTCAGTCAGTCTTCTGAGTTTCGCTGACTGCAGCTGGGCTCTGCAGTCTCTTCTATCGGTCATGGATTGCAGTTTTGTAATCTTTTCAAGTTCTACAATTGGCGTTGACTTCATGCCTCCTGTCATAACTCTCATGGCTTGGTTTTGAAGTTTGCTAACTTTATCGAAGTTCGCCTTTGCTGCTGTTGTCCATGCCGCAATGCCATACTCGAGAACTGGTCTCACTCTTCCAGTGTACAGTTTCTTTAGTATGCCTTCGTCTGCTCCCCAGCTTGTGCCAGCAAGTTTCCTCATGATTGCCATTCTTTCTCTGGCTCTCATTCGGTTTCTCTCGATCTGACTTTTCCATGTCATGCGCCGATCAAATGTGACTCCCAGATAGTTTGGGTTGTCGTTTGGCTGCAGGAATTTGCCATTTAAACTTAACTTGGTATTTTGGGGTTTGATTGAAAGCGAGAATATTGTGCATGTGGTTTTCTCCTCGTTTATTTTGACCAGCCATGAGTTCGCCCAATCTTCCAGCGATGTTAGGGCCTGCTGCATCCGATTTCTTGCTATGGTGAGATTCGTTTCAGAGGTCCACATAGCCAGATCGTCTGCAAACATTGAGCTATGGACTCTTCTTGGTATATTCTCTGTAATGTCGTTTATATACACCAGGAAGAGTGTGGGTGACAGTACTCCCCCTTGGGGTACTCCCTGCTCGAGTGTCACCTTTCTGCTCATCTGCCCTTGTACTTGGACTCTGGCCGTTCTGTTTTTGAGGTAGTGGTTGATCCACTTGTACATTTTCCCACAGACATCACTTCTTCTTAGCTTGACTCTAAGTCCATCTTTCCAGACTTTCTCAAATGCCTTTTCCAGGTCCACCCAAACCGCTACTGTGTGCTTCTGTGCCTGGTAGGCATCTTCTATTTCCTAGGCTATGAGGATGACCTGGTCCTCAGTGGATCTGTGCTGTCTAAAGCCGGCTTGCTGTGGAATTAGTATTCGTTTTTCTTCCAGATGCCACATCAGTCTGGTATTTATCATACGTTCCATCAGTTTGCCGACACAGCTCAGTAGGCTGATAGGCCTGTATCCATTTGGATCTGTTTTGTCCTTTTTTATTTTGGTACTGGTACCAGTACTGCGTCTTTCCATGCCTGGGGTACAATTCCCTTTTTCCAGCTTTGGTTCAGGACCGATAGCAGCTTCCTCTTCGCTGTTTGGCCCATCCCCATCAGCATTTCGTTTGTTATCCCATCTTTTCCGGGAGATTTCCTTTTCTTTAATGTTCTCATGGCCTCTTCCATTTCGCTCATTGTTAATTTGGCCATCATATGCTCTTCAGGAGCCGTACTGATGTTGTCGTGCCCCTTTTGGTCTTCACTAATGTCTGTATGCCTATCTGCAGGGACCTCGATGTGGTTTGCTCTGGCATAGTGAACGACAAAAGCGTTTGCAGCTTTTTTACCAGTGAGCAAGTTTTCGCCCTGCTTGATGGTAATTTGTTTGTTTGACGGGGTTTCGTCATTCATGGCTCTGACTAGCTTCCATAGCTTGTTCCCTTCTTTGTCCAGGTTTAGGCTTTCCGTTTTGTTTTTCTAGCTCTCTCTTGCTGTTTGCTTGAGAGTGTATCAATGAAGGTGTGAACATGATAGTTAGACGTCATCAAATTATATTCCAGGGCTATTACAGTTAGTCTGCACCAAGTTATATTTAAACACTATTACAATTAGTCAGCACCAAGTTATATTCCAACACTATTACAGTTAGTCAGCACCAAGTTATATTCCAACACTATTACAATTAGTCAGCACCAAGTTATATTCCAGCACTGTTACAGCTAGTCAGCACCAAGTTATATTCCAATACTATTACAGTTAGTTAGCACCAAGTTATATTCCAATATTATTACAGTTAGTTAGCACCAAGTTATATTCCAACACTATTACAGTTAGTCAGCACCAAGTTATATTTCAATACTATTACAGTTAGTTAGCAGCAAGTTATATTCCAATACTTTTACAGTTAGTTAGCACCAAGTTATATTCCAACACTATTACAGTTAGTCAGCACCAAGTTATATTCCAACACTGTTACAGCTAGTCAGCACCAAGTTATATTCCAATCCTATTACAGTTAGTTAGCACCATGTTATATTCCCATACTATTACAGTTAGTTAGCACCAAGTTATATTCCAACACTATTACAGTTAGTCAGCACCAAGTTATATTCCAATCCTATTACAGTTAGTTAGCACCATGTTATATTCCAACACTATTACAGTTAGTCAGCACCAAGTTAAATTCCAATCCTATTACAGTTAGTTAGCACCAAGTTATATTCCAACACTATTACAGTTAGTCAGCACCAAGTTATATTCCAACACTATTACAGTTAGTTAGCACCAAGTTATATTCCAACACTATTACAGTTAGTCAGCACCAAGTTATATTCCAACACTATTACAGTTAGTTAGCACCAAGAATACCCCAACTATTACAGTTAGTCAGCACCAAGTTATATTCCAACACTATCACAGTTAGTCAGCACCAAGTTAATTCCCCAACTATTACAGTTAGTCGTCACCTAGTTTCATACCCCAACTATTAAAGTGGTGATATTTGAATCAATTTGTTCAACGAAATAATTTATGCTAGCGATGTGGAAATGCACGTTAAAAGTGGAACAAATCAGTAATTTTAAAAAAAAAATGGTAAGTATAAAAATACATTTAAAAAAAAGTAGTCTGAGCATCTTTGTTCTATTATATGTTTACCGAGATAAAACGGGAACATAATTAGAATGTGAGAGGAACATGAAAGCATTATAAACATATAAGCCGACAAGGAAACAGACGATCACTTACAATATCAGATCGTATCCTGGTCGGTACGTCTCGGTCATCAATTTTGTCGGCACTGTCTCCGCGCGTGGATGCGTGGAGATATCAACTGTGCGTTATGACTGTTTCCCCCCTCAGATCGTAACGTCCCTCGCTATGCGCTCGGTGTTAACCTGAACACCGCGTCCTGGACACTTCCATTCGTTCGGCATTGACCTGCGTCACGAGAAAGCTAGCTAAATACTTGCCTGTAACTACACCTTCCCTCCCGTTTGTCTGCTATTGTTTTCTCTGGTTAAACCATCGGATCACACACTTATCAGACAATATTTATAAACTATACCGACATTTAATCAATGAAATCATTTCAATGTGTAGACTGTCTGATGGTTTATTGATTGTCATAATTTCGATAAATAAGATCAAAGTCGTGTCATGACATAGCTTCCCATAGACTATACTGTGTTGCTCAGAATGGAGTTTAAAATACTAATCTTCTTCGCTAGTTGGATTTCTTTCGAACTCATTCCATGAAAAAAAATCAATCCCGCTTGCTTTCAAGACGCTTAATGTGACGTCACGTGACGCGTCACCAACAGTACCTATGTTGCTTCTTAGATGCAGGAGCGAGTCAGCTTAATGTGACGTCACGTGACGCGTCATCAACAGTACCTATGTTGCTTCTAAGATGCAGGAGCGAGTCAGCTTAATGTGACGTCACGTGACGCGTCATCAACAGTACCTATGTTGCTTCTTAGAAGCAGGAGCGAGTCAGCTTAATGTGACGTCCCGTGACGCGTCACCAACAGTACCTATGTTGCTTCTTAGATGCAAGAGCGAGTCAGCTTAATGTGACGTCACGTGACGCGTCTCCAACCGTACCTATGCTGCTTCCTAGATGCAGGAGCGAGTCAGCTTAATGTGACGTCACGTGACGCGTCATCAACAGTACCTATGTTGCTTCTTAGATGCGAGACAACATTTTGGAGGAAATCAACACATTTTAAAGTCTGACTCTTGTCAATCGTATTCATTCCCATAACCATTGTTTTTTTTATATATATAGTTAACCCTCTACTATGTGTATAGTTAGCTCTAGCCTGTGTATATCGTTAGCCCTCATATCTATGTATAGTTAGCCTCGTTTCTGTGTAAAGTTAGCCGTAGTCTCTGTTTATATTTAACTGTCGCATCTGTGTACAGTTAGCCATCTTCTGTGTATAGTTAGCCTCGTTTCTGTGTATAGTTAGCCGTAATCTCTGTGTATCGTTAACCCTCGCATCTGGGTAACGTTAATTCTAGTCGTCTCTATGTATAATTATCCTTCGTTTCCCTCTTAAATTAGCCCTAGTCTTTGTGTATAGTTGTCTCTCGTACCTGTGTGAAGTTAGTTCTAGTTTATGTGAACAGTTAGTGCTCACGTATGTGCATAGTTAGCCCTAGTCTATATATACAGATATCCCCTGTCTCTGTGTACAGTTAGATCTCGTCTATGTGTATAAGCTCTCGTTTCTGTGTATAGTTAGATCTCGTCATGTGTGTAGTTAGATCTCGTCTATGTGTGTAGTTGGATCTCGTCATGTGTGTAGTTAGATCTCGTCTATGTGTGCATAGACAAAACAGAGGTCATGTACCAACCAGCACCAGGCATGCCGTACACAAAACCAGAGACTACAATCAGCGGGCAGATGTGAAAATGCCGTAGGCAAATTCACATATCTGGGCAGCACGCTGTCGAGATCTGTCAGCCTAGACGATGAGGTGGCAAGCAGAATAGCAAAGGCCAGCACAGCCTTTGGTAGAATGCGCTCGATGGTTTGGGCACGTCGTGGCATCAGCGTCAAGACCAAACTCAAAGTCTACCGTGCAACCATCATTCCAACCCTACTATACGCTTGCGAAAGCTGGACTGTATACTCTGGACATGCAAGGAGGTTAAACCACTTCCACACAGGTTGCCTGAGGCGAATATTCCACATCCGATGGCAAGATCGTGTCACTGACATCGAGATTCTCTCGAGGACTAACATGCCCAGCATCCATGCACTGCTAGAAAAAACACGACTAGGATGGGCCGGACACCTCGTCCGTATGTCAGACGAGCGGCTCCCAAAGAAGCTTCTCTACTGCGAGCTGAGAGAGTGATGGCCCGAGAGAGGGCGCTCGTCATTTGTGTAGTTAGATCTCGTCATGTGTGTAGTTAGATCTCGTCATGTGTGTAGTTATTCCCCATCACTGTGTACATGTGGATCAAGAATCTGTGTATATTTAGTCCTAGTCTCTGTCTATAATTATCCCTAGTCTATATGACAACTCGGCAAGCCGATTTATCTTATATTCTAGCCATTCTCGATTCTGAGACAAATGAGCCAAGTCATTGGCACAGTCCAGGTCTTCCATATGTCTCCAGGATGCCCAAAGTATGCCGTAATGGTTTGGTACTGTTGTTATCTTCATAATTTAGCCAATTGTTAAAAAGAAATAAAAAAGATGGCATAATACATGGCTGCATAAACACAGTCTTTATCTGGAATAGTGGAGGCGATTTACTTTCTTACATAACTCTGCAAAGCAAATTGGCAAGTCTTCTCAGTCAAGGCGGAACATGTATGTGACACCCTTAATGACGGAGCAGTTTCCATAGCGACTCTATGTCTAAACTGCCAAAAGCCGTATCGTAGAAACAACACCGATGATAAGTGGTGATTCTACCCCCCACCCCCCCCCCCCCCACCCCACTATGCTGTACTATATATTCTGCTAAAAACTCGCCTTTTTCTCTTTAAGACGGGTATCAATCGAAATTGTTCTTGTTGATATCTTCTATAGTACCAACATACAAATGTTGCGCCTATAGTTTGTACACTGTTGCAGATCGCCATTCTTCTATATTTCATCATTATCCTTGCTGCCATTTCTTTTCCAAGGTTTGATAAAACAAACTGTAAAATACCGCTAACAGAGGCTTCTAGGCCTGCTATAACCAACTCCGCGGATATATCATCCGGGCCCGTGACCTTGTCGTCCTTCCGTCCCAGTACGGCTTTCTTAATAACATAGACATAGGGTCTATTGCAGTTAATCTGTAGCTCTGCTGCTACAGGTGCCATGTCTATCTGCTCCGACGTAGGTGGGTTCAAGAGATTCTCGAAATCTTCTGCCCATCACTTCGTCTGATCATTAGCGTTTATAAGTTCTATGTAATTTATATCTTTAATATGAGTAGAATCCATTAACCTGTCGTTATTTACCCGTTACTTTTCTAGTGTTATTTTTGTAATTTGTAATTTTATGTGTTTGCCTCACTAGTTTTTACTGGCGGAGGTGCGCCTATTCCACCCTAGACCGTAGTCAACTGGGCGATGTTAAGACGCATAAACCAGTGCTTGGATGTATGTGAGCGTCTGTATGCACCTATGCTAGGTTTGTGCGCTCTCAGAAGTCAGCCCAACCAAAGTGCAATGAAAGGGACTCAGCCTGAGGGCGCGTGTGAAAGTTGCGCAATAGTGTGACTGTAGGACAGAGTCAAAATAAACAGAGTGAAGTAAGACAAAGTTACAGAGTGAGGTGTCGAACAATAGTGTGACTGTAGGACAGAGTCAAAATAAACAGGGTGAAGTAAGACAAAGTTACAGAGTGAGGTGTCGAACAATAGTGTGACTGTAGGACAGAGTCAAAATAAACAGGGTGAA
This sequence comes from Ariolimax columbianus, assembly GCA_036924085.1. Classification (NCBI taxonomy): domain Eukaryota; kingdom Metazoa; phylum Mollusca; class Gastropoda; order Stylommatophora; family Arionidae; genus Ariolimax; species Ariolimax columbianus. Next base: position 21,771,374 of record JAVGWX010000003.1, read on the forward strand.
GTAAGACAAAGTTACAGAGTGAGGTGTCGAACAATAGTGTGACTGTAGGACAGAGTCAAAATAAACAGGGTGAAGTAAGACAAAGTTACAGAGTGAGGTGTCGAACAATAGTGTGACTGTAGGACAGAGTCAAAATAAACAGGGTGAAGTAAGACAAAGTTACAGAGTGAGGTGTCGAACAATAGTGTGACTGTAGGACAGAGTCAAAATAAACAGGGTGAAGTAAGACAAAGTTACAGAGTGAGGTGTCGAACAACCAGTCCTTTATACTCATATTCGCAGCGGCTCTTCTACTTATCAATGCATTTCCTATCAACGCTTCATACACTCGCTTTAACCGCATTGTTGACTACACTGTAGAATTTCTGGGTCATAATTCTAGTATCCGTTGTATTGCGATTGTTGAGCTCAGCTTTCTTTTATCTCCTTTTCTTAATCTTAGCCAAAGTGTCCGCTGACATCCAAGTCTTGTGGCGACGAACAATTTTTTACAAAAGAAAAACGCTCATCTCAGAAAAAGCCATTTAAGATCACAAATTTCACACTGTCGCCCTCTTCGCTTGCAACTGGCAATTATTTCAGTTTGGCACAGGTTTTCCCTCAATGTTAAGTGTATGATCAACGCATGTTAGATGTTTTTTGTTGTTCTCTGGACTGGTACCTCGAATAGTATTTCTAAAAATTATTAACACGGAGGAACCTTTATCAGGTTTCATGGAACGTTTACATACAATTTATAATATCTACAAATCAAAGTAAATTCACATGAACAATTAGGTCATAATCACATTACAACTTGTGACCGTGATATTGGTATTGATTTTAATTATATATTCATCATTAGACTTTATTGGTTTTTTTGAATAATTGAACTACTGAACACAATAACAGGTCAAACCTGAGTCAATGGAAAATATAGTCTACTAATGTGTGTATCATACACGACTGTCTATTCTCTTCCCACAACTGCCATACATGACTGTCTATTCTCTTCTCACAACTGCCATACACGACTGTCTATTCTCTTCTCACAACTGCCATACAGGGCTGTCTGGTCTCTGTCCACAACTGTCGTATACGACTGTCTAGTCTCTTCCCACAACTGACATACAATGCTGTCTAGTCTCTTCCCACAACTGACATACAGGGCTGTCTGGTCTTTGTCTACACCTGCCATACAGGGCTGTCTGGTCTATGTCTACACCTGCCATACATGGCTGTCTGGTCTCTGTCTACACCTACCATTCAGGGCTGTCTGGTCTCTGTCTACACCTGTCATACAAGGCTGTCTGGTCTATGTCTACACCTGCCATACATGGCTGTCTGGTCTATGTCTACACCTGCCATACATGGCTGTCTGGTCTCTGTCTACACCTGCCATTCAGGGCTGTCTGGTCTCTGTCTACACCTGTCATACAAGGCTGTCTGGTCTATGTCTACACCTGCCATACATGGCTGTCTGGTATCTGTCTACACCTGCCATTCAGGGCTGTCTGGTCTCTGTCTACACCTGTCATACAAGGCTGTCTGGTCTACGTCTACACCTGACATACAGGGATGTCTGGTCTCTGTTCACAAATCACATATAAGGCTGATTGGTCTCTGTCCAAAACTGTCATACAGGACTGTCTTGCCTCTGTCCAAAACTGTCATACAGGGCTGTCTGGTCTCTGTCCAAAAGTGTCGTACAAGGCTGTCTGGTCTCAAGGTGTTTATTTTCATGCCAAACTCTTTTATTAATTTTTTTATTGAAATATAGTGTTCCATAATTTGACGATGCGATAAACATAAGATATTAACACAAAGCCATTGGCCCAATCGTCCTAGTGTTATCGGGGCCATAAAGTGAGCAAAGAATAAAGACACTGTAACGTGTCAAGCTGTGACTAAGGAAGGTTGGGTATTGGACTGTACATTCCATCCCATCGAAACGTTAGGTCACAAAATCTTCAATAGATATAAATAGATGAACTTAAGATGACTTGTCCTGCATTTGTTGAAGACTGATGTTCCGCAAGAAACTGACAAGATTTTTATTGATTGACAATGCCATCGGGTAGTATGTCTTTGCCTATCTATCAGTGTCTGAAGGACTCACTAAAAAGTTGCCAGATAGACATCGACACCTGGGAATGTCTTGCGCAAAACAGATCTGACTGGAGAAGCGCAGTCAAATCGGGTGTAGCTGCCGGTGAAGATGACCGTGTTATGAAAGCCCAGAACAGACGAGAGACGCGGAAATCCCGAACAGCGGGAACACCATCCCCTTCTACAAACCTCATGTGCCCGATATGTAGCAGATATTTTCGTGCCCGCATTGGCCTGTTCAGCCACATGCGCACCCACACCCAACAGGGAAATCTGTGACAAGGATGATGTCGGCGGTCCTCATCGACAACGATGGACAGCTATTAGTGTGCTCATTTGTGTACTGGGTAATCACTCCCAAATGACCAACGTGCTTTCATCTGTGCTGTCCGCAGTCACATGCTGGTCACTGTTTAATATACTATCCATTCGCAGTACATAATTTCCTAAGTGTGTATGCGTGTTTGTTGTGGTTTGGCAGGAAACACAAACATTATACCAAAATGAGCACCGTCAAAGTGAACTACATCAGTAGGATCTCAAGAACGAGCAGCGGATTTGGTGCTTTTGATTTATGGTAAACATTCGTTAAAGAAGGGTCACACTTTTGGTTTGTGCATTTATCCTGATAATTGTGTGTCTTTCTTTTTAGTGACAAATCATGTAGATAAGCATGAATTGTTTGCGACAATGTCTATGTCGTTTTTGGAGTACGCAAGTAGGTCAAAGTGCTGAGAAGGCAATGGAAAATACACAAAAAAATCAGTAAAGGATTAGTGACCCACAAACAAGACTCGCTGCATCTAAAAACTAGCACAATTTGAAATGGGGAGGGCAGGGAGGGAGAAGAGATAAACAGGGGGATGGGAGGGGGGGGGGGTATTGAAGGGGAGAAGACGGGCTGGTTGGCAGTTGAGTTGAGGTTGGATTAAGGGGGGGGGGGGTGGGGGGAGACAAAGTTCTCATGTACACCTCATGATGTCAGAAGAACCAATGCAACCACCTGCTAACAAAGAAACGCCAAGAGAAATCTCAACTCAGAACGAGTAGCTCATAACAATAACAACAAGAACATAAAAAAAAAACAACAACAACAACGGCAACAACAACAACGGCAACAACAACAGCAACAACATTCATGCAAAGCGTCTAATTTTACAGAGATGAGATTTAACAGAAGAATAGTGAAAGTTATAATATACCAGCTAAATAGAACCTTGAGAGCTGAACTTAAGAAAGGCAATAATTGAACTTTAGTGCAGTAGCACCTTTTAGTCATGACTAACTATAGGATTATGTGACCTTGGCGTAGTGACTCTCTACTGAGTTTTTGGCTTTTCTTTTTCTTGTTGCGTTGACGTTTCACATTTCCGTGTTGCAAAAACTTACTTCTTTTTACCCCGTTTGAGGTAGCGCATTAGGGTACATTTCTACTTGAATCAGACAGTATCTTCGTTTACACAGAATGTCAGACCCATGTCTCTTTCGTGTCCCGCTTACACACATCATGAAAGCTCAGCTGTTTTTTGCCATCCGACAATTGCCCGTAAGACAATCAGTGAGGATGCAACAATTATTCATGTGGCGAACATGGCCAAAGCATCTTATTCTTCGATACCTAAGAAGAGGGTACATACTTTGGAGACTGGTGTGAGAGTGCACGATTTTCCAATCTTTCCTTTAATTTAATTCCAAGAATGAATCGATGGCGCCGTAGATGGAACGTATTTAGTCTGTGCTGCTTGGTATACGTTGCCCAAACATATGCATTGTAAACATATGTATTGTAAACACATGCATTGTAAACACATGCATTGTAAACACATGCATTGTAAACACATGTATTGTAAACACATGCATTGTAAACACATGCATTGTAAACACATGCATTGTAAACACATGCATTGTAAACATATGCATTGTAAACACATGCATTGTAAACACATGCATTGTAAACATATGCATTGTAAACCATGGCTTTCGTTTTAATGGTAAGTTTCTGGTTTTCCCATACACGCGATGTGAGACGAACAAGCTTGACAGCAGGTTTGTTAATGCGACTGTTTATTTCCGAGACCAGAGAGAACATGTAGCTGATGAAGGAATCCATGCACACGAATTAATCCACTGCTGCCAATCCAAATTTATCGATGCACCGTTGGTGTTGCGTCTACTTCCTTTCACAGGACATTTGTTTTGTTGAGACTTATTGTGAGACCAAAATCTTTGCACGGCCTGTGGTAGCGATCCATCGAGCTCTTAAATTCCAACTGACTGTGAGAGACAATTGCAGTATCATCAGCGGATAGCAGGTCTCTGATGGTGAACTTCCTGACCGTCGTTTGGCCTTGATTCTTGCAAGGTCAAACATCTGACCAACAATCTACCTAGAATGAAGGCAGATTCTGTCAGACCAAATGCATGCTTCCGCAGAAAATAATATTCTGAATAGGGTCAGGGTCAGGGTCAGGATACATTCTTGTTTAACATCACTGCAAATAACAAATTATTATGATATACTACTATGAAATTGGACTTCCGTTCATGGCCTCATAGAAAGATATTATTAGCTGTAACAGTTGGTTAGGGTAGTCAGTTTTAAGGTGAATTTTTAGTCGACGTGTGGTAACTAAAACAAATGTCTTTGTCGGATAAATGAAGGTCAGGTCAGGTCAGGTCATCCCGTAAAAGTCGTTGGGGCACACATGAAGATATACCCTACGCCACCCTTCTCTGTCAGCGGCCGCTGCCTGGGCCTCTTCTTGTCGGATATTGGTCCATTCTTCTATGTTGTCCTCCCACCTTTTTTTGAGACGGCCTTTTCGTCGTCTGCTTTGCACCTTTCCGTGCAGGATTGTATTTGCAAGACCATTTGATCTCGATATGTGACCGTACCAAGCGAGTTTCCTTCTTTTGACAGTTGTCAAGAGCTCTTCAAAAGACCCAATTGCTGTTGTAATTCTATCTCGTATTTCCTTATTTGTAACTCGATCTTTGTACGTGACGTTTAAAAGTCTTCGGAAACATCTTATCTACACGGCCTGTATCCTTGCTGAAGGTCAGCTGTAACTGTCCATGTCTCACAAGCATAGATGAATATTGACATGACCAGTGTCTGCATTAATCTGATTTTCGTGCATAGGGCTAACCGTTTATCTTGCCAGAATTTGTTACGACGTGCAAGCACCGCTATTTTGTGCTATTCTGGTCAACACCTCACAATTTGATCCTTCATCACTGACAATCGACCTCCGATATGAAAAACGGTCAACCACTTCGAGTTCCTGAGCATTAGCTTGTATCCTGCTGTTGAAGCCCTCTGCGTTTTTGGTCATTAATTTTGTCTTTCCAGCGGTTATCTCCCTACCATAGTCAAGAGCTGTTTCATCGAGCCTTCTGACCCATTCCTGGAGTTCTGCTTCTGAACCCGCCAACCCGTCGATGTCATCTGCAAAACGAAGGTTGGTAATCGTTCGGCCCCTATCTTGACAGTACCAACGTGACCTCCAAGTGCCTCACTCATTCTCTCAAGGAATATATTGAAAAGAGTTGGAGAGAGTGTACAACCCTGTCTCACCCCAACCATTCCCCTCGCCTACCATTCACAAGAACTGCGTTGGACGCCTTGTCAAACAGGTGTTCAAGGACCTTTATAATATTTCCGTTGATATTATACATCCTCATGGTTGCCCATAGCGCTTTATGCCATACCCTATCAAACGCCTTCTTAAAATCAACAAACACGATACAATTGTTGCTGTTGTTCTAGATATTTCTCGCTTAGCAGCCTTGAATTAAATAACTGTTCTATAGTGCTTCTTCCCTGTCTGAACCCTGCTTGCTCCTCAGCGATGATTTTCTCTGCTTGGGGTTTCAATCGGTCGAGGATTAATCTAAGCATGACCTTGCTAGGGTGGCTGATGAGGCTTATTGTTCTGTAATTTTGGCACAGCACAGAAGATAATTAACAGTAAAGACGTTAATAGACAGTTTAATATCATTTCAAACATGTTCCTTCTTCTTCCATTTCTTTTCCTCTTCTTCTTCTTTCTCCTTCATGCTCTTCTTCTTCTTCCTCCTCGTCTTCTTCATCTTTCTCTTCTTCTTCTCCTTCTTCTTCCTTTCCTTATTCTCTTTATTAACTTCTTTTTGCTCTATTCAAAACAAATTGTTCACTGTTGCATCTGGCTTCACCTAGGAAACCTGTATCATAGCATTCATGCGTGCTCATGCCCCGGTAATCTCTGTATCAATACATTTTCCTTGTTTTGTTGCTAGCCATAGGCACAACCCTGTTTAATTGCCTGTAGCTGCATGCCTGAAAGGACGTAGCGGTCCTATCCCTTCCTTCCTGGCATGACTCGCCTGATTGCAAAGACCGAAATACATCATAGGAACAGGAGGTTGTGGAGAGTCATAATCGCCTACACCAGTGGGTATATAATATGAAACAGAACAAGACGAATGCCGCCAACTACCGGCATGCATCATTCTGAAACAATCGAATATCTCATTAGACATAAAATAGCAAATCGATAAATCGATATCATCATTTTCCCCTCCAGTAGCAGTCTGGGGTCACCACTGCTGTTGGCCTTCTTGAGAAAAGCCAGCTCTTTCAGTGGTGGTTTCTGCTGTACTTCATTTCACATAGTGATGTTGCCGGTACTAAGCTGTTCTACACACAGTTGTCCTAAATGTATAGGCTGATTAAGTGGACGTATTAAGTCCTTCCCTAAAAGTGGTTCCAGGAAACCAAGTGAGGTAAACGTAACTTTCGTTGACTCAAGTACCCACCCTGGAATAAGGGAGACAACAAAATAAACAACAGAGCGGATAGCCAAGGCTTTAACGTCGCTGCCTATACAATTGATCAATAGGAGTGATTTATAATAATAATAACTTCTTCGCTCATCTTTTACCAAGGGGTGTAGATGTCTTCTTTTATTTTTCTTGCGGAAAAATTTCACATGCCGATCTTTAGTCGCCTCATATAATCATTCCTGGCAGGAAACAGTATTAATATTATTTGCTTCACTTAAGGTTTTCGGTAGAACACACAAGTGTAATAATAATAATAATAATAATAATGGTATCATTATTTTTATTCTGCAATAATTTCTCATTTAGACGGGCACTACGGATTCTTCAATAAATTCTGCTGTTTTTTTCAGGGTCTCAATACCGCCGTACAGTTTTTCCTCGAATGGAGTCGGCGTGGCCCTTTTCTACAGAACTGTGTGCCTGGGGCAGTCATGAAGTACATGTGCTGCTGTCATTTTTGCCAGGTTACAGTAAAATTGGCTGATGGTCCATGTCTTGAATTTCGTGTACAGGTTGTGTCTGATTCTGTTTTGGCCAGTTTGAAGGCGTAGAATGACAGCTTGGTATTTTCTGGACAATTAGTAATATCCGTTATCTGCGTGATATTTGGGGTTTAACAAAAGTGTTAATAACAATAGGCACAGAAAATGTATGGGGACCCAGTGGTCTCGAGGTAAGGTGTTCCCCTCGGGTGGGGGACCCAGTGGTCTCGAGGTAAGGTGTTGCCCTCGGGTGGGGAACCCAGTGGTCTCGAGGTAAGGTGTTGCCCTCGGGTGGGGGACCCAGTGGTCTCGAGGTAAGGTATTCCCCTCGGGTGGGGGACCCAGTGGTCTCGAGGTAAGGTATTCCCCTCGGGTGGGGGACCCAGTGGTCTCGAGGTAAGGTATTCCCCTCGGGTGGGGGACCCAGTGGTCTCGAGGTGAGGTATTCCCCTCGGGTGCTGGAGATCGTGGGTTCAGATCAAGGTGCAGACGGGGATTTTTTTACATGGATCCTCCGGTATCAATTTCACTTGATCTCTGAGCAGTGAGATCAGACACCCGTTTTCAGTGACACACAAGTTAAAAATCCCATGGCAGTTGGAAATAGAAAAGAGTAGACTTAACGGCCGCTGCTCGGGCAAAATTCAAGTTTTAAATCTACTCAAATTAACCTAGGGATTCTCGCCCCTCAGAGAACATGTCGCAAAAATGGAACAGTGTGGCTATAACATCAGGTCTTGTTTATGTGGTTAGAGGAGCAGCATAGATGTCGCCTGATAGACTGCGGGTCTACCTTGCTCTAATTTACGCTTCCAACACCACCAGTCCCAAAAATAGGCGATTGTATATTCCAGGGGCTACCAACCTATCGGTTGGTAACAAACACCGGGAAAGACCTGGCACGTCACCAGCGGATTTTCGCCAGGCAAAAAAATTGAAACAAAGAAAGTCCCACCTCCCCCACGACATCTAACGACACAAGTGGACTGAAAATAGAGATAACACAAAATGTATTGGTTACCAGGTTGGTGTCTCATCCATTACGCTGGCTTAAATGTAGTAAAGAAACCCTAGTGTAATAGTTGTTTTTAAACTGACCATTCTACATTCCTATACACATTGTTTTTATTACACAGCCAATATGATTTTTTTCACCTGTTTTACAAAAAATCATTCATTGCTCTTATCCTTGACTGCCCATTCAAGCCTAATTGCTTCAGTAGGCCGTACACAGACCTGTCCACTAAACCTCTAGCTCCTGCTTCTACAGCTGAAGTGGACAGAAAACTACGGCTTCCGACAACGCCTCACGGCACAAGGGGATAAGACAAGACATGACATAGGTATTTACACGAACGATGAATGTATTAAAGTTGTGAGGATCCTTTTATATCATTGAGCCACATTAGTATTCCTTTTGAATTGTCGGTGAAAAAAATAACGAGCAAGCGATATGAAAGTGGTACTAGTAAACAAGAGCCACAAATGGAAGATCAGGAAATACTGGAGCGTTTAAAGCCAATGACTTCATAGGGCTTTGTTACAGCAGGCAGAAACAGCCGCACTTACAGACAATTGGTGTCTACGCTGAGACGAAAATCAAATTAACTACACCGAGCAGTCTGAGCAGACCAAGAATAATCAGTTTATAAAAATAACCCAGACTCTCGAGAACATTCCACCAGATAGTTACACCGATAGATCATTATCTACACAGATAGATCCGATATCCGTCGGTTGAGAAGCGCAAGGGCCAACACGGCTCAGAGGGGTGAGAAAACGATCATGTAGGAGTGGGGCTTTCGCGGTGACCACACGCAGTCTGACTATGGGGATCATGGCTATTACGAAGGAGATTGTCTAACTTGAAACAATGAGTGGCACACATATGTGCATCCTCAGTGATTCAATGAGGATGCTCAGGAAGGTGGAATCAGGTTGTCCGCGGCGTCAGTGGTTGGAGTCGGGAGGGCGGTCAAGGTTGCAGAGAGTCACCTTGATACTCGTTCCGGGTAATGCTGGTGTCGAAGGGAACGAGAGAGCTGATAGGTTGGCGAGTACAGCTATAGTGGCGGGCGACATTTGGCAAGAGATCAATGGGACTAGTCGATATCCTAAACTCCCGTTACAGAAATTGGCTGGAAGAAAGATTCGGAAGTTGATCCAGACTCTACGTACTTGGCGAGACTGGTAGAATTTGTGTGAAACGAGGGGCAGCGAGGAAGGAACACCCACGGGGATCCAAAGACGTCTGGGTAACCAACACAGAACCGGAGTGGTCAGTCACCACATGCTGGCAGACATACTGAGGATGAGATCTGAGCGCGTCAGTCACCACGTGCTGGCAGACATACTGAGGATGAGATCTGAGCGCGTAAGTCACCACGTGCTGGCAAACAAGATGAGATCTGAGCCCGTCTGTCATCACGTGCTGGCAGACTGGATGAGATCTGAGCGCGTTAGTCACCACGTGCTGGCAGACATGATGAGATCAGAGCGCGTTAGTCATCACGTGCTGGCAGACATAATGAGATCTGAGCGCGTCAGTCACCACGTGCTGGCAGACATACTGAGGATGGGATCTGAGCGCGTCAGTCATCACGTGCTGGCAGACAGGATGAGATCTGAGCGCGTCAGTCACCACGTGCTGGCAGACGTACTGAGGATGAGATATGAGCGCGTCAGTCACCACGTGCTGGCAGACGTACTGAAATTGGCTGGAAGAAAGATTCGGAAGTTGATCCAGACTCTACGTACTTGGCGAGACTGGTAGAATTTGTGTGAAACGAGGGGCAGCGAGGAAGGAACACCCACGGGGATCCAAAGACGTCTGGGTAACCAACACAGAACCGGAGTGGTCAGTCACCACATGCTGGCAGACATACTGAGGATGAGATCTGAGCGCGTCAGTCACCACGTGCTGGCAGACATACTGAGGATGAGATCTGAGCGCGTAAGTCACCACGTGCTGGCAAACAAGATGAGATCTGAGCCCGTCTGTCATCACGTGCTGGCAGACTGGATGAGATCTGAGCGCGTTAGTCACCACGTGCTGGCAGACATGATGAGATCAGAGCGCGTTAGTCATCACGTGCTGGCAGACATAATGAGATCTGAGCGCATCAATCACCACGTGCTGGCAGACATACTGAGGATGGGATCTGAGCGCGTCAGTCATCACGTGCTGGCAGACAGGATGAGATCTGAGCGCGTCAGTCACCACGTGCTGGCAGACGTACTGAGGATGAGATATGAGCGCGTCAGTCACCACGTGCTGGCAGACGTACTGAGGATGAGATATGAGCGCGTCAGTCACCACGTGCTGGCAGACGTACTGAGGATGAGATTTGAGCGCGCCAGTCATCACGTGCTGGCAGACGTACTGAGGATGAGATTTGAGCGCGTCAGTCATCACGTGCTGGCAGACAGGATGAGATTTGAGCGCGTCAGTCATCACGTGCTGGCAGACAGGATGAGATCTGAGCGCGTCAGTCATCACGTGCTGGCAGACGTACTGAGGATGAGATATGAGCACGTCAGTAATCACGTACTGGCAGACGTACTGAGGATGAGATATGAGCACGTCAGTAATCACGTGCTGGCAGACGTACTGAGGATGAGATATGAGCACGCCAGTAATCACGTGCTGGCAGACGTACTGAGGATGAGATCTGAGCGCGTATAGACTTGTCCCGAGTGCGATGAAGATGATCCGACGACTAACTAACCGATAGAAACAGTTCAAGTTCAATTCTGTCTTAAAGATTTTGGAAAACAAAGCAAATGAGTTCAGCGAAAACCCTAACACTGCAGACACTATATGCCAACTGTTCATACTACAAGTGATTTCAGAGACTGTAATAACGTTAAGTTTATGGATCACATTGAAAAACAAGGAAATATTCTGGATCGAGAAAGATGCATCTTTCTGGGATGAACTTTTTATCAATTCAATTGGAAAAAAATTCAAGTTCGGTTCTGCTCCTAAATTGTATTCCATTCCACCATAATAAATGAAGAAACCTGCACTCTAGATTGGTAAATGTGTTCTCTCAGAAAGGGACAAGTCATCTGTTTTGTGGGGAAACTTTTTCTCTAAACAAACTACCTCAGCTGGATCTTTAGTTTCCAATAGATTCCATAAATGGCATCAAGCTTATCTTGTTCAAACCGATGAAAGCTCAAAATAGTATGAACAAGAAAACATGGTGAAATGCTGACATCAAAACTCGAAGAGCAAATCAATGCAGAGCAGGATTATTGGAGGCGCATACTTCAGTGAGTTATTGCAGTGATTTCCCTTTTTGCATGAAGAGACTTCGTGTTTAGAAGAGAAGTTGAAGCATTTGGTTCACTGAACAATTGTAACAGTCTGTAATTGCTTGAATTAATAGCTAAAGTTGATACCTGCATGTGTGCTATAATTAATCAGTATGGAAGTAAAGGTTATGGTCAGCCATTATATGTATCCATAATTATATGCATAGAGGTTGATGGCTAATAATATTTGTATTTTTTTCTTTTTGCGTTCGCCTTATTTTTTCTAATCCCCAAGGCGGTGTACGTTGCACTGTGGTTTTATTTTGCGCCTGTCGGTCCAGTGCATCCGACTTCAGCATTCATTTTATGTAAGGGTCTGCTTCCTCCTGCATTCTCTAAGCGTTTGCTTTCCCGGGGTAACCGCAGGTGCTGTGATGGGGATCGAACCCAGCACCTTTTAGTTGTGAGCCGTGCCACTTAACCACTAGCCCACGCCGTCCCCTAATAATCTTTGAGAATCAATACTGAGCCACACCAAACAAGAAGGATATTTCGTGTATCAGTCCATCCTACTCATGATAGCCACCTCAGAGCTACAGTCAATGTTTCTATTTCCAATCTCATCCTGGAGGTTGTCGCTAGGTATGCTCCGCCCCCCCCCCCCACACTCCCACCCCATCCCCCAGAATCGACCTTGTTTGCTATAATAGAGCAAGCTCTTACTTGCTTTCTCACTGCGCAGTACCGTTTTGGTATGTATAACAGCCTCATTGTTGAGAGTATGAAGAGTTGACAGTTGTTTAACCTCGAAGTCCGGTTTCTGGTTGGACCCTTGTCTGCATTCCGTGCAAATGTGATGATGACTCGTAGGTAGACTGTCATTTTTACTCAAATGATGTTACATCTGGGTATAAAATTGAGGACGAGATCTCAATTCAATTTAAATTCTCCAAAGACCTGAGTTTCATTTAGTCTCTGACAGCAAAATTCCACCTGGTCTACACGATGCAACACTTAACAAGAGCAGGGGCTAACCTGGAGTCTCTGGCACCCCAAAACCAGATCGACCATGGTAGATGAAGCTCTTAATCCTTATATAACAGTTCATCTGGGATACGGAAAATTATGTTTCAAATTACCTGTCACCTTTCCGTTAGGTTGGAGACGACCATATACTAGGGAAAGTCAACATGAACAAACACAGTCATGGGCTAAATGACCCAAAGGTCAAGATGGCCGACTTGCCAAACGGCTGCATGGTTGCTGAGTCGCAGACATGGACTATTTCAATTGTGGACAGGGCGACACCAAAAAGATGAACTCATAGGAGACATTCATTGCCTCTTCTTTGGTATGGTAGCTCTACCAAGGTGATCATTTATCAACCGACACCAAATTAAAATAACACGCTGAATATCTTGAAAGAAGCAAACACATTGAATGAGCTAGGAGACACAGCACTCCGTCGTCTAGACCAACACTTCCCAAAGTAGGGGTCGCGGACTGGTGTGTCGGTCCGCGAGCCACCAGTCGTCGGCCCGCAAAAGGCGTCAATTAAAAAAACACAACTATTTACATTTTTTAAAACAGTCGTAAGAAAAAAAACTTTTATAACTGCTATCATTATCTGGTAATAGAGTCATAGAACGGACTAAGTATACAATGAAAAAAATAGTAATACACATTTAAGATGATCAAAATGGTACAATAATCAATCTATTTCACACTGATCCTTGCTGCAATGTATAAATCCGTGCTAGTCCGCCACGCAGAAACGTTCAGGAACCACTGATGTTTACCTTCGGTGAAGTCTGGACACATGTAAGCACTGGCTGTTAGAGTTTTGGCGATGCAAGTCAACGTTCAGCTATCCTACTCAAGTTTGACATCATAATTCAGCAGACTGACAATGTTGAAGGAGAAAGCCATTATCGTGTTCAGACTACAGGTACTAAACAATCCATGTGGGCCTCGCAGACGGAGACTGACAATATATTTGTTGCAGAAACTAGGAAGCTAAAGGGTGTAAACACTTGCTCGATTGGTATGGGGGGTGGCGGGGCGGGGGTGAGGTGTTGAGAGAGAGAGAGAGAGAGAGAGAGAGAGAGGAGAGAGAGAGAGAGAAAAACAAGAGAGGAGAGCACTTTCAAACGATAAAGATGCATTCCGTTGCTTGTACTGTAAATAGTTTCGTTTTTATTATAACGGCATTTTTGTTAGATATTGACGAAAGTTATCCTACATTTAGTTAAGTTCAAGATAACATAATTCACATTTAATTTAGCTGAAGATAGTAGAGATTGCATTTAGTTAAGATACATAAAGTATAGTATAGTCTACAATTAGTTCAGATACAGTATAGTTTAGTCTACAATTAGTTAAGATGAATTATAGTTTAGTCTACAATTAGTTAAGATGAAGTATAGTATAGTCTACAATTAATTAAGATAAAGTATTATATAGTTTACAATTAGTTCAGATAAAGTTTACTTTAGTCTACAATTAGCTAAGATAAAGTATAGTATAGTCTACAATTAGTTAAAATAAAGTACAGTCTACAATTAATTAAAATTAAAATACAGTATGTTTACATTTAGTTAGGATAAAGTATAGTATAGTCTACAATTAGTTAAGATAAAGTAAAGTATAATCTATAATTAGTTAAGATAAAGTATGGTATAGTTTACAATTAGTTCAGATAAAGTATACTTTAGTATATAATTAGTTAGATAAAACACAGTCTACAATAAATTAAAATAAAATACAGTATGATTACATTTAGTTACGATAAAGTATAGTATAGTCTACAATTAGTTAAGATAAAGTTTAGTATAGTCTACAATTACTTAAGATAAAGTATAGCCTAGTCTACAATTAGTTAAGATAAAGTCTAGTATAGTCTACAATTAGTTAAGATAAAGTATAGTACAGCAAAGTCAATATCACGGGCGTGAAAAATGTATTCCGGATCTAGGAGCCAGATGAAAAATGTAGGAGCCAGGCAAAGTGCTGGATTAAAAGGATGTATCACGATAAGATACATTGTGGAAGTAAATACGACACTGGTCAGGATATGTTAATCGCTCTAACAGCAATTCTAGGTGACATGCGACCTGTCGTCCAGGATTGATCGTGCCCTAATCTCATTTCTTGGTCGACCTGTACTTCTATAGGGACATATGCCCCTGTGCAGGTCCCAGCTGTGGTATGAGCTGGATATAGCCGGTTGAGGGATTTCCTGCTTAGCGGGCTAGGCTTGAGCAGCTTAATAATTCGCTGCGTTAGGTGGTTAATCGATGTGCGAGTTCATCTTAATAGACTCAAACACTAGAGCAAAGTAGACCCGCAGCCTGTTAGGCGCCATCTATGTTGCTCTAAATAAATCATCTAACCATGATCGGTGTTATGCCATGTCACACAGTTAGTCGTCTGTGAGGCAGTGGTGCTATTCTTGTCCTTGTCATACACAAAGACACCGGTAAACCACTGGGGTAGCCCTAATCTACAATGAGCTAAAAAGAAAAAAAGGAAAATATAGTCCACAATTAGTCAAACTAAAGAAAGTATAGTTTAGACTAAAACTAGTTAAAGATTAGGAAAGTAAATTATATCCTACGATTTGTCAAGGTGAAGAAAGTATGATATATACTAGGATTAGTTAAAGAAAGTATTATTTATCCGACAAATAGTTCGGCTGAAGAAAGTATAGTGTAGTCTACAATTAGTTCATATTAGAAAAGTATAGTCTACAATTAGTGCATGTAAGAAGAAGTATAGTATAGACTACAATTAGTTTTATTAAGAAAGTATAGTAGAGTAAAGTGCAGTCTACACATAACTACATTGAAGCAGAATAGTCTAGATATTAGTTAAGTTGAAGAAATATAATATCGATATTGGCATTCTTCCAAGTGGTTTTGGTGGGAAACGTTCAGCAGCAATACCTCCCCCAAGGGAACCTTCAAGGTTACCAGCACTGCCAAAGGAATACTGCAAACCATATACTGCTGGGTAGGCTAAATTCCCGAAGGGAAAACCTGAAGGTTGAATACCATAGAGCAGCACCTTCTCCATGCCTAGCAGGTTACAAGAAGGGAACCAACCACAAACGTACTACGAATAGCCAAATGCGAGTCTAAAAGGCAGATCCAGAAAGATACTCGGCCCCACTTTCTAACAACCGAACAGATGAACTGCATGCATAATAGGACAGCTTTTGGCTGCCTCGCATCAGGCACAAATTATCCATGTGATTAGAGGGACAGCTTTTGGCTACCTTACATCTAACACAAATTATCTATGTGATTAGAAGAACAGCTTTTGGGTACTTTTCATTCAACATAAATTAACTATGTGATTGAATACCAGGATTCCAGTATACAACTAAAATAATATTTTATACTTAAACTAAGTTGAAGAGAGTAAAGTGTACATTTTGTTAAACTATAAATAGGATAGTCTAGACTTTAAAATAATGATTGAACAGTCTCGATTTTAGTTGAAAACAACATTGCCTGTACTTTAGTTAAGTTGTAGGTAAACTAATCTCGGCGTTAGTAAAATTGAAGATACAATAGTCTAAAAGGTACAATAGTCTAGAACGTACGATAGTCTACAATTTAGCTACGGTGACATTGGAATAAAGTACTTATTTAACCAAATGAACAAAGGAAAGTAAAAAGAGAAATAAACAAACATTTTGCAACCAGTTCTTGTTATCATTTCCAGCCTTGTTGCTTCTAGTAAAAACGGGCGGGGCAGCAGGTTCAAACCCAGTAGCCTTGATCTTCACAAATCCTGATGACTCTCTGATGAATTCAATCGGGTCAAGGTTATAGGCGATAGTGAGATTGACTCCTTCTGCGTAGAAAAGATTCTTGTTGCTGCTCGTGTCGTCAGAAGGTAGCAGATGCCATGTAGCCCATCCATAGGAGAGATATAAGTCAGATGCTGTGTAAGCTGTCACTTCAACTTTACCATAAGCCTCGTTTTCGTAAACACCCTAGACAGATCACATATAGAATGAACACTATTAGTTCTAAAATATGAAGTATTATATCAATATTGTGTGAGACAGACACATTACACATCCTATCGTTTTAATTTAATTTCATTTATAGCTTATATGTTTTTTTTAATGCGCAAAGAAATCGTTCTAGCCAAAATGTCATTCTAATTTTTTTTAATTAGTCATAATATAGCCGACGCGTCGTTGGAGCATTGTTGAACTTGACGGGCCTCAACAAAAAACACACTAAAATCAAAAATAAGAAACTAGCAGAGAAATATGCTAGTGATGTGCTTAAGATGACGTAAATGCATGTCAAGCTGGATATTTAAAACAAAGTTAGTTGTCCATCGCAAGCAATGGTGGCGACATCATAAGGCGGATTGTGTCTTGATTATATAGCTTTCGCCGTATTTGGATTATAGTGAGAAAGACACTACGCTAGTAATCAACCTCACTATTTCGTCCCGAGCTACCTTGGACAAGTAGCAAAACGACCAGTTGAGACAACTGGAGGTAACTCATGATACAGCGACTCTGGTCTTACCTCCTTTAAGACCAGGATCTGCTTGAAACTTACGAGATTTGATGGCCCACTGTTTACATTCATCGCTTCAAGAGGCGAGTGCCTTTCCAACAGAATATAAATTACCCACAAACATATAATTTTTCATGTAATAAATAAAAAAAAATGTTTATTAACAATAATTGTCGGTTAATTCCTACATATGGACATTATTTTCACTCAAGAAACATGGACACACGTCTAAAATAAGGAAGGGGGGAGAGGGGGAGGGGGTTGTCGGTAGGGGGGCGGTGGGTGAGGTGGTGAAAGGAAAGAAAACGTGAAAAAGAACCACAAAAGGGAGTAACCAGGCTGCTGGATGCCTGTGCGTGAAAGGATGAAGATAACTCAAAAATACATCGGTAAGAGGCATCATCTGTTACCATCTGCTAAAAGTGCCGACGGCTCAGAAAAATTGTGAAGGTATAAGGGCTCAGATTTGATTGTCTTGACACGCTACAGTTTTTTTGGAAGATGGTATTAAATGGGGATAACTTTCGAGGAGACAGTTTGTCCTGTTCCGCCCCACACAAAGTTAAGATAACCAAGACCCATAACTGCGCATCAAGATTTCATTCAATCTTTCAACCTGTCGGTCCTTCTAATGCGTTGAGTTACTCAGCCAATGGGTCAAGATGGCGCCGGACATGGTCGCAGTCGATTTCCCTCTTGATAAAACGGTGTTTTGTTTGTGTTTTCTATGATAACTCTCGGACTATTAACGTGATTCCTGGATATAAATGTGCCGACTTGTGAATTAAGCATACTAATGTGAAAGAAGTGATGCAACGAAGTATATAACAGTGTATTTTTAGTCGTGAAAGGTAGACTAATGTGCACAGTTTCGATGGGACAAAGCGTGGCCGAAACTTGACCCGGTCAAAAGCTAGTGTCGCTCCGTGCTGTATCGTGACCCAGATAACGAAGCATGAACACTGAAACGAAGGAGGTCATCCTGACCCCGTCAAACATACGGTACTTCAGAAAGGAGCTCATCGCACTTCGATCAGCACACCACGTCCCTTCAAACTCAGATCTACATCTGTTGCGTGTGCTGAAAATACACTTAACCGAGGAGGCATCGGAACTCACAAGTATACAATCAAGGCGGAAGACCAGAGGAACGAGAGGTGGAAGAAGAATACACAAACAAATGCACTCCGAAACTAATACCTCAAAGCTCCACCCCAGCGATAAAAGAGAAGGGAAGGGCTACCGAGATAATGAGGCACACGCTGACACCATACTGTCTGCATCCGAACCCTTCACTAGAAGTCTTGACAATGTCTTGCCTCTAGAACATGTTGAGTCCGGACGAGAGAGTGAGGAAGATCCTGCGCACATCTCCCTCACTATAAAAATATTGCGCAACTCACGACATCACCCTACAGATCATACCCTGACGACTAGCAGCTCGCAACTGGCAGGGCCCCCAAACTGCAGCGGCGGAACAGGCAGAAAACGATCACGAAAACTACCCATCACGCTTGCAACATGGAATGTCCGCAAGCTACTGGACAACACCAAAGCAAACAGACCCGAACGAGGGAACTGGCTAGATACAACATCTGCATAGCTGCCCTGAGCGAGACACGACTGGCAAAGGAAGGGCAGATCACATAAGAAGGCGCTGGTTATACTTTCTTCTGGAGCGGCCGCAGCAAAGAAGAACGCCGTGAAGCTGGAGTTGGCTTTGCCATCAAGACCAACATGCTCGACAAGCTCACAAGCATGCCCAGAGGAATTAATGACAGCCTGATTACACTGCGTCTCCCCCTAATAGGAGGGCGCCATGCAACACTCATCAGTGCATACGCACCCACAATGACAAATCCTCAGGAAACAAAAGATAAGTTTTATGAGGACCTTGAGGCGCTTATCGCTGCAGTCCCCAAATCTGACAAACTGGTCATCCTCGGTGATTTTAACGCTAGGGTTGGCACAGACCATACAGCTTGGGAGGGGGCCATTGGCAGACATGGTATCGGAAAATGCAATAGTAACGGACTGCTACTTCTGAGGACATGTGCCGCAAATGAACTACTCATTACAAACACAGCTTTCCGACTACCTGTCCGAAATAGAACCACATGGATGCACCCAAAGTCCCGCCACTGGCACCTCATTGACTATATTATCACCAGACGTAGGGATCGAGCGGATGCTATGGTAACGAAGAGCATGTGTGGTGCAGAATGTTGGACCGACCATCGACTTGTCATTGCCAAGCTAAACTTCAAGATCCAGCCCAAAATGCGCCCACAGGGAAAGAAACCACCGAGGAGGCTAAATGTCTCTCAGTTGAAATACGAACCCACGAGAGGAGGCTTCCAGGAAGAGCTTGAGGGTAGACTGTCTGAGCTTCGTTTTGAAAAGAACGACATCGAAAAGAACCGTGCATCATTGAGAAACACACTCTACGATACAGCTGTTAAACACATTGGCCCAATCACGCGCAAGCATAAGGACTGGTTTGATGAGAACGATCTAGAAATACAGGGCCTTCTCGATGCAAAACATGAAGCGCACAGGGAATACCAGAGGGACACACCATCTCCGACAGCAAAAGCTGCGTTCAATACTGCTCGCAAAGCTGTCCAGACCAGGCTTAGAGAGATGCAAGACTCCTGGCTCAGCAAAAGAGCTGACGAAATTGAGATGTTCGCCGAGCGTCATGACACCAAACGGTTTTACGAGGCACTGAAAGCTCTCTACGGCCCGCAGCCCTCTAGTAATACTCCAGTTCGCAGTGCGGATGGGGTACTGCTAACAGATAAGGTTCAGATTCTAGACAGATGGGCAGACCACTTCTGCAAAATACTAAACCACCCATCGTCCATAAATAAAGAGGCCATCCGGCGAATGCCGCAGGTGGAACTGAACCATTACTGAGGAGGAAGTCGACAGGGCAATCAGTTCACTATCTATAGGAAAAGCTCCAGGAGCTGATGCAATACCAGCAGAGGTATATAAGACAGCTGGCCCATCCCTCACCAGAAGGATCACTGAACTCTTCTGTCACATGTGGGCTGAAGGTAAAATTCCGCAGGAGCTAAAGGACGCCTCAATCGTTCACCTATACAAAAGAAAAGGCAATCGTCAGGAATGCGACAATCATCGAGGAATATCGCTACTCTCCGTAGCAGGCAAGATCATAGCGCGCTTACTGCTAAACAGGCTCAACAAGCACCTTGAACAAAGCCACCACCTCCCAGAAAGCCAATGTGGATTCAGAGCCGGAAGAGGAACAGTGGACATGATTTTTGCCGCTCGCCAAGTACAAGAGAAGTGTCGAGAGCAAAATCAGGCCTTGTACACCACATTTATTGATTTGACAAAGGCATTTGATACAGTAAACAGAGGAGGGCTGTGGATGATAATGTCTAAGTTTGGCTGCCCCAACAAGTTCATAACAATGGTGAAACAGCTACACGAAGGCATGTGTGCTCGTGTACTGGACAGCGGTGCAATCTCTAAAACGTTTCTAGTATCAAACGGAGTAAAACAAGGATGTGTACTCGCCCCGACTTTGTTCAGCATGATGTTCGCGGCCACGATGACAGACGCCTTCAGATCATTGGAGCTTGGAATACCCATAAAGTACCGCACAGATGGCAAGTTACTCAATTCCAGAAGAATGAAGGCCAAAACCAAGGTGGCTGGCGACATAATCAGGGAACTTGTATTTGCTGACGACTGTGCTCTAATGAGCAGCTCAGAACTGAACATGCAGGTTGGAATGGACCAGTTCTCTGCCGCATGCGAAAATTTTGGCCTGACCATAAATGCAGAGGTCATGTACCAACCAGCACCAGGCATGCCGTACACAAAACCAGAGACTACAGTCAGCGGGCAGACGTTGAATGCCGTAGACAAATTCACATATCTGGGCAGCACACTGTCGAGATCTGTCAGCCTAGACGATGAGGTGGCAAGCAGAATAGCAAAGGCCAGCACAGCCTTTGGTAGAATGCGCTCGATGGTCTGGGCACGTCGTGGCATCAGCGTCAAGACCAAATTGAAAGTCTACCGTGCAACCATCATTCCAACCCTACTATACGCTTGCGAAAGCTGGACTGTATACTCTGGACATGCAAGGATGATGTCGGCGGTCCTCATCGACAACGATGGACAGCTATTATTATTATTATTACTCAGCCAATGATTGCCGATGGCGTTGCTGCCAAGCGCATACTCCTTAATTGTGTCATTTGTCAGCTACACCATTAGCGGCACTACATTTTCAATCTGTTGATATGCAAGCAACCGGGCACCATAGTATGCAACGTGGACGAACAGACCAAAGACTCATTTGATCTGTCTGAAAGCCTTCTTTTCGTTGAAACGTAAAGATAAGAAATGGTTTAACAAAATTGAAGGGGTTGAAAGTGAATTAATGACTAGGTCAAGATGGTATTCATCCAAAATTGCTATTTGAAATTAGAGACCTGCTAATAAAACCATTAGCTATATTATGTTCTCAATCCCTTGCAAAGGCGACTGTTCAAGGGGATTAGAAAGATGTTGGACTGATTCCCTTTAAAAAAAAAGGAGAAAAAAATAAGATCTAGTAAATTATATAGCGACGAGTTTAACGAGCATGCTCTGTTAACTATTAGAGGCAATAATTAAAGAAAACATGGCAATGCATTTAGACTGGTTTAATCTAATCAACAATAGTCAGCATTGGTTTTACTAGAGGGAGATCGTGCTTAACAAATCTATTAGAATTCATGAAGGAGGATACTAAAATGTTGGGAGTCAGTGGATGTTATTTAACTATATTTTGCAAAGACCTTTGATAGAGTACCTCATCAAAGATTATTTAGGAAGTTGTAGTCCCATAGAAGAGGTGGAGAAGTTGCCAATTGGATTGACAATTGGTTAATGGGAAGAAGATGGAGAGGGGGCATAAATAAGGTGTACTCTGATTGGTGTGATGTAAAAAGTGAAGTGCCACAGGACTCGATTTTGGGACCAATTTTGTTCTTGATATATATATAAACGATTTGGACATTGATATCTGATCCATGATTGGCAAAATTCGCGGATGATAAAAAACAAAACATTGAAGTAGTATTCTCATCTAAAGCAGAAGTGGATATATTGAGGTCGGATTTAGATCAAATTCAAGAATGGTATGTGAGCTGGCAAACGGAGTTTAATATAGATAAATGTACAGTCATCCACACGGGTAGATCCAATATGGAACATAATTATAATATAATAAGAATGGGCAAGAACAGTATTAGAATGACAGAAAATGAAAGGAACCTAGAGGTTATAACAGATATAACAAATAAAGTGAGCGTGCAAGTCTACGTAGCAGTGAAAAAGGCAAATGCAATATTAGGTATGATAAAAAGAAATATTAAACGTAGGAGCAAGAAAGTGATTGTCATACTGTATAAAGCATTAGTTAGACCTAGATTGGAGTACTGTGTACAGGTGTGGAGTCCTTATCGTAGAGGGGATATAAACATGCTGGAAAGTATACAAAGAAGAGCGACAAAGCTTATTGTGGGATTCAAGAATTACTGTTATGATGAAAGACTCAGAAAAACCGGCCTACAATGTCTAGAAAAGAGAAGTATCCTAGGTGACTTGATAGATTTATTAGATAATAAAAGGAAAGGCTAAATTAGACTAAAACAATTTTTTTTTAAACACAACCACCTACACGAACAAGAGGGAATAGCTGCACATTAACCATAGAAAGGTCCGGAATATATATTTGGAGATATTTTTAGTTGGATAGTGGTGACCCAGTGGTTTCCAGGTAAGTTGTTCGCCTTGGGGGCCGGAGGTCGCGGGTTTGAATCACGGTGGAGACCGGGATTTTTTCACGTGAATGTTCTGGTAAAGATTCTCCTGATCTTTGGGTAGGGTGATTGGACGTCTGTGTTTAAGGTCGAGAACATTAAAAAATCTCTTTTGTCAGCTAAAATCGAATAGAGTAAGCTTAACGGTCGATGCCTGGACAAAAGTTCAAAATGCAAGTAAAAAATCTACCCAAATTATTTGTACCTTCCCCCAGGCCTAGTAAGCCGCAGGAAGTTTTAAATATCCTCTACGGATAGCCGATAGCCTTCGGCTACCTGGCAACAGACATTAACATGCCTGTTTGAATATCAGGATTCCAAGTATTCCCAGTGGTGAATGCTTGGAATA
The DNA here is from genome assembly GCA_036924085.1 of Ariolimax columbianus. Classification (NCBI taxonomy): domain Eukaryota; kingdom Metazoa; phylum Mollusca; class Gastropoda; order Stylommatophora; family Arionidae; genus Ariolimax; species Ariolimax columbianus. The sequence goes on from JAVGWX010000003.1 coordinate 21,794,772, forward strand.
CATTGCCACAGGAAGTAGTGGAGACAAGGTCAATTAATGCATTCAACAATAGGTTGGATATACAGCTTTCAGAGTACGCAAATGTAATTGACTGCAGAGTCTTCTAAACCAGTATATAGATGTTAAGTTAAGGTAAAGACTTGGATTACTGATGATAATATTTAGGCATTCAACGGTCGAATTCAAAGTCTGTATACATGTAATTTCAGACAAGAGGAACTTTTCCACGGGAACGCAAACGACATCAAAAGAAGATGAATCAAGAAAGGATTTTAAAATCATATCTACAACTACATATTGTACATTATACTTGTTCTAGTATTGTATAGGGGAACCTATGTCGTATGTCAATGAATGGACACCTGATACCTCGTAATCTTGGCTTGGGAATTTCAAAGAAGTATTCCGATTTCCAGGCGATGACAGAATTGGCTTACTGACTGATCTCCATGGAGCAGGATAGGAGCACAAAGTCGAGGCATTCAGCCAGGGATTAAGTCCAAGGGCTCTGTCCACCAGGTACATGTGTACAGGTGTTCTGTATTGGTTACTGTCGTCTGTCCCGGACATGGCAATGAACGCGCCAACTCCCTCAGTAGGTAGTAGGAGCAGCAGAGCCCGAAATCCGTGGTTGGATCCGGAGTGTGAGAGAGTCTGGTAACCTGAGAGGGATACGCTTTTGATATTAGTGAACTGTTATTTAAATATACAAAGACCATATTATTTGAATGCACATATACACAAACATATATATACAAAAATTTGTTCAAGGGCGCAACACACACGCACATACACGCTCACATATATATGTATATATATATATGTATATATATATATATATATATATATATATATATACATATATATATATGTATATATATATACATATATATGTGTGTATGTGTGTATGTAAGTGTGACCACTACCTTCCAGAGAGTCAGTGTGGTTTCAAAACCGGGCGGTGAACTGGGGACATGATCTTCGCTGCGCGACAGATACAGGAGAAATGCCAAGAGCATAGCATATAATTGTACCCTGCATATATATATTGACTCCACCAAGGCATTTAACACGGTAAGCAGGGGTGGATTGTGGATGCCCATGTCAAAGTTCGGCTGATCCACCAAGTTTATAACCATGATGACACAACCAATCCACAAAGGCATGCGTGCTCGTGTCCTGGAAAACGGAGAGACTTCCAGAACGTTTGACGTGACAAACGGTGTAAAGCAGGGCTGTGTGTTCGTCCCAACCCTGTTTAGCATGATATTCTCAGCCTCGATGTCGGATGCTTTTAGAACATACAAATCCGGGGTGCTTATCAGATACCGCATCGGTGGCAGGCTCCTCAATGATCGCAGAACGGCGGCAAAAACAAGAGCTGATCCATGAACTTGTATTTCCTGACGACTGTGCTGTGAATAGCAGAGCGAGAAATGCAGAAGGACATGGATCAGTTTTCTGCTGCATGCAACAATTCGGACTGCTCATTAATGTAAAAAAAAACCGAAAGTTTAGCACCAACCAACTCCTGCGACACCTGGTACAGGATATACACAACCACAAATCAAAGTAAATGGACAGATCGTGAAAGATGTGTGCAAGTTGACGTATTTGGTTAGTAAACTGTCGGGAACCGTCAATCTGGACACCGAGGCGGGAAGTAGAATAATGAAAGCCAGTGCTGGGTTCAGTAGAATGCGCGCGACAGTATGGAAGCGCAGGGCATTAGCGCCAAGACAAAAGCTCAAGGTATACCAAGCTGCTATCCTCGAAATCCTGTTATACGCATGCGAGAGTTGGACTGTATATGCTAGATAGGAAACAAGATTGAACCACTTCCACACAACCAGCCTGAGACGCATACTCTGCATCCGCTGGCAGAATCATGTCCCTGACACTGAAGTTCTAAAAAGAGCAAAAAATGTCAAGCATCCATGTATCGCTGCAGGTGGTAGAGCTGAGATGGGCTGGACACCTTGTGCGCATGCCAGACACAAGACTGACAGAGAGTCTTCTATTCGCTGAGCTTAGGGAAGGCTGGCGAAAAGGAGGTCGCCCCAAAAAAGCGATTTAAGGAGAGCCTGGGGGAAACTAGTCGATGCTGTCACATAGATGAAGCCAACTGGGAGAGCATTGCGGAAAACAAATCTGTCTGGAGAAATGCAGTAAATGTGGGCGTTACTGAAGTAGAAAGTCACCGTTTCCTGACAGCGCAAAGCAAACGCCCGATTAGGAAAGAAATTGCAATGAAATTACCCTCACAGGCAGCAGAAGACATAGTGTGTAAACCATGTAATAGAACATTCCATCCCCGCATTTGACTGATAAGCCACATGAGGTCCAGCAAACACTACACCAAAACAAAACCGATCACATACAAAAGTATGATATCGGTGGTCATCATCGACAACGATGGACAGTTATCACGTGTGTATGTGTGTGTGTGTGCGCTTGCGTGGCTGGGTGGTTGTTTGTGTGCATGTTGGTATGTATAACTAATACATATAACACAAATGTATGTGTTTGTTTGCCGTCTTGCTAAAAATTCGGCTACGGCAAGATCTAGCGACGTGAAATTTGCACAGATCATTCTGTCTGGAATTCCCGGGTCAACGTAACTATTTTCAGCTATCCCATTCATTCCAATTCCAATTTATTTTACAATGAGAGCTCTCTAACGGTGAGCTTTAGTAGGGTGAACAATTCACATCTAATTCTGTCTGGGAATTTCCAAGTGCCAAAACTATTTTCTGCTCGCTGCGCCAACGTCTTCCTGAATCTGTGACGTCAGAATAGGCAAAGAAAACATGCAGTATAAGTGCTCTAATGCTGTGCTTCCTCGTCGTGCATTCTGGAGTGTCTACTTTTGTCCTGAATTCCTCAAATATTGTTCAAGCCGGTGAACAACATATAAATCCCGTGCGAAGCCGGTTAGTGAAGCTGGCAAACACACAAACGCACACACACACACACACACACACAGACACACACTTATCCACACACACACACACACACACCGTTGCAGACCTCACAGTTCGCCCTGGCCGTTATTCTAACTTAGAACATTATCGCACTCATCCACATCATTCATGACCACACACAGTAAATGACATATCACACAGCAGGTGGCATATTTATTATATAATACTCATACCAGAAAAATGAGTGGTGAAGTTACAAACACAATACAATACATATCATCTTAACTAAGTATTCTATTATTATATATATGTTAATATACATATTAACGAAAAGCGGAAATTTTAAGCATTAGCTCTTGATGGAATTCCTAACTATCTAAAACCCAGTTCTATTGCCACACACACCTCTCAGATCTGCTCCCTCAACACACCTTATCAAAAACTTCGTCACTCAAATCCCCTCAGGCAGGCGATTTGGACATACCTCGTTCACAATGTCCCCTGCTTACAACACACGTTCAGATTATCTATTAATACAAAACTCACACACCTATTTGAGCGACCCTGTTCTATCACTAACATTCGTCCAACAGTCTATCAATCGCTCCTCTATCTAAGTCGGTGAGCTAAACAGACTATCTAAATATAGTCTCTCTCTCTCTCTCTCTCTCTCTCTCTCTCTCTCTCTCGCTCTCATCTCTCTATCCAGCCTCCTCTCCATCCAGCTTCTCGAGCTAAACTTTGTCTCGAGTTATATACACTCAAGCAAAGTCAGAGCTTGACCAATGGATCTCAGGGGATGGCTCTGTTCAGTCTTATTGGAACGAAATACTTTGCACACCTGTCACTCATCTATCGCAGCAAGCTCCGTTGCTAATCCGTCTGCCACTCATTCTCCCCCTACCCAAATCGGAAGGCCAGTGGTCAGCTCCTACCTGTCCACATTCTTTGCCCCAACTCTGTTCTCCTTTGTTGGGACGGTGAGTGACCTTGACACGCATTCAGGTACTTTTTAAGCTATAACATGTTCAGGTACCTTTGTTATCAGCAACCACATCACCCCTGTCCTAAACTCTCTGCTCCGGCGGGAACTGTTACAACACACAAACGCATGCAAGCAGGCATCCATACACTAAGATCCTTCATTGCCTCAGCTGTCCCCTTCAAAGTATTCCCATCAACCATTCACATGTCACTGACCTCGCTTATGACGATGAAATTGTTCTGGTTGGCACGGAACATCTCGAATATCTAGACCTTGAAATAACAAACACGGGTTTATCGATACCCTTGGCCAAGACTGAAGTCCAGAACCTCAGTTACTACACAGATCTCAGGGCTCAGACAGATCGTGGAGCACGTGGAACAGTAGCATCCCTACAATCCAAACCACTCATCTACTAAACATGTATGATCCCCGTACTCTTGTATCGCTCCGAGAGATTGACACTGCTTAAGCACGGCATATTTAGAGTTGAGGCTTTCTATATGCGCAACCAGCAACACATTCTCTGAATTCGATTTCCCGAACTTGTTTACAATGCTGAGGTCACCACAAAGACAAATCTCCCACTCATCTTGGAAAATCTGATATGTCGCCGAAATCGATCTTCGGCCATGTTGTCCGACAGGATCAGGAGGTCTGAGCTCACCAACTCCTTCTCAAATCATTTCTCTGGTCAAGGACCACCCACCGGCTCATTAGAGGTCCAGGAAGGGTTGCACCTCATGGTTCCCGCAGTTGGCAGACTCCCCTCGGGCCCTGGATGGAATCTGGCAGCAAGCTGCGACACGTAACCATGGCAGTAGTCAACCGACGCAACTAGCCACTGACCTTTAAGCGGATATTATTATTATTGTTGTTATTTTTATTATTCATGCACTAGACCAATACGTCTTGACATGGCCCAAAAGACTACAGTCTGGAGTGGAAAGAATGTGCCTTCGCCATCAGAATCCAAACAGCCAAGCCTTTAATCAAACAAATATACATATTGAATAAGATGTTTCACATAATTGTATTCGTCTGTTTCCTTTAAACAGTTATCCCAATACACATCCACCTATCAATATCGTTCATATTTCAGCAACAGTTTTAGCACATGCACACATCAGGTATCACAGCCGTCTCAAGAGATAATCCACTTAGACATTATTTTTGTTGCGCAAACATGTTTAAATAACTAAAAAAACATAACACTTATTAATATATTGTATCGACGCTTTTAACTAACCTAGTGGTACAATGTTTGGGGATTCTGTGGCGAGGGGGTTAAGCCGTCGGCCTCGTGATCAGATGGTATGACGCTAGCACTAGCGATGGCACTAGCTAAAAATAGCGCTAGAAAAATAAATTATGCCATCATCCTCTACTATGGACGGCGGCCTTTGCCTTTTGCCTTTGGTACAATGTTTAAAAATAATAGGACCTCCGTTCCGAGCATGTTTTTAAAAGACGACTAAAGCGTATCGAGAATGGGGCTAGGGACCTCATCATTATTATTTAAACCGCCCCTGCAATTGCTTGAATACAGGTCCCGTGTAAAGGGGAGATCTGTAGCGGTGGCTCTATGCTTTGCTAAGAACGAAAAAACCAGTACATTAATGAAAGCTTTAAAATGAATTTTGGTAAAGCTTTAAACAAAATAATGGACAACTCTTTAAGTTTTTGTGACTAGAAGATAGCTTAAATAATTGTTTGCAATGTGTTCTGAATACATAGCACTTGTTAAAGATCGTTGCTGATTGCTTAGAAAAGTTCACGTCTGCTTATGAGTTCGAAAATTTGTAACATTTAGTTGTTGTTCGTTTGTTATTTTAAAGATTTTTCCCATGTGAATTGTTGCTCGTTTGTTATTTCGACGCTATTCGTGCCTTCATTTTTGACGAACTTTCCCTGGTAGCAAGTTGTTGTTGCTCGTCTTACATCCTGGAACGAGCTCAAGAAGGTTACCCTGGGCCTTCCTCGTGCATAACTTCTCATAACGTTCATGGCTGTTAGGATGAGTAACAACCCTCAACAAGTTGCCAGACTGATGTAACACATTAGTTTTCACGTGCACACTCAGACTTGATGTTAGTATATTGCACCTGACACTGATGCGAGCATTGTACCCCTAAAATGTGATAACCACACGGTGTCTTTATCATATCTTGATGTGTCATGTGAGAAATGTAGCGAAACAATATTATTCTACTGGATATAAATTGTTCAGCTGAACTGTCCAGCTGTACTAACCTCTGTAATATCCGTTTCTCAGCCCAAATGTATACGTGTCTGTACTGAACGTGTGTGGCACGTTTGGCTGCTTGAAATTTGCTGTTGCAGGAGTTGGCAAAGCCATTCTCGGTATGTGCAATTCGTTCAGAAACTGCTCTTCCATTACAACACGGCCTTTGCTGTCCTTGCCATTTGAAAGGTGAAAGTTCATCCACTTGACCATGTCTTCAGCAGACGTAACTAGAGACACGGATCCAGCCAGCAAACCCCAGCGTCTGTGAGGTAAAAAGTAAAGGTAGTAAATAGAAACTGCCGTCTGGTATAAAGTGTTAGAGACTTTATTATATTATACTCTCGGGATCAAGATGCTGAGCAGATCATGAGCTGCAGTGGTCAGCGACCCATAGCTGACGGCTAGCGTCAGGGTCAGCGAACTAGAGCTGCCAAGACCCTTCTACACCCCCACACAGGGATCCTGGATAACAGGCTGCAGCAGGGCAGACTGGCCAAGGAGAAGGGATCGAAGAGGGAATGCTAACCCCGTACTAAAAAATGCTTGCTGAAGTCGGATTGTTGGACCGAAAGGTGAAAATATCGCAGTCAAGCTGTAAACTACGACACAACGCATTCCGTTCCCTGGACTACATTTTGTTACTTAAGCCCTTTTCAAGGTTTGGTAGCGGGAGATTGAGAACGAACGAAGTCAAGCCATATTATACTCTCGACAATTTTTGAAGTACAATAACTAGTTTCTTTCCTCGATCCCTTGCCATCCCTAACAGTAAACCGGGGACGGTTAGGTATAATGTGCGCATCAAGATTAGGTGGTGAGCCGGGCACTGTTGTCATGAGACCACACCGTCGCTCAGACACTCTTTGGTGGTAGCTATCAGTTGCTGTAAGAGATTACAATACATGTTTTGTTGGTTATGTTGCTGAATCCATCATCTCAACAGGAAACAGAAGTGATGTAGTTGTTGTTGTTATATTATTGTTTGTTTTGTCAGCTTCTCGAACTGAGTTCTTCACTCGACGAATCACTTCTGGAAACGGGTTCATAGTGACACTTCTGAAATCCTAGAGCTTACTGAAAAAGGGTTCCTGGACCCTCCTAGCTGTAATGCAAAGCCGGATATTTTATTATGCTTACCATTACGGTGATCATATTATCGATCCCTACCTCGTTGGCTCAGCTGCTATAACACATCGCTTCTTTAAGTGCACTACGTGGACGTAAGTTAGTGTCTTGGTCGGTTTTGTTTCACATGACCTTAAAATAGTGATAGCTTCCCTTTGTGGCTGTTGTATACTGTCTTATTTGTTATTATGTACTTCTAAACAGTTGCTTGTTCTTGTTCGAAGAGGCCAACTCTTGACTATGATTCTTTGGTAATGTGTTACTGGGGATTTTATTACATCCGAAACGTTGTGGAAAAAGATGGACTGGTGTCCTTATGGCTGTAGTACAATGCAAGGCTCCTTGGTAAGTTTAACATTATGGGGATTACAGTGTCGATTCCTACCTCGTTGGCCAGACTGCTGTGATACAACTTGTTTCTGGAAGCACGAACGAGGACGTGAGGTTGCGTCTTGATCTATATATTTCACCTAGCCCTGACTACTCTTCGCTCCCACCTTGACAGAATATTTCACCTAACCCTGATTACTCCTCGCTCCTACTTTGATCAGTATGTTTCACCTAACCCTGATTACTCTTCGCTCCCACCTTGACATAATATTTCACTTAACCCTGATTACTCTTCGCTCCTACCTTGATCGGTATTTTTCGTCTAACTGTGATTACTCTTCTCTCCCAAACAGTCACATAAACCTATTCATCCCTCAACCCTGACAGAATCATCCTAAGTAAAAGCAGTTCATTCTTGAACAGTGTACGCAGCTTTCGATGTAAATTGTATAATGGAAATAGATTGAAAGCGACTTTACGAAAGAAACACCGTCCATACCTTTCTACGTTAGTGTAGAATTTTTTTCTTGAAAAATGGCAATTGGTGCGATTATTTCCACTGTTGGTGTCTGCATGTTGGCATGTATAGGGATGGGGAATCTAGACAACTTGTCCAGGCAGTCGTTGGCAGTGTACAGACTTCATTAATAGGAAAATCATATTCATAGAACAAAACTAGGTCTTTTCGAAGTTTGAGCCCGAGTCTCTTGATTATTACACCGATACACTAACGGTTCCGCTGTACTTTCCTAATTTAATTATGACAACGGTGCTAAAACCACTCTCTCCAGATGGGGACACCTGAATAATCTTATATCATCCACTACAGGTCTAACTTGTCATCCACTACAGGTCTAACTCTCATCCACTGCAGGTCTAACTCTTCATCCCCTGCAGGTCTAACTCATCATCCACTACAGGTCTGACTCATCATCCACTACAGGTCTAACTCTCATCCACTACAGGTCTAACTCTCATCCACTGCAGGTCTAACTCTTCATCTACTACAGGTCTAATTCATCATCCACTACAGGTCTAACTCTCATCCTTTACAGGTCTCTCTCTCATCCACTGCAGGTCTAACTCTTCATCCACTGCAGGTCTAACTCTCATCCACTGCAGGTCTAACTCATCATCCACTGCAGGTCTAACTCTTCATCCACTGCAGGTCTAACTCGTGTCCTATTTTGGAAATATGTATATTTCTGTTGAACAAATAATCGATTGTAGATCTTCAGCTGATTTGCTTCTTGAACAGCATTTCCAAATCGGGTCACACTATAGGATAATTCAAATGTTAGTTTACCAATCTAGTTTGCTTTGATAATATAATCTTCCGATTTCTTTCTCTCTGCTTGATAAGGAACTATACTACAGTGCAAAAGTTAGCGTCATATCGCATGATGATCTTTTTAATATGCTGCTCTTCATTTTGTAACTCATTGTCTAGTTTATTTATATTTATGGGATGAGGAGAAAAGTACCATTGTTACAATCTAGGCATGTCGTAAAGGCTACTAAAGAAAGTTATTAATGGAGCTAGCACAATCATCCTGGCAAATGCATTTCTACATAAACCATTATTGCAGAAGCACATGTAAAAGACTTTGATACATTCTTCCTATTGATGGGAAGGTAAATTGATGCCACATAATTCAGATGGACTGGGGTGAAAAGGAGACGAGATAGCATGATGTGTGTATGTGTCGTAAACTGATCGTTTCATTGTCACTCGTATTGTTGTTGTTGCTGTTTTCGAAGCTTGACTTCAGTTGGCTAGATTCACGATCACTGAGCGTCACCAATTATTGATGTTGATGCCAAAACGTAAGACTGTGCAATTCTGATCTGTTGTTAGCGTCTGCTGCAAAGGTTGTTTTCAAAATCTTCGTTCTGGGACAAGAGGAGATGTTTCATCTCGTCCAAGAATGGATTGGACACCGTGTGGTGTTCCACCATTTTAAGATGGATGTTGGCATTGTCTGCAGTTGTTATTGTTGTGAAGCTACACTTACTAAGCTCTCAACTCATTGCCAATTTTCACTTGTGGAGGTCACGTGTATTTACTTGAGAATCCCGTGTACATATAATATTCTAAAATATAATGTATATTTTATTGGTTTGAATCTTTCGATGGATGCAAACGTATTAACTACTGGCTTCTGTATATGGGGGTAGCATTATTGTACATTGAACGTCTAATTAGCAGAGAGGTAATGCACTTGCTTTGTACTGTAAATATGTCGAGTTCCATCCTCGATATCGACACACTCCAGTCGACCCAGTTGCAAATAGGTATTTGCCTTACTGTTATGGAAGAAAGGCAGCCAACTCCATAAAGTGCAGAACCTAGTACATTGAAGTCTCCAACACTCCATTCCCGGAAGCGATATCTGTTTGTGAACTGCAGCTAACGTCGTGGTATTCTACAACCGGTTGGTGGTAGTCACAGTAATATTTGTCAATAGATGCTTTGGACTTTAGTAATAAACAATTCAATATTCAATTGATTACTTTAATTGACTATTGATACGCTTTTTGACCCTAATTATATCATTTGGATACTGCTACAGCTGGCCCCCTTTACATATTTCAACTATTCGAGTATTTTCGGTGGCGGTTTAAACAAAAAAGAAATTACATGATGGGATTGCTAACTCCATTCACAACTTTCTTTAATTACCTTCTAAAGTATTCCGTGAATGTTGCATTGGACATGTCCTATTCAATCCCCTGGTATCATTTTGATGATCATGTTGCCACTATAGCGAAATGGTTAGCAAGGGCGTTGTAATCAACGAGTGCCCCCATGTACAGACAGCCCAGGATAGACTCGCGATCAAAAAGTCTAGAGAACCAAGTTTGCCACTCATTCCATAGTTCTTGTCGCGCTCGCTTCGCTTAATCAGTCACAATATCACTCACAGACTCAAGGATGTGGTATGATGAAGGATGATGTCATGAGGCCTCATCTACAACGATGTGAATCAGCAAGTATGTCCTGCTATTATAACCATAACAACATTGTCTGTGGTTGAAAGAAGTATACCTTCCCCTTAAAAAATTAAACATTTACTTCACACTGTATCACGTGACAATACTTCACACTGTCCTACCTGAGATGCTCAAATGGAACCTGGACAAGTGTCCCGTTGTCTTCTACATACGGCCACGCAACGTCCTCTCTGGTGAAGTTGACCTTAGTGACAAAAGTGGTATTGTTCATACCAAGTGGTGTAAGAAAATGCTCAGTAACTAGGTTTTCAAATGAAGAGTTACCCAGGACTTCTATCATATACGTGACCAGACCATACATCAAGTTATTGTAGTAATACTTGACCCGGAACTGATCAGGCGTTTTCAATTTGGCCAAATGTCTGGGGAAGATAACCACATTTCTCATAATTGACATAGTAGCAATTGTGTATTGTTCTAAGTGCTTTGATGCTAGAAATGGTATCTTCTTGACGATCTATTGCTACGTGAGGACAAATACTGTTTAGTTCTTCTTTTAGGCAGACAGACGTAAAGCATGTGATGTTTTTTCGTTGTTGTGATTTCGGAAGACAAAAGGTCTGCATGAACATATCATAAATTATGCTCATGTAGTTCAGTTCAGGTGCTATCTCCGCATCGAAGGTCGGCTGCAATGGATCTCCATTGTACTCTGTATGTTGCCGTAATTGTGCAATCTGAGACACTTTTTCCAGTCAATATCCTGATGTTATCCACCCACATAAAGCGTTGTCTGCCTCTTGAACGACCGCCCTCCACCCTACCCTCCAGTATGGTCCTCAACAAGGAGGCATGTCTTGTTACATGACCAAAATAACGCAACTGTGTAACCCTGATTTCGGTCACCAACTCTTCTCCTCCCCCCAACTTTTGCAATACCTCCAAATGTGTTCTCCTTTCTTTCCAAGAAACGCGACCCAATCTATATACCCATATTTCGAAGGCTTCAATACTCTTTTGCAACTTGTTATTCATTGTCCATGTTTCTGCACCATATAGTAGTGACGATTATACATAACACCTGACATTTCTCATTTTAAAATTCTGACTTATCTGTTTGGATATCTTGATGTGTGCCCCAACGATCTCATCGGTTACGGGATGACCTGACCTGATGTGTCGCATGTTGTCGAATACCATCCCGGCCACACCTACACTCTTTCTGATTTCTCTCTCTCTCTCTCACAGCTGCCCTCCTTCGTTATTTCAGGATCCAGACAGGAGAAACTCTGTACCTGTTCAAGTAGTTGATCTTTTATTTGTATCTGCATACATGGTTTCTTGTCTCTTTTCCCAATTATATAGAGCTCTCCATATTTCTCTGCGATGCTGTCAATAGAGCGTGTATTGAATTGCACTGGACAACATATTTAGCTTTTTATGTTTATCTGAAATTAAATCAAGTTACCTTCATGTTGTTTATTTTTTAAAAGGTGTACACATTTGCATACATATATCATATAATAATCATTAATGAAGACATCAGTCAGAGCAACGTAGCTTATGATGAGTTGTTTCTGGAGCATTTCTAACAAGGGTCCAGCAATAATCAGCTAGTATTGTTGCATTCCATCTCCCTTGTTACCTTTGTTTTTTGTTTTCTTTTATATGGAAGAAATGTAATGAGGAAACTGCTCTGCTTGTAAATTGAATGACATGTAGCGCCGACTTGTCTCGTGACGCTGCAAGAGGTTTTTCTAGGAGCTCCTGGTAATTGCCACCCTTCATAGAAAGGTTGAACCGACATGCTGGAAAGCATTCCAAGTAAACTTTTCAACGCGTATGAGGATATCATCACAACGCTTATCTCGAAAGAGCTGATGCATCTGTGCACCAACACATACACCCTAATTGATTTTGACCACACCTACTAGTCTTGGAGATTTCTCACTAAAATCTTGTCCAATTTTGATCTATGTCCTAAACTAGATTCTTCATTATTTACAGTCCCCAGTTCAAGTGAGTGTCGTGGGGACCAATTCGTTTGTAATGGGGAGTCCTGGCACGGCTGTCTCAGAGATAGAGGAAGCAGAACACTTTGAATAACCCTGCTGAAGCCAATTCAAGATGGCAATGGCATGAGAGTCACCACACATCTACCAATTATATTGGTGATAGTTGATGTGTGAAACAATGGCTTCGTGTTGTTTTAGGTTTCTTTTATGTGGACTGCATATCCGAGAGGAACATAAAAAATACGTTACCATTATGGAGAAGCACGGTCTCAACTTCGCCGAATCTATGAATAGTCTCAAATAGTTGTTTGTATAGTCTATTTGTAATTAATCTATGAATAGTCTCAAATAGTTGTTTGTATAGTCTATTTGTAATTAATCTATGAATAGTCTCAAATAGTTGTTTGTAAAGTCTATTTGTAATACTGCCATCAGATCCACTTTATTAACGTACATAATGAGGTTATCTGTCATTGTGAAAAATAGAAGCAGGTTTTTTTTATCGACCACGAAACATAGACACATGGACATTCTCTCCCAGAAGATTTCATTGTCGCAGTCTGGACCCCAACAACTGGACCCCAACAACTGGACCCCAACAACTCCGCTTTATTTCTTGGCAATTCCAGATCTTACTAAAAAAGTTATTGCTCATCGCAAAGCAATGATGACCACAATATCAGACGGGTTTGTCTTAATGATGTGATGTGCGCTGTATGAGGATTATAGTGAGGAGCAATATGCGCTGGTCATCAATCTCACTCTTATCCCGAGTTACCTTGGATCAGTGGCAAGACAATTGGTCGATACGACTGGAAGTAACTCGGGATGCAGGCACTCTGATCTTACCTCTTAGGGATTCGATCGCCCACAGTTTTCGATCATCACTGTGAGAAGCGAGTGCCTTAACCTCTTAACTACAGCCAACCCCAGATCTCTTACTATATCATTCAATTCACTCTCGGTAATGATATGTGACTGCATAGGCTCTGCAATAGGCACAACGTCATGATATCTAGATGCTTTTACAAGTGACAGATGTTCACTGGCTTTACTTTTATCTTTATCATAGAGAATATAGGAATATGGTGGGTTCGGAACAGTGAGGCAATTGATACACAGCAGAGGAAATATAAGATTGGACAAAAGACACTTTTTCTTCTTAAAAATACCTTGTCCATTTTAGTCGTTCTAAAGTAACAGTCAATTAATATGGTTTGTCGGTTCCCTCTACGTCATTGGAATTACAAAACTAATTGATCGTTCTTTCGGGAGTCGTTGCACAGGATTGACAACTTGTGCAAAGTCATTTGCGTCGTCGAAATCTTTATTTATTTTCCTAGAAACGTCTCTATAATCGGCATCTGTGGTATATGCCCGTCCGTTGCAGGAGCATGAGAAGACTGTACAGATGACAACATAAATTAAACATATAACAATGATAAGTGTTGAGAGAAAGGAAACTGATGCCTCATGATAGGTAGCTATGATATTAGTTGAAGACCAGTGCTACATAAAGAGTTGGTAACTTTTGATGATTGATTGACTGATTGATTCTAGGGCAATGATATCCAAACAGACCTTCTGACTATATAAATTAGTTACAAACAAGTGAAAGTATTAGAGTATCTTGTATTACGTACTGTAACAAATTCTTCCTCGACAGTGTATTGTCAAAACGGATGATATTGTTAGGAGGAACTCCTGTTCTATGTCCAAGGACATCTGCTAATGTCATCTCACGAGCCCGGATGTCGTCCAACAGCTGAAATTCATCTCCGAGAAGGTCTTTGACTTTCGAATTCACAGTCAGGCTGCAGAATGATTTCAAGAATGAACTGACAATATTAGAATCATGACACTTGTAAAATGTATGACATTTCACTGTTTTCTTAATGTAATCTTCTTTAAGTGCACTTCAAAATGATATTGGCAATAATGTCACTCAACTTACTGTACTGGTGCTATTTATAAATTGTAGGGATTTGTCTTTCTGCAGAAAATTGTTTTAAAAAGTTATCCTTGATTCTCTGAACCGTTAATACGAGTATAGCAATTGGATCTAAATAAAATGTTTCAGAATAATGCATACATTTCTTATATAATGTAGAAGTTTAACTCCTTTTCGCCAAGATACAAACGTATAATAAATGGATTCTCCCACTCACGCATACACACGCACAGACACACTCGAACGAACAGATACACACGCATATATATATATATATATATATATATATATATATATATATATATATATATATATATATATACACACACACACACATATACACACGAGGGGGATTTAAGTGAAACGTGGGATACAAGTTAGAAAAATCATGCCTTTGTATTGAAGCTTGTTAATATGGTTTCCAAGTATGACAAGATTGTCCTGCACGTGGAATCATGGTGCAGATGAACAACATGAATACAATAATAATAATATCATTATTAATACAGTCACACCTACAGTTCAAAGATGGCTACCCCCCTGCTGACATTCACCAAAGAAGAGCAGCGTTCTGTTATCCGGTTTTTCTTTTAGCAGTGAAGGTGTGAAGCCTAAAGAAATTCATCGGCGAATGAAAGTCTATTACGGTGGAGCATGTCTTTCACTCCAGCAAGTGTATGAGTGGAGTAGTAAGTTCCAAGAGTGGAGTAGTAAGTTCCAAGAGTGGAGTAGTAAGTTCCAAGAGTGGAGTAGTAAGTTCCAAGAGTGGAGTAGTAAGTTCCAAGAGTGGAGTAGTAAGTTCCAAGAGTGGAGTAGTAAGTTCCATGAGTGGAGTAGTAAGTTCCAAGAGTGGAGTAGTAAGTTCCAAGAGTGGAGTAGTAAGTTCCAAGAGTGGAGTAGTAAGTTCCAAGAGTGGAGTAGTAAGTTCCATGAGTGGAGTAGTAAGTTCCATGAGTGGAGTAGTAAGTTCCAAGAGTGGAGTAGTAAGTTCCAAGAGTGGAGTAGTAAGTTCCAAAACGGCATGAGTTCTGTGACAGACTGTTTACGACCGTGTCAGGCCCACCGAGTAGTGACCCCAGAGTCGAGTGCAGCCATTGACCGCCTCGTAAAGGAAAATTGCCGATTGGCTGTGAATTAAATTGATGCACATGTGGACATCAGTTAAGGTTGAGCACACCACATCATCCATGATATGCTACAGTACCACAACGTATCAGCAAGGTGGGTGCCATGGGAGCTTAGTCCAGAATTAAAACAACGACGCGGGCACGGCGTGGGCTAGTGGTTGAGTGACACGGCTCACAATCCGAAGGTGCTGATTTCGCTTCCCAATAACAGTACCGGCCGTTACCCAAGGGAAGCAAACTCTTAGAAAATGCAGGAGGAAGCAGACCCACATAAAATGCATGTCGAAGTCGGAGGCACTAAGCAGACAGGCGCAAATAAAAACATTCCGCAACGCACAACGCTTTTGAGGAATACAGAAACAGAAATAAAGCACACAAAAAAAAACAACAACACAATAAACATTTTTTTTAAACGACTTGATACCTCTCAAAAATACTTTTGCAGCTTGGAAGCAGAAAGTGGTGGTTTCCTAGCAAGAATTGTTATTGGAGATGAAACCTGGGTTCACTACCACGAGCCTGAAACGAAGACAGCCGGCAAGGAATGAGACCATCCCTCCTAACCAAAACCGAAGAACTTTCGCACGCAGCAATCTGGAGGGACGGCTACGGAGACTCTCTTTTGGGACGAACGAATCGATATTTCAGAGCACTGCATGTCCAAGGAGAACAATGTCACCAGTGCCACGTATACAGTCCTCTCAGGAATCATCTTCGAACCGCAATCAAATTCAAACGATGTGGAGCTCTGAGTAAAGGTGACTTTTTGCAACATCACAATGCTCGACCCGATACTACCAGTACAACGGCTGCAATCATCGAGGACTTCCACTTTAAGTGTCTACCACATCCGCCGTACTCACCAGACCTAGCCCTAAGCGATATCCACGTCTTTTGACGGCTAACAGAGGCATTGAGAGAAGACTTTCAGGTCCAATGAAGGGCTTTAGCAGGTGGTGCATGAGTGGTTACACGCGCTACCAAAATAATTGTTTTCTACATGAATCCATGCACTTTATAGGGGCTGCGGGACACACACAATATGTTAAAGTTTTCATTTGAAGACTCCTTGTATTTGTATATATTTTTATATATATATACACACAAACACAAACGTGCAGACGTGTTACCAGTGAAATTTTTGGAAAGGGAGATGTCAAAAGCAACAGCAGAATAATTCGTTTTTAGTAATTTTACGGGAATGAGTTAAAGCGGGAGAGAGCGAAAGTGCGAGGGAGAGAGAGAGAGAGAGAGAGAGAGAGAGAGAGAGAGAGAGAGAGAGAGAGAGAGAAAGAAAATAGGAGATAAACAGAGAGAAAAGGTTCTCCCCCTCAAAATAGTTATGCACCTAAAACAGTCACACAGAGATAAGACCGTAAGTGTACTGAACAAAATATGGTATACTTGGTGTTCTCTGAGAGTAGCTTTATGAACAACGCAGCGGCCATATTTTTGGTGACAGATGCCACATTGAACAGCGTGTTGCTAGTAACGTTTGTGTTCCTCTGCAGGTCTGTGACCCCGTAGCCACCTGTAAACAAAACCTGTTGATACAAAAACAAGGGTAAATATGAAATAAAATATATTTTAAACAGGTATAATACACACACTACGGTGCTGAGACATGAACAATAACAAAATCGCTGGAGGACAAATTGAGAGTGACCCAGGCAGCTCTTGAGAGACGTTTACTCGGAATCACTCTCCTGAACCAACGATTCAAAATCTCCACAATTCTGACATATGACGATTGTTCTTGGTGAATGATTTGGTAATCTGTGAAGACAAGGCTAAACATAGATGGGTAGATCACATGGTGCAACGAAACTATGGTCGATGGAGCACATCGACAGCAATCTGGTACCTGCGAGGTTAAATGGCACCGCGGAGAAGAGCTCCGATGTATTAGTCATACTCTCTTCCTGTGCACAACACCATCCGAGACGCCTCTGGAAGAGGCCTTACCCTGTATTGGACTTCCGTGCCCCAGGGTACGCTAGAGACGAAGTTGGGATATGCAGCTAAGCTGAGGAACAGTTCATCAAGATCAAAATAATACACATGTACGCATCGGCGCACACATATACACGCACATGCACGCGCGTGCGCACACGCACACATACACACACACACACACACCCACACCCACACCCACACACACACACACACACGCACGCACGCACGCACCCACGCACGAACCCACACCCACGCACCCACGCACCATGCACGCACGCTCGCACGCACGCACGCACGCATACACACACACACACACACACACACACACACACACACGCACAATTTGCTAATAATGTAATAACATGAAGTTGAATAGCTGAGATATAATAATATGGATAATAATATTGTGGAATATACCGATTGATCTATGTTGCGTGTTGAGAAATAAGATTGGGGTTTCGCAGCTGGGGTGAGAACGGGGTTGTTGCTGAAAGAACCATTTATGGCAACAGTCTTCTGAATAGAAATGGATAAAGAGACAGTGACTTCTATTTTGAGTTGGTTATCGAAGTGAGCGTTAATGAAAGAAGCCATTGTGTCTGACTCTCAGCTCTGAGCTGGTTATCTGAGACAGCTGTAATCAGAGCAGTGACTGTGTCTGACTCTCAGCTCTGAGCTGGTTATCTAGGACAGCTAGCTGTAATTAAAGCAGCCACTGTGTCTGACACTCAGCTCTGGGCTGGTTATCTGTGACAGCTAGCTGTAATCAGAGCAGTGACTGTGTCTGACTCTCAGCTCTGAGCTGGTTATCTATGACATCTAGCTGTAATCAGAGCAGTGACTGTGTCTGACTCTCAGCTCTGAGCTGATTATCTGAGACAGCTAGCTATAATTAGAGCAGCCATTGTGTTTGATTCAGCTGTGAGCTGGTTATCTGAAACAGCTGTAATCAGAGCAGTGACTGTGTCTGACTCTCAGCTCTGAGCTGGTTATCTGTGACAGCTTTAATCAGGGAGGTTGTTGAGTCGGACTCTCAGCTGTTTCTTCGAATGTTCGAAACTGGAGTGGTTAGCAGATTTACAAGTTTCAAATCTTCAAGAACTTGTGAGGATCTGCTGCTCTGGTAGTGCTGGGGTCAACAACAATGAAAGAACAGAAGTCATCCTTCGGAATCACCCATTGTAAGGCACAAAGTATTAACAGGGGGAACTTTATATAATTCAATCAATGAAACGGACTGAACTAATTGTAAAGGGGAAGTAAACAAGTATTTCTTACCCACGAAGAAGTACAGTTAGTTTCTTCCAGTGTCCGCCATATTGTTGATAGACTAAACGTAATTATCGATTTCCAAAAATGTCATATATTTACGATACAGATGACAAGGGTTCCACCAGAATTGAAAATCCGATGCTGGTAATCACATTATATAAACAAACTCAGTAATAGCGCAGGAACTCATAACAAAAACTAATAACCTTTATTGGGATTAAAAAAAACTAAAGTTAGAACAAAGAATACAACAAATAGTTTAAGGTAGCATCGTATCAGATTCCCGGAAAAACGCAGAGGAAGCCCAATGTATTTCTTGCTTTATCCACACTGAAGCTGTCGGTTATGGAAGAAAGGGGATGTAACCTCAATTATGAAGACTGAGCAAAATCGTTCTTAGACGAATGCAGAACTAAGCAGTAACACACACACAAAAAAAAAGGTGGAGTGATGCGAGTTGTGGCGGATGCAGCAACCTCGTCAACACGCACTTTCTATTATATTGTGATTATTTTCAACGGTTAATTATTTATTTCTTAGTTTATTGTTTCCTGTTGTAAGTAAAAACCTTTTAAACAGAAAATAAAACAAGATTAAAATCTCGTGCAAACAGAAACATTGTCAGGGGTCGACCTACCGTTCCATTCTTTACCAGAGCTATGCTCACTCCAGGATTTTTGTGACATTTGAAGACCGTCTCTAACACGGTATTCAGATCCGAAAGGTTACCTACCACTCTGTTTTCACCCCTGGTAAAGTTAACAGCAAGATGAAATACGCTAAGAGCAAATACAAAAATCATTCCAGAATGCATCTTGCAAGATAATGTTCACATTAATATTTCGACTGCCTCAAATAACAGAAAAGGCCAACTGTTGTGGATGTCAGTCCGATCTAGAAGACACACTGATACTTGTTCCTAATGTGGTACAAAGATTAATGATATGTCAAGTATACAAACCGCTTCTGTAACACAACATAATATTGACAAGCGTATTATTACAAGTGCTACATAGCCCTGGAATGTTCACCATAGACACGTATATCATACACGGAGAGGATGGTTACACAGCGAAATAAACCAGGTAACGCTACCTCTGCGCTTGTTAAGTCTGCTTATCGTGTGCACTTTAATTATGTTTGTATATCAACTGTTGAAACAAGTATTACCAGTTCAAGGCTGGTATATCTGTAATATGTGAGCACGTGAGTGATAAGGAGCGTCTGCTCTTTGCTGTAAAGGGATCTAGTTTAATGACTGCTCGGAAAGCTCCAGCTCACCCTACTGTAAATGGTTACCTTTACTGTTAGTTCGAAGAAGGCAGGAACGTGCCACCCAAACTAAACAAAACAACTGATAACTAATAAATTTAAGACTCTATATTACACATTGGAGTGGCGATAGTGTCCATGTCTACTATTTGACCAACTAACACCACCGACGGTAGTGTCTATGTCTACTATTTGACCAACTAACACCACCGACGGTAGTGTCCATGTCTACTATTTGACCAACTAACACCACCGACGGTAGTGTCCATGTCTACTATTTGACCAACTAACACCACCGACGGTAGTGTCCATGTCTACTATTTGACCAACTAACACCACCGAAGGTAGTGTCCATGTCTACTATTTGACCAACTAACACCCCCGACGGTAGTGTCCATGTCTACTATTTGACCAACTAACACCACCGAAGGTAATGTCCATGTCTACTATTTGACCAACTAACACCACCGACGGTAGTGTCCATGTCTACTATTTGACCAACTAACACCACCGACGGTAGTGTCCATGTCTACTATTTGACCAACTAACACCACCGACGGTAGTGTCCTTGTCTACTATTTGACCAACTAACATGACCGACGGTAGTGTCCATGTCTACTATTTGATCAACTAACACCACCGACGGTAGTGTCCATGTCTACTATTGGACCAACTAACACCACCGACGGCAGTGTCCATGTCTACACCCCAGACAAACTATTGTCCATGTCTACTATTGGACCAACTAACACCACCGACCGTAGTATCCCTGTCTACTATTGGACCAACTAACACCGCCGACGGTAGTGTCCATGTCTACACCCCAGACAAACTAGTGTCTATGTCTACTATTGGACCAACTAACACCACCGACGGTAGTGTCCATGTCTACACCCCAGACAAACTAGTGTCTTTGTCTACTATTGAACCAACTAAAACCCCATACGGACTACGCCGACGTTTACTATGGGACCAACTAACTCCCCAGACAAACTAGTGTCTACGTCTACTATTAGACCACCTAACTTACCAGACAAACTATTATAATGTCTACGTCTACTATTACACTAACTAATACCTCTCAGACACGACATAGTTTTTGAAATGGGACCAACTAACACCTCTGACGATAGTGTCTCCGATATTAGACCAACTAACACCTCCAACCGACGATAGTGTCTCCGATATTTGACCAACTAACACCTCCAACCGACGATAGTGTCTCCGATATTAGACCAACCAACACCTCCAGCCGACGATAGTGTCTCCGATATTAGACCAACCAACACCTCCAACCGACGATAGTGTCTCCGATATTAGACCAACTAACACCTCCAACCGACGATAGTGTCTCCGATATTAGACCAACCAACACCTCCAACCGACGATAGTGTCTCCGATATTAGACCAACCAACACCTCCAACCGACGATAGTGTCTCCGATATTAGACCAACCAACACCTCCAACCGACGATAATGTCTCCGATATTAGACCAACCAACACCTCCAACCGACGATAGTGTCTCCGATATTAGACCAACTAACACCTCCAACCGACGATAGTAATATTAATAATAATGTTTGCCTAGGCATCTAGAACCCGTTGCGTCGATCGACCACTATCATATTCAACTGCTGAGGCTTGTAGCCAAACCTCATTCCCTGCCAAAGGAGAGACGGCTATCTGTCGGAGTCACGTAGAACTTGGACGGCCCCTCCTACTGTAGTTATATCCCTTTTTCCAAAGCACAATTATTATCGTCTTACAATACGGAAGGAGCCAATGATTATGGGATGATAACACTATCCAATAAACTTCGTTTACGGATACATGAGATGAAAAGAATTGGACAACTGTCACTTTTCAAATAGGTCGTAAAAGGCGACTAAATAGGGTTGTGTTTTGGACTGGTAACCATGTAAAAACATCCCACTGCAAAAGCTTGGATACAGACTTCCTGTAAAGGGGCCAGTTAAAGCCTTTGCTTCCCATTGGCGCGAAAAGGTGAGTGATTGCAGATGCTTGAAACAGTCTTTCTTTTACAATGACCCAGTTGGGGAACTCGGTTGTCTGGAGGTAAGGTGTCTGCCTCGGGTGCCGCCTGTCGAGTGTTCGATTCACTGTGAAGACCCGTATTTTTTTCACGTGAATCTTCTGGTAAAAATTCCCATGATCTCTGGGTAGTGAGATCAGACTCCCGTGTTCAGTGTCGAGCATGTTAAAAATTCCTTGGCAGTTGGAAATCGAAAAGAGAAGGCTTACTGGCCGCTGCCCTGACAAAATTCAAATTTAAAATATACCCAAGTTATTTTTACCTTTCCCCGGGTGGTTTGTTAAGAGCAGTTAAAGATTGCGCCTAACTGGCTACAGGTCTACTTAGCTCTAGTGTTTGAGTATATTAAGATGGACTCACATATCGGAAAAAAAACATGCTTAAAGAATCTAGTTGTATACAGACTATGTAGAGTCTTCTAAACCAGTGTAAAGACGTTAAGTTAAGTTAAGTTGCAGTGGTGGCCTATGCTTCACATTGGAATAGAATGGTGAATGAACGAATTAACGAACCTAGTACACCCGAATTGTCCCAGCCTGATGAGCACACCATTAAGATGTTGCGACACATTACGCAGTTGAGAATTGGGAGACAGCGAAGTTTACGGTGAACAGTTGGGGTTTCATTGTAACAAGAGGAGCAATATTCTATAAAAGGAGAGTAGTTGAAAAATATATGGAAGTAAAAAGGAAAGCAATTATATGCCTTTTACAGAGTCCACAATGAGAAACTAATTACATGTCTGGAAAAAATAGGTATGGATGGAAAATGCACAAGAAGACTGTCCATTTGTCTGTTTAATATTTACACAACACATTTTTCAACAGATAGTGGAAATGCCAGGACTCGATATCGGTGAAGTGTCAATGAATAATATCAGATATGGGGATGGCACAATTCGGTTAGCTGAAGACGAACAAGAATGACATGGATTGGTGATTCAAGTAAAGAACAGAAATAAAGTATATGGATTGGACATTAAATATACGAAAACGAACACTGTGATAATTAGAAAAGTAGAATCGAGATCCTCTCTACAGATAAACATAGACTATCAAACACTAAAACTGGACAACGACTTCTTTCTTGGAAGCAATTTTTATTTTTCGTTTGCCTTATTTATCTATTCTCCAAAGTGGTGTGCGCTGCACTACGTTTTTATTTTGCGCCTGTCGGTTCAGTACATCCGACTTCGGCATTCATTTTATGTAAGGGTTTTCTTCCTCCTGCATTTTCTAATGGTTTACTTCCCCAGAGTAACGGCAGGTGCTGTGCTGGGAAGCGAACCCATCGGGTTGTAAGCCGTGTCACTAAACCACTAGCCCACGCCGTCTCCTAAATATAAACCATTTAACTGAAGATGGAAGATTAGAAAAGAAGAGAAGAGGAATGGGAAACTATTTAAAAAAAAATAACATGAGTAATATATTGACATCTAAAACAAGCAACTCGCAAACCAAAAACTAGAGTGATCCAGCGTTATTTATGCTGTCATTACTATGTGTCTCTTCCTGATTTCGATTTCGTATTTTGCATCCACCATTATTATATGTCAAAGATAGTCATATCTTTCTCATCTGTTCTAGTATTAGGTCATCTACTTTTACCCGACCAGTAGACATCGAATCTACATTGCTAGCAATCATAGCTTTCGTTGTCTCATTGCAAATAATTGTAACATGATCATTTCTTTTTACATTGATATGAATTACTCGGTCCTATATGATGGATCTTCTTTAAACTCTTTTCCCATTAAGAGTGGAGTGAAGCAGGGATGTGTGCTTGCACGAACCCTCTTAAGTATCTTCTTCCCCATGCTCCCATAATACGCGTATGGTGCTTCTGTGGACGGTCTTTATCTGTACACAAGGTCAGATGGGCGGCTGTTTAACCTGTCCCGACTATGTGCGAGGACCAATGTGAAAATAGTGTTCATTAGAGAGATGATGTTTGCGAATGATGCGGTTCTAGTGACCAATAGTGGGGAGGCTCTCCAGAGACTGGAAGACAAATTCGTCGAGGGGCGCAAACAGTTTGGGCTGGCCATAATCCTGGAAAATACGAAGTTTTGGGCACATGGTATTAACACTCCTCCTCCATAAAGATTTATGGCGTCACTCTGGAGGTCGTCCACAGCTTCCCTTATCTCGGGTCTGCCATCAGTGAACTAAAACAATCCCCTAGCTACTTTCAGTCTTCCTCTCTCTCCATGGCCAGTCTGCTTGAGTTAAACTTTGCCTAGTATTATATAGTCTCAAGAAGTATCAGAGCTGTCCAATGGTCTTCTGTAGGTTGTCTCTCAGCCATCTTCTAGTTTGGATCTACCTCAATTTGCCCAAATCACTCCGAATTCCTGTCTCTCTAAAATGTCGCAGCAAACCCTGCTGTCCTCTGTCTTAGTAACCCCCCAATACCCAAATCGGAACGCCAGAGTAGTCAGCTCCTAACACCTACCTGTACTAGACACATTCTTCCCCTCAACCCCACCCCACCCCCACATTTTCCTTTGTCGACTTAGTGTCGAGACGGTGAGTGACCCTTGCACAGATTCAGGTACCTTTGTTCTCAGAGTCGCCGGCCCCATCACCCCTGCCCTAAACGCTCATGCTCCGGTTGGAACTGTTACACCTGTCCTTCTTTCTGATAATAACATAGTCGACTAAGTACCACTGCCTTGAATGAGGATGCATCCAGGAGATCCTGTTTTGGATACGAAGTTTACAAATCGTGTGGCAAGAATGTCATGTTCTGCGCCAGTCTAGAAGAGAATAAATCCAATGATGTTAGAACTACCTGCACCATATTTTCCAATGATTCCATTCCATGAGGTGTTGTCTGGGCCCACTCGTGCATTAAAGTCGTCATGGATGAGAATGATAAACTTATCTGGTGAGGGCCAGCTCTGCGAAAAAGGTGCAGGTTACACGTTCTACTATAGCGGAAGAGGAGCTGAAGAAAGAATGAAAGCTGGAATGGGTTGTCTTATCAAAACATAAGCTGTTGCCACGTTAGCAGGGTCCTCAGAGGGAGTCAATGATCGACTCTTGTCGACCAAGATCCCACTGCTTTACGCAATAAAACATGCCAGGATCACTAGCACATACACATCAAATATGACACACCAGGATACATTCTACATATAAAGGATACATTCTACGAAGAACTGCATGCATTTGTTGCATCAGTTCCGAAAGCAGATAATAATAATAATAATGTTCGCTTAGGTGCATGAGGCCCGTTACGTCTGCCGGCCACATCCATGACCCACAGCTGTGGCGTGAGGAGGAGGTGGAGGAGGAGGTTGCTATTTGCTGGAGGAATACTGTGCGTGGACGGCCTCTTCTGCGCCTCCAGCCGGTGGGGGGGGGGGGGGGGTACTGTGAGCACCGAGGAACGACTTGTGAAGGATCTTGTGGGCCAGGGTTTCCGGGTGCAACCGTACAATATGACTGAACAAAGAAACTCGGCGTGGGTCGAGTGTTTCTGACATTGGATGGAGGCCTGTTTTAGCAGAGGCATCTACGTTGCGAATGTAGTCATGCAATCCGATGCCCAGGAATGTCCAGGTTTCAGAGCCGTAAAGTAGGACTGGGATCACGCAGTAGTGATATATGTGGACTTTTGTCCCCAATGAGATCTTGCCATTACTTCACACACGCCGGAGGTCGTGCATAGCAGACGCAGCTAGTCTGATCTGCATTGGAATATCGGGACCGCTGCGCTCATCGGATGATATCTTGCTACCGAGATAGATGAATTGGATGATGCCCACCGCAGTGTAACCTTGGGTTTCAAATACCCTGGGGTGCTGTCGGAAATTAGGTTATGAACTTTAGTCTTGGCCAGGATATAGCCAGGCCTAGGGAGAGCGTTTCGCTGTCTAACATTTCCAGAGAGCGCTGGAGGGCAGCACTGTCTGTGCCGAACAGGACAATGTTGCCCGCGTAAACGAGATCAGTGAAGATTGACAGACCAGGCTGTGGTGCATATTCATTAGAGGACTTTCCATAAAACCGGCCGTTCAAGAGGCGATTGAAAGGCGCGGTTTTGTTCGGCGAGGAGGCGTAGAGCAAGGATAGCGTCGGTTGTAGAACGACCTGGGGTGAAGCACAGAAGCCTATCCAAAATAAAGCATCTCAAATACTGATTGTCGGAAAGACACAGAACGCGTTTGGAGAACACAAGGACACGTTACGCAACTACGCTTGTTGCTGCAAGAGGTGGTCCAGTAGGTGAGTTTTGAGTCGGCTTTTAAACCAACAGGTCGAGCAATCTTCTATCACGTCTACCAGCCACCAGATGAAAATTGGGAAATGTCACACGCGTGGAAGTGTTTGAATGAATGATAGCGAAATGGCGGAACAATATCTCATGGACAGAGGAGGTGTGAGGATGAAATATATACTTAATATATTCGAATATTTACCGACTTTACAAATTCTTCTTTTCTTTTCAATTTTGTTGTTGAACGCATG
Source organism: Ariolimax columbianus (assembly GCA_036924085.1). Classification (NCBI taxonomy): domain Eukaryota; kingdom Metazoa; phylum Mollusca; class Gastropoda; order Stylommatophora; family Arionidae; genus Ariolimax; species Ariolimax columbianus. Next base: position 21,821,461 of record JAVGWX010000003.1, read on the forward strand.
CTTTTTGTTCACCATCTTCTTCTTCTCATTATTTTTATTATTAGAATCTTTTATTATTTTTATTGTGTAAAATAAAAAGTTAAATTGCGACAATCGTTTTTAGAGAGCGTTGAAGACACTACCGGTTTTACATTTGTATTTTTTCTAGGAACAGGTTAGGCAAGTTTTATAAAAAGCATGCACTGTTTAGGTTGATTCGAAGGATTGTGAAACTGAATGTTAGTGAATATATATATCTCCAGAATATTTTAGAAAACAGGTAGAGTATTGCCCGTTTTACAGACCAGCTGGACGAACTCCAGAGATCTAAATTCGTCATATTTTCCATCTGATCGATCAACCAATTCAATTTTTATTTATTTTAGTCTAAAATTGTAAAATCAATTTGTAGTAGTGGTACATACAGTCAAGTACAGTGAGTACACTACACACTGACACTGTCACTAGATAGTGACCCTAGTCTAATCTGAACAAAATCAAAGAAACACCGAATTAAGTTATTAACTTCTCAGTTCGGATTGTCAAAGTCAACTCTGGTGATTTCAGTTGTCTGCCGGGGAACAAATTTTACAAAGCAAATAATTTTATACTTTATTGTTGGGTGTTCTGTTTATAATTCAAGCCAGCCTACTACTAGTAGTAGTACTACTAGTACTATTACTAGATCAAGTGAGTCTTGTCTCTTGAATTCTGCTACATCTTTTTAAAAACAATTTAAACATCAAAGTCAAATAAATGCACCTAAAACTTATTCAACTGATCAACAATAATTATTGATGAATTGAAAGTTTAGTCGATGAGTACACAGAGGGAATTATGAGTGAGGCACTTGGAGGTCACGTTGGTACTGTCAAGATAGGGGGCCAAACCGATCACCAACCTTCGTTTTGCAGATGACATCGACGTGTTTTGCGGGTTCAGAAGCAGAACGCCAGGAATGGGTCAGAAGGCTCGATGAAACAGATCTTGACTATGGTATGGAGATTAACGCTGGAAAGACAAAATTAATGAACAACAAGGCCGACGGCTTCAACAGCAGGATAAAAGCTAATGGTCAGGAACTCGAAGGGGTTGACCGTTTTAAATATCTAGGGTAGATTGTCAGTGATGAAGGATCAAAATGTGAGGTGTTGGCCAGAATAGCACAGACACTAGCGGCGCTTGCACATGTTAACAAAATCTGGCAAGATAAACGGTTAGCACTACGCACGAAAATCAGATTAATGCATACACTGGTCCTGTCAATATTCCTCTATGCTTGTGAGACATGGACAGTTACAGCTGACCTTCAGCAAAGGATACAGGCCTTGGAGATGAGATGTTTTCCAAGAACTTTCAAACGTCACGCACAAAGATTGAGTTACAAATGAGGAAATACGAGTTATAATTGCAACATCAATAGGGCCTTTTGAAGACCTCTTGACAACTGTCAAAAGAAGGAAACTCACTTGGTATGGTCACATATCGAGATTAAATGGTCTTGCAAATATGATCCTTCACAGAAATGTGCAATGCAGATGACGAAGAGGCCGTCCCAAAAAGAGGTGGGAGGACAACATAAAAGAATGGACCAATCTCTGACCAGAAGAGGCACAGGCAGCGGTCGCTGACAGAGAACGGTGGCCTGGTGTTGTGAGGATGTCTTCATGTGTGCCCCAACGACCTAACCGGTTACGGGATGACCTGACCTGACACAGTGGGTCATCACTTTATAAATTGTTATAATAAATCCACTGTCACATCATTGTGATATGACTAATGGTGAACATACACTACAATCTACAGCAATCATCCGCCTGACTAATTATAGTTAAGAATCAACTAGGCCCTCAACTGATAAAGAAGTTGTTCCTCGTTCTGACAATAGTTTAAAGTAATTGTTATTTTGTTATATAAATTGTAACTTATAATATTACTTAATAATTAGGTCTACTAATATAACTTGTGTAGTGCTTCACCTTTTGTTTATGTAGGTCTATCATATTAAAATTTAATTTAATGATATTAAAAACAAAGATATACTTAAAAACTATTTTATGAAGTAACTAATCACACACTGGACACAATCATTTGTTGGCTTTCATTATTTATGGCAATAAAGCACTAGTACTGGTGGCAGTAGACTAGTTTGAAGAAAAAAAACAAACACAATAAAACTTTTTTCATTTTATGTGTCTCCAGTTGTTTCTTTTTTAAAAGCAAGCACATAACAACCACTTTTTAAAAATCCACTTAACATTACATTCATGAACGAGAAAAGGTTTTTAAAAGTGGTTGGCCATGTTTGAAGCCAATTGTAGGTAAAGGTAGTCCCATAATAAACACTTCTGTTGGGGATAGAGTCTTAGAGACTTCATTGTACTACGCCTCAGCTTTTAGTGTGGTGGGAGGACTAGTTCTCTTCCTAGCCATATCTTCTTAGATCCTTGGTCAAAGACTGGCAATCTGGTCAGTGACCATCACTTCTGATGCATCGTTAAAGGCAGGAGTAAACTTCATCCAGTGTACAAACATTTTTTATACAATGCCCCAGCTTTGTTTCATGATTTCCATTCTGGTTTCTACTGTTCTTCACCAAGTTGTCTTAAGTTGCTTCCCCTCTGGGGTCCAGACATGGCCGTTCTGGTGATGGTAGCCAGCAGGTTCTCTTTTTAGGACATGGCTAATTTAATTCCAGTGTTGACTAGTTATGATGGTGTGAAAGTCTTCTTGACTGCTCCAGGCGAGAAGTTCTGGGTTGGTGATGGTGTCTGGTCAGAAAATTCTAGGTTGTGTGGAAAGGTTACAATTTTGACATTTATTTTTCTCTCCAGCAATCTGCCCATTTACAGTTGGGTAGACATAAGCATGTATAGACAATACATCACTCATTTCTCTGTCACAATAGACAAGCACTCTAATAACTCTGATGCTTAGTTGGAGGTGGATGGGACATCAGGCAGGAGACCATCATATTGGTTATCCTCATCAGGACTCTCTATTTCCTGGGAAAATACAATAGCATTGTTCAGAAGGTACACATTGGTCAGGAAGAATAATATGAAATCGTTACAAAAAACATTGAAAAACAGGACAGTGTGATTAAACAAACACAAGGGGGAAATGGAACAGCAACTGTAAATATGATCCATTAAATTTGACAATTTTACAAGACATAAAAAATTGCACAACACTGGAGAATACAAAGAAATTGAACATAGATCACATACATATATACAGTTATTAAGCAAAACAAGAATGTTTTGTAGTTAATTTAACCGTCTGAAGTTAATTTAACCCAGACGATTTATTTTGTCACTAGAATGTCATCAACAATACTGCAGTGGTAGCCTTATCAAAAGCTTATGCGCAAAAACTATCAAAATATATTGGGCAGGCTGTGTTCAACTGGATAAAAACAACTAATAAGCAAAAGTAAAACAAAATGTGTTTGCCATCAAACAGCTGTTACAATTTACTTGGAACTTGTTAGAAAGGAAAAAAAAAACAATTCAGTTTGGAATGGAGGATTATTGTCATTGATGATAACAATACAGATGAAAGTGTTGTTTAGTAAATGTATATGTTATTGATGATGTGGGTGTACAGCGATTGAATTTGTGTCTAGGTTTGTCATATCTCTGCAGGTTTTACCTATGAATAAACAACATGATGTTCAAATACCATTTGATGGTGAGAAATATTTTGCAGTTATTATTATTATGCCAAGTATTTGTGGAGGGTACGAGGTCTGGGTTGGACATCCCGCTTCTTAAAGGAAAGTGAAACGTCTTCTTCTTCTTCGTACGCAGTCAGACAGTAACCATTATTTTTTCGAAAAAAGCGGCGGTCATCCTGAGGCTCTCGCCACTGCCATAGAGCTTGTCTTGCAGTTCCACTGGTAATGGCCACATCTGCTCTCTCTGATCCTCGTATGTCGGGCAGTTCTGCAGCAGATGTTCAGCGGTCATTTTACCAGTACCGCACGGGCATTCGTCGGTACACCCTATCTTCAATTTGTTGAATAGGTGGTACCTCAGTCTGTTGTGGCCAGTGCGAAGTCTGAAGACAACGACCTGCTCTCTTCGGTTCAACTGGTAATAGGCATCGTTTTTGGTGTAACCAGTATGTTCGGTTTCACATTTGGTCGTGTATCTGGCTTTGATAAGCCGTTTTGACTCTTCGTACGTCATACTGGTATCTGTTTGTGGTAGTCTTGCACCTTCTTTTGCCAGTCTGTCTGCCTCCTCGTTGCCTTGGATGTTGCAGTGTGACGGAACCCACTGTACCACTACCCTTTTTGGTGCGGACTGCTGGCACAGTTTGCAGAGTGCTGCTCTTAAGTCATTAAGCTCAGTGTTTTTCTGGCTTTTTAGCGCTGTGACTACGGCGAGAGCATCTGTCAGCAGGACTATATGGCTCTCATTTTCACTGTGTGTCACCATTTCTTCCACTGCTGCCCTCAGTGCCTCTGCCTCCGCTCTGAAATTGCTTGTGTACTTACCAGTAGCGAATGACAGTGTTATTTGTCTGCCATTTGGTAGGTTCAGGAATGCTCCTGCCCCTCCGTTCTGTGTAGTGTTTGTTACAGAACCGTCGGTGTATGCATGGGTCCAGTCCATGCTTGGGTAGCTTTTCGTTATGAAGCTTAGGGTAGTATCTCTCCTTTCTTTTTCAGTCTGGCAGTTTTTGTTTGCAATACCTGGTATATTTTCTACCACCTCTGGAAATATATCCTGCCTCCAGGTAGGTTTTCGTACAGTAGTGATGGGTTTTGGTGTTGTTAGTGCGTTTATGGGATCTTCGTGCATCTTTGCTTTGGCTATTTCTGCAAAGTTTCTCCGCTTTAGTTTCCCATTTCCCAAATTGTTTAGTCTCTGGTGCATTGGATGGTCAGTCAGTCTTCGGAGTTTCTCTGACTGCAGCTGGGCTCTGCAGTCTCTTCTATCGGTCATGGATTGCAGTTTTGTAATCTTTTCAATTTCTACAATTGGCGTTGACTTCATGCCACCTGTTATAATTCTCATGGCTTGGTTTTGAAGTTTGTTAACTTTATCGAAGTTCGCCTTCGCTGCTGTTGTCCATGCCGCAATGCCATACTCGAGAACTGGTCTCACTCTTCCAGTATACAGTTTCTTTAGTATGCCTTCGTCTGCTCCCCAGCTTGTGCCAGCAAGTTTCCTCATGATTGCCATTCTTTCTCTGGCTTTCATTCGGTTTCTCTCAATCTGACTTTTCCATGTCATGCGCCGATCAAATGTGACTCCCAGATAGGTTGGGTTGTCGTTTGGCTGCAGGATTTTGCCATTTAGACTTAATTTGGTACTTTGGGGTTTTAATGACAGCGAGAATATTGTGCATGTGGTTTTCTCCTCGTTTATTTTGACCAGCCATGAGTTCGCCCACTCTTCCAGCGATGTTAGGGCCGTCTGCATCCGATTTCTTGCTATGGTGAGATTCTTTTCATAGGTCCACATAGCCAGATCGTCTGCAAACATTGAGCTATGGACTCTTCTTGGTATATTCTCTATAATATCGTTTATATATACCAGGAAGAGTGTGGGTGACAATACTCCCCCTTGGGGTACTCCCTGCTCGAGTGTCACCTTTTTGCTCATCTGCCCTTGTACTTGGACTCTGGCCGTTCTTTGTTTGAGGTAGTGGTTGATCCACTTGTACATCTTCCCACAGACATCACTTCTTCTTAGCTTGACTCTAAGTCCATCTTTCAAGACTTTGTCAAATGCCTTTTCCAGATCCACCCAAACAGCTACTGTGTGTTTCTGTGCCTGGTAGGCATCTTCTATCTCCTGGGCTATGAGGATGACCTGGTCCTCAGTGGATCTGTGCTGTCGAAAGCCGGCTTGCTGTGGAATTAGTATTCGTTTTTCTTCCAGATGCCACATCAGTCTGGTGTTTATCATCCGTTCCATCAGCTTGCCGACACAGCTCAGTAGGCTTATGGGCCTGTATCCATTTGGATCTGTTTTGTCCTTTCCTGTTTTTGGTACTGGTACCAGTATTGCATCTTTCCATGCCTGTGGTACAATTCCCCTTTTCCAGCTTTGGTTCAGGACCGATAGCAGTTTCTTCTTCGCTGTTTGGCCCAGCCCCATCAGCATTTCGTTTGTTATCCCGTCTTTTCCGGGAGATTTCCTTTTCTTTAGTGTTCTCATAGCCTCTTCCATTTCGCGCATTGTTAGTTTGGCCATCATGTGCTCTTCAGGAGCCGTATTTATGTTTTCGTGTCCCTTTAGCTCTTCGCTAATGTCTGTATGCTTATCTGCAGGGACCTCGATGTGGTTTGCTCTGGCATAGTGATCGACAAAGGCGTTTGCGGCTTTCTTACCTGTGATCAAGTTCTCGCCCTGCTTGATAGTAATTTGTTTATTTGACGGGGTTTCGTCGTTCATGGCTCTGACTAGCTTCCATAGCTTGTTCCCTTCTTTGTCCAGGTTTAGGCTTTCCGTTTTGTTTTTCGAGCTTTCTCTTGCTGTTTGTTTGAGAGTGTGTTTGTACTTCGCCGCGGCGGCTTTGAGGGCGATGTTTGCCTCCATGGATTTTTCTCGCTCTGCCATGTTCCTAGCATTTGTTACTGCATCTTCCACTTTCTGCAACTCATCATTCCAGTAGGGCTTATAGTTTTTCCTAGCTCCTCTTGGGATGGTTTCAGTGGCGGCTTGCATTATTGCCTTGCTTAGGCTCTCTACCATGGGCTTCATTCTTGTGTTTCGTGTGTTGATGGTTTCACACAGCCCATCTGTCAGGATTGCAAATCTGTCCCAGTCGGCTCGTTTGTAATTCCAACGTGGGAGCGGTTTTGTTTCCTGTGGGCCTACTTCCATGTCAATGGTTAGTCTGATCGGCCTGTGGTCGCTACCTGCGAGTTGGTTTAGCACCTGGCGGTCTATTTTATGGTGAGTGAAGCGTCTGATATAGCTCTCTCCTTTCCAGGTGTAGAGATCGCAGCTGGATTTACTGTTCGGCTTGCCTTTCAGGAGTTTCCATGCCAATGGCCTCTCCTACATTATTGTGTCCCCAGCTGCACCTTTATGAGGGGCCCCCTGTTTCTTACAAAGCCTGCTGTGGGACGTACCCGGCGGTATAACTTGGCGGACAGATTGGGCTCATTAACCTTGGTTAGCAGCCAATAAGAGAAGGTAAACTCTTGACTCTAAACCTGAGTAGACGAAGCTCATTAGCCTGTTCAGGCAGTTCACCTAGGAGAGGAGGAACTCTTGATTTTAAACCCACAAGTCCCAAGGAGTGCTGGCTAGTCTTTGGACGATAAGAGTATCATCTGATGTCTCGAGTAACTAGCATCTGCGGGCAACAACTCCACTGCCTTGTGGAAATCTCGGGAGAGGGTAGGGCTATGGGAATGAACCAAGACAGAAAATCCGGAGTGGTAGCACCTAAGGTGGATGGTTTCAAAATTGCGAACTCATTCTGGCAGATCCTGCAGCTGAGCTGCTGCCAAAGTGTCATGCTTTATATTCCTTTGGATTACACCAGTGAGGCAGAGAGGGGGATCCTGCAGTTTTTGCAACCCAGAGTCTCCATATTCAGTACTCAGGCTTGCGCCCTGAGAGGCTTCTCACAGGATGCCATGCGCATGGTCTGCGAAGACTGAGATGCCTATGAAAATTTGTGTTTATACACTTCATGATGATATAAATCTTTGACATAGCTATTATATAGAAATTTACATGAAGTTAGCATCTCATAATTATTTGTTTTTTTTAAACAGGAGTAAATAATGCCATTTGAATCAGAGTTTATTGGATCATTAGTGTCCATAGATTGTGGCCAGCTTGGCACATATCAAGGCCGTGTTGAAAAGATCGACCCAGTAATGAATACTCTCACAATTTCTCATGCTTTTCACGATGGGCTTTGTTGTGACCTGCCCCGGATCAATTTGAGGTTAGTTTGTGGTTGTGTAATTAATTCACACATTTGAAAGCATATGTTATGGAATTATTAATTACATGTATGAACGAAGACATATTGTCACTGATGATGGAAATACAGCATAACGAAGTGGTTAATGACATGGCACGCTGCCCAAACCAAGCTTATGGGAGGATTCCCTGTGGGAAGTAAATTCATATATAAAATGCATGTTTGAGTCTAATGTGCTGGCCCATTAACGTGCAAAACACAATACAAGATACTGCACCTCAGGAATCAAGGCTGAAAAAACACCATAAAAAGTGGTAGTACACATTACAGTCTTGTAGAGTGGGCTTGCGTTATTTATGGTGTGTAATTATTACCTGTGCATTTAGTTTATGCATTTTAAAACAAATTTGCAGATCGGCCTATGCACTCCACAGCAGACTGTGTCAAAATACAAGAGATGGAGCTGGACAAAACTCACAGTGTGCCACGAGCATGGTCTACAGAGATTAAGACGCCAATGATGATGAAAACAGATATGTTTAAGGATATTATACATTATGAAAAAATGTATACTTTTTTCTATCCACAAATTAAGAATAAATATAAAGCTACATATAATCATCAAAACATTTTCAGTTCACTGTGAAACACAGGTCTTCAACAAATACACACTAAACCTTGTTGTCCTGAACCATCTGCTCCAGTTCTGTCCATGTCTTCCCTGCTTCCTTAATGTTGGTCCGGATCTCTTTTCTCCATGTGTGTTTATTACCCTATTACCCTTAATGTATGTCCTATCTGAAGTCAGCATCTTCTATTCGCATCATGTTCCACTGATATTTGTCTGGTTCTATGAAACGCAATGTCATAAAACACTCCTTGCAGGTGACTTCAATGGGCACTCACCTTGTTGAGTTTACACTGACCACAAAAGAACAGGAAAATTTATCGAGGAGCTCTGCGATGCACCCAACTTGTCTGTTTTGCAGAGTGCAGACTCTACTCCAACACTGCTGCACAGGGCCAATCTCTCTCTGTTGACGTGACTTGACGATCTGTTCATCTGATTTGATAAACTCCTGCAACCTGCAAGTTCTTGATGACATTGGAAGTGATCACAAACCGCTCCTTACAACCATAAGAACGCCCTCAAGAGCATATTTTAAACAGAAAACGCGCTGGAACTTTAGTAAAGCGAACTGGCAGTTATTTCAAGAAACTTCAGACCGTATCCTTATAAACATAACCAACAGTGTTGAAATGCTCAACATCTGGGGTGGTTGTCTCGCCGCAGCGACTCAATTTCAACCAGTGTTCGTAAAGCGATCTCAGTCCCGCCAGGCGGAGCGATAGCGCGGGCTTGCGGAAAACGCTCGCCTGCCTTTCCCCGTAGAGCGAATTGGGTGCGGTTTGTTGTAGCGGCTCCTCCACCGAAGTGCGCTCGTCTGGTCCGTATCAGGAAACGTGGTCCGTCCGTGGTGATTTATCTAAGGCTTATAGCAGAGCTCGACAGTACGTCTCGCTGGTGGTCCGACTCTCGCAAAGAGCTTGTGACCGGCAAATGGAAAGCAGGAATCGTTGCCTCGAGGCCCTGCGTTCTCCTACGGAGAAGGGCAGGCCGGCAGGCCAAATTGTCTCTAGTCCCGGTGAAATTCATCGCCGAGGTCGTTGGGATCCGTTCTGCACAGAGCGCTGCCATTCCTCCTCGAGCGAGCCCGGTCGGTCGTCTGGTGCGTGTGGGAGGCCCCTGTCAGGCGGTCCTAGGTCGACGGAGTGAGGGACGGGTGGAACAACCGTCAGTCGGTCCCTGCGGCCGTCCCAGTGAGGCTTTTTACACACCCTTCCTCCGCCGACCGGTGTGCGCTGTATGTACGTCTCCGACAGATATCTGGTTGATCCTGCCAGTAGTCATATGCTTGTCTCAAAGATTAAGCCATGCATGTCTAAGTTCACACTGTCTCACGGTGAAACCGCGAATGGCTCATTAAATCAGTCGAGGTTCCTTAGATGACACGATCCTACTTGGATAACTGTGGCAATTCTAGAGCTAATACATGCTTACCAAGCTCCGACCCTCGCGGAAAGAGCGCTTTTATTAGTTCAAAACCAATCGTCGTTTCCCCTCGCGGGGTTGCGGCGTCCCCACTGGTGACTGGATAACTTTGTGCTGATCGCATGGCCTCATGTGCCGGCGACGCATCTTTCAAATGTCTGCCCTATCAAATGTCCATGGTACGTGACATGCCTACCATGTTTGTAACGGGTAACGGGGAATCAGGGTTCGATTCCGGAGAGGGAGCATGAGAAACGGCTACCACATCCAAGGAAGGCAGCAGGCGCGCAACTTACCCACTCCCGGCACGGGGAGGTAGTGACGAAAAATAACAATACGGGACTCTTTCGAGGCCCCGTAATTGGAATGAGTACACTTTAAACCCTTTAACGAGGATCTATTGGAGGGCAAGTCTGGTGCCAGCAGCCGTTGTAATTCCAGCTCCAATAGCGTATATTAAAGTTGTTGCAGTTAAAAAGCTCGTAGTTGGATCTCAGGCGCAGGCGGGCGGTCCGGCTCGTGCCGGTTCACTGCCCGTTGTCTCCTGCCCTACCGTCTGCCGGCTCTCTCCCACGGGTGCTCTTCGCTGAGCGTCCTGGGTGGCCGGCGCGTTCACTTTGAAAAAATTAGAGTGTTCAAAGCAGGCCTCGGCTGCCTGAATAATGGTGCATGGAATAATGGAATAGGACCTCGGTTCTATTTTGTTGGTTTTCGGAACTGGAGGTAATGATTAACAGGGACAAACGGGGTCATTCGTATTGCGGCGTTAGAGGTGAAATTCTTGGATCGCCGCAAGACGAGCTACTGCGAAAGCATTTGTCAAGAATGTTTTCATTAATCAAGAACGAAAGTCAGAGGCGCGAAGACGATCAGATACCGTCGTAGTTCTGACCATAAACGATGCCGACTAGCGATCCGCAGGAGTTGCTTCGATGACTCTGCGGGCAGCTTCCGGGAAACCAAAGTGTTTGGGTTCCGGGGGAAGTATGGTTGCAAAGCTGAAACTTAAAGGAATTAACGGAAGGGCACCACCAGGAGTGGAGCCTGCGGCTTAATTTGACTCAACACGGCCAACACTGAAATGATTGACATGCCGAGACCACTTTTCTGGGGTCAAATATGGAACTGGTGCTGGATTTAGACCCTCAGAAATCTGGGGTTATGCCCCCTGTGGTTCGGTCCATCTGCATCCAGTGCTCTGATAAAGGAATTGACGGAAGAGCACTATCAGGAGTGGAGCCTGAGGCTTAAATTAACTTAACACGCCAATACTGTAGAATGACTGTCAAAAAGAGAGCACCTTCGTGGGGTTTAATAGTGAACATGTGCTGGTATTAGACCCACGGAAGACAGTTCAGTCTCCAAACCCCAAAATGAAAGAGCGCCTGCTACGGTAATCTGGTCTTCACCCTGCAGAAATCGCAGGTTCCAGAAACTTGGCCATTGACAAACTAAAAGCCCTCTATTGATACGGTCTGGCTAATATTGAACAGGTGCTGCCCTATACGGCGATGGAGTGCGAAAAACACCAACCAAAGACTTAGAACCTGGTCGGGGTGTCGAAAACAGTAAAGCAGCCACCTCACTGTGAACTGTCAAGACTCGACCACTGACCATGAGAGTTGTCCGCACACCAGGCGATCAACATCTCTGTGACAGGCTTGTCCTCTGGCTGAATGCACTCCGGCTACGATACCTACCCCTGTACGTTATCAGCCATAACTATCATGCTGGACGCAGAAGAGATGCAGACCAGCGGACATTGCACACCTGCCCCACTGTGTCAACACCCCAGGTGGCGGGGAATGCTAGGCGTACCATCCCTGCATAGAAGACAAGAAAATAAAGGGAAAAAGAGATACCCCACTCACATGCAAATGCTACGTTTCTGGCAGGACGTGACGATCCTGGGATACAGACACACTGGACTGCCTCTCTTCCGGGTAAACCAGTCCATCTCATATATCATCACATATCGTCATTGCACCCTATAGACACGAGTAGTGAAGACTCGATAGTCTGGTAAGACAACTTCCATAAGAGAGAAAACTCTGATCGTAAACAACTGCTGCCTTGCAGATAGGCTGGGGACAGCCAAAGGCTAAGGAGGGCATCCCTACAGAAACGCCTGTTGAAATCGGATGCACGGTGCCGCAAGCCTAACAAAACAGTGCAACGTAAATCACAGTATGATGGCAGTACAACCTATTAGAAAAACGTATGGCGCTCATCCTGAGGAGTCCCGCCAGGCAGCGATAGCGCCGGGCCCCACGCCTCGAAGGGGCCCACCCTTGACTACTGGTGGTCACCCACCCATGTGTCGTGGAGTCAAGGCACATGGCTATGGGGCAACGTCTATTGGCCAAAACCTCAAGACCCTCAAAATACTACAGTGGAATGCGGAGGGAGTCATTAACAAAAAACTTTCCCTAACACACCACCTGCATGAAGGTAAGATTGACGTGGCATGTATCCAGGAAACGCACCTCAACAATAACCATAAATTCTCAATCAGAGGATACCAGACCTTCCGTCTAGATAGAGAAGGCCACAAAGGAGGGGTCCTGATACTGACCAGAAACAGCATACCGAGTAGCGCGGTACCTGTCAATCACACCGGACAAGCAGAAATTGTAGGAGTTGACATAATGGCTCAAGAGACGAAGCTCCGCATTTTCAATCTGTACGGACCACCAAACAGAGACCTATCGCTCTCGAGTATGGAGGTCAGAGACTCCAACTGCATAGTAGTTGGAGATTTCAACAGCCACTCGGAGAGATGGGGATACTCTGACACAGACAGCAGAGGTGACGAAGTGGAAGATTGGGAGATAGATGAAAATCTCTCCCTAATCAATAGGCCGGAGGATAGCCCTAGCTTCTATTCAAGAACATGGCATACCACCTCGACTCCAGATTTGGCCTTCTCCACACAGGACATACACTATAAAATAGACCGCCAGGTGCTAAACCAACTGGCAGGTAGCGACCACAGGCCGATCAGGCTAACCATTGACATGGAAGTAGGCCCACAGGAAACAAAACCGCTCCCACGTTGGAATTACAAACGAGCCGACTGGGACAGATTTGCAATCCTGACAGATGGGCTGTGTGAAACCATCAACACACTAAACACAAGAATGAAGCTAGTCAGAGCCATGAACGACGAAACCCCGTCAAATAAACAAATTACTATCAAGCAGGGCGAGAACTTGATCACAGGTAAGAAAGCCGCAAACGCCTTTGTCGATCACTATGCCAGAGCAAACCACATCGAGGTCCCTGCAGATAAGCATACAGACATTAGCGAAGAGCTAAAGGGACACGAAAACATAAATACGGCTCCTGAAGAGCACATGATGGCCAAACTAACAATGCGCGAAATGGAAGAGGCTATGAGAACACTAAAGAAAAGGAAATCTCTCGGAAAAGACGGGATAACAAACGAAATGCTGATGGGGCTGGGCCAAACAGCGAAGAAAAAACTACTATCAGTCCTGAACCAAAGCTGGAAAAGGGGTATTGTACCCCAAGCATGGAAAGATGCAATACTGGTACCAGTACCAAAAACAGGAAAGGACAAAACAGATCCAAATGGATACAGGCCCATAAGCCTACTGAGCTGTGTCGGCAAGCTGATGGAACGGATGATAAACACCAGACTGATGTGGCATCTGGAAGAAAAACGAATACTAATTCCACAGCAAGCCGGCTTTCGACAGCACAGATCCACTGAGGACCAGGTCATCCTCATAGCCCAGGAGATAGAAGATGCCTACCAGGCACAGAAACACACAGTAGCTGTTTGGGTGGATCTGGAAAAGGCATTTGACAAAGTCTGGAAGGATGGACTTAGAGTCAAGCTAAGAAGAAGTGATGTCTGTGGGAAGATGTACAAGTGGATCAACCACTACCTCAAACAAAGAACGGCCAGAGTCCAAGTACAAGGGCAGATGAGCAAAAAGGTGACACTCGAGCAGGGAGTACCCCAAGGGGGAGTATTGTCACCCACACTCTTCCTGGTATATATAAACGATATTACAGAGAATATACCAAGAAGAGTCCATAGCTCAATGTTTGCAGACGATCTGGCTATGTGGACCTCTGAAAAGAATCTCACCATAGCAAGAAATCGGATGCAGACGGCCCTAACATCGCTGGAAGAGTGGGCGAACTCATGGCTGGTCAAAATAAACGAGGAGAAAACCACGTGCACAATATTCTCGCTCTCATTAAAAGCCCAAAGTACCAAATTAAGCCTAAATGGCAAAATCCTGCAGCTAAACGACAACCCAACCTATCTGGGAGTCACATTTGATCGGCGCATGACATGGAAAAGTCAGATTGAGAGAAACCGAATGAAAGCCAGAGAAAGAATGGCGATCATGAGGAAACTTGCTGGCACAAGCTGGGGAGCAGACGAAGGCATACTAAAGAAACTGTACACTGGAAGAGTGAGACCAGTTCTCGAGTATGGCATTGCGGCATAGACAACAGCAGCGAAGGCGAACTTCGATAAAGTTAACAAACTTCAAAACCAAGCCATGAGAATTATAACAGGTGGCATGAAGTCAACGCCAATTGTAGAACTTGAAAAGATTACAAAACTGCAATCCATGACCGATAGAAGAGACTGCAGAGCCCAGCTGCAGTCAGAGAAACTCCGAAGACTGACGGACCACCCAATGTACCAGAGACTAAACAATTTGGGAACTGGGAAACTAAAGCGGAGAAACTTTGCAGAAATAGCAAAAGCAAAGATGCACGAAGATCCCATAAACGCACTAACAACACCAAAACCCATCACTACTGTACGAAAACCTACTTGGAGGCAGGATATATTTCCAGAGGTGGTAGAAAATATACCAGGTATTGCAAACAAAAACTGCCAGACTGAAAAAGAAAGGAGAGACACTACCCTAAGCTTCATAACGAAAAGCTACCCAAGCATGGACTGGACCCATGCATACACCGACGGTTCTGTAACAAACACTACACAGAACGGAGGGGCAGGAGCATTCCTGAACCTACCAAATGGCAGAAAAATAACACTGTCGTTCGCTACTGGTAAGTACACAAGCAATTTCAGAGCGGAGGCAGAGGCACTGAGGGCGGCAGTGGAAGAAATGGTAACACACAGTGAAAATGAGAGCCATACAGTCCTGCTGACAGATGCTCTCGCCGTAGTCACAGCGCTAAAAAGCCAGAAAAACACTGAGCTTAATGACTTAAGAGCAGCACTCTGCAAACTGTGCCAGCAGTCCGCACCAAAAAGGGTAGTGGTACAGTGGGTTCCGTCACACTGCAACATCCAAGGCAACGAGGAGGCAGACAGACTGGCAAAAGAAGGTGCAAGGCTACCACAAACAGATACCAGTATGACGTACGAAGAGTCAAAACGGCTTATCAAAGCCAGGTACATGACCAAATGGGAAACCGAACATACTGGTTACACCAAAAACGATGCCTATTACCAGTTGAACCGAAGAGAGCAGGTCGTTGTCTTCAGACTTCGCACTGGCCACAACAGACTGAGGTACCACCTATTCAACAAATTGAAGATAGGGTGTACCGACGAATGCCTGTGCGGCACTGGCAAAATGACCACTGAACATCTGCTGCAGAACTGCCCGACATACGAGGATCAGAGAGAGCAGATGTGGCCATTGCCAGTGGAACTGCAAGACAAGCTCTATGGTAGTGGCGAGAGTCTCAGGATGACCGCCGCTTTTTTCGAAAAAATAATGGTTACTGTCTGACTGTGTACGCAGAAGAAGAAGAAGAAGAACAGGTGCTGGAAATAGACCCTCTGAAGACAGGTCAGTTTTACCCTACTAATGACAGGGCTTTGCTACGGTAATCCTACTAAGCCCGAGAGGAGCCGCAGACATTTGGTTCACGTACTAGGCGGATAAGCCAACGAGGTGAGGGATTACGGCCGAACGCCTCTAAGCCAAAAATCCAGCCCAAAAGCAGCCCAGCACGAATGCAAAGGGAGGCTTCGACATGGTGGGGACCTGGGGGCCACGCTCCAGCCCCGCCCGGTCAAGCCGCAGAATGAGGTCTCTGCCGTCCGCTGATAAAAGCGGGCGGGAAGCTGCTTGATATTCACCCCATACGGCGATGAGGTATGAAATCATTTGTAGAAGACTTAGTTCTCGGTCGGGTGCCCTAAGCAGTAGATCAGCTACCTCACTGCGAACTGCTGAGACCCAACCCTTGACCATGAGATATGTCCGCTCCCTAGGCGGACAACATCTCCGTGCAAGACTAGGCTTGTCACCTGGTCAAATGCACTATTTCGAGAGGAATCACAGGTCGCTGACATTTGGTCCACGTGCTTGGCTGATAAGCTACCATCTGAGGGATTACTGCCGAACGCCTCTAAGCCAGAATCCCGCCCAAAATCTCAGCACCGCTGAGATGGGAGGCTACGACATGGCTGGGGCTTGTGTCCCGGCCCGATCGAGCCGCAGGAATGCACCTGGCAAAATGCACTCCTTCCTCGCTCTTTACCTCTGTCTGCTATCAGTCATCCCAATGGACGCAGAAGAGATGCAGTCCAGCGGACATTGCACCTCCTGTCCTATGGTGACAAGCTTCCGGGTGGCGGGGAATGCTAGGCGTACCATCACTGCAGATGAGCCGAGAAAATAAAGCGAGCAAAAAGATACCTCACTCATATGCATATGCCAAGTTTCTGGCAGGACGTGACGATCCTGGGAAAAAGTCACACTGGACTGCCTCTCTTCCGGGATAGTACAAACTAGTACATAGTCCATCATATCATTGCCAAACGCTATAGACACGAGTAGGGAAGACTCGATAGTCCTGCAAGACAACTTCCTAAGAGAGACAACTCTGACCAAAAACAACTGCTGCCTTGCAGTTAGGCTGGGGACAGCCAAAGGCTAAGGAGGGCAACCCTACAGAAACGCCTGTTGAAATCGGATGCACTGAGCCACTGGCTAACAAATTAAATCAGCGCAACGTAAATATCGCTGTAAACAGCGTACGATGAAGAAGAAGAAGAAATGCTCAACGAAGAGATTACAAAGGCAATCTTGGGAGCAGCATCAGAGTGCATCTCAAGGGGCTGTTGTAAGTCTTATAGACCATTCTGGAATAGAGAAACACAGAGCTATACATGATAGAAAGAATGTAAGAACAATCCTTGAAACAATCCCATCTCTAGAAGCAAATATGTGGTACAACAAAGCGTGGGCCAAAGTAAAGCTGACAGTCAAGAACAATCCTTGAAACAATCCCATCTCTAGAAGCAAAGATGTGGTACAACAAAGCGTGGGCCAAAGTAAAGCTGACAGTCAAGAACAATCCTTGAAACAATCCCATCTCTAGAAGCAAAGATGTGGTACAACAAAGCGTGGGCCAAAGTAAAGCTGACAGTCAAGAACAATCCTTGAAACAATCCCATCTCTAGAAGCAAAGATGTGGTACAACAAAGCGTGGGCCAAAGTAAAGCTGACAGTCAAGAACAATCCTTGAAACAATCCCATCTCTAGAAGCAAAGATGTGGTACAACAAAGCGTGGGCCAAAGTAAAGCTGACAGTCAAGAACAATCCTTGAAACAATGCCATCACTAGAAGCAAAGATGTGGTACAACAAAGCGTGGGCCAAAGTAAAGCTGACAGTCAAGAACAATCCTTGAAACAATGCCATCACTAGAAGCAAAGATGTACAACAAAGCGTGGGCCAAAGTAAAGCTGACAGTCAAGAACAATCCTTGAAACAATGCCATCACTAGAAGCAAAGATGTGGTACAACAAAGCGTGGGCCAAAGTAAAGCTGACAGTCAAGAACAATCCTTGAAACAATGCCATCACTAGAAGCAAAGATGTACAACAAAGCGTGGGCCAAAGTAAAGCTGACAGTCAAGAACAATCCTTGAAACAATGCCATCACTAGAAGCAAAGATGCAGTACAACAAAGCGTGGGCCAAAGTAAAGCTGACAGTCAAGAACAATCCTTGAAACAATGCCATCACTAGAAGCAAAGATGCAGTACAACAAAGCGTGTGCCAAAGTAAAGCTGACAGTCAAGAAAGCAAAAAGTGAAAAATGGACTGAGACATGCTCCAAATTAGATCTCAGGCATAATGCAAATAGAGCCTGGTCATTGGTCGACAGTCTGTCTGGGGGAAACAGGAGAGAGAACCTGAAGCCAGTGATAGATGGAAAGAGAAGAATTACTGACGACCGAAAGAAAGCAGAGCACTTTAATCGCTACTTCGCATCTGTGAACAGAGCAGGAAAACTTACAGAACAGGATAGGAAGCATTTGCGTTACCTGAAGTGCCAAGAGAAAGCTCCACAAGCCATATTTGAAGAAGATTTCAACATGCAAGCGCTCCAGCAGGCCCTGAAGAAACTCAAACCTAGAAAGGCTCCAGGACGAGACAAGATCCACAGTGAAATGCTTTTTCATCTGGGGACTCGAGGTAAAGAAAGCTGTCCTCAGATTGATCAACATCACATGGAGAAATAGCAAGCTCCCCAAAACATGGAGGAATGCACATATACTGCCAATATTGAAAAACAAAAAACCTCAGAATGAACCAAACAGCTATCGGCCCATCTCCCTAACATCATGCCTGGGCAAATTAGCAGAGAGAATGATAAACACCCATCTCTATTGGTTCCTAGAGAAATCCAACAACTTATGCCAGGAACAAAGAGGGTTCAGAATTGGTAGTTGCACAGAAGACCAGCTCTTTAGACTAACACAAAGAATAAATGATGGCTTCCAAAACATCAAGCATACAGTGGCCGTCTTTTTTTGTACATACAACAGGCTTGCGATCGTGTTTGGAGGAAAGGTCTTCTGATAAAGATGTTTAACATGGGTATTCATGGCAAGCTCTACAATTGTTCTAGAACATGGCATACCACCTCTACTCCAGACTTGGCCTTTTCCACGGTGGATATTCACCACAAAATAGACCGCCAGGTGCTAAACCAATTGGCAGGTAGCGACCACAGGCCAATTAGGCTAGAAGTTTATATGGAAGTAGGCCCACAGGAAACAAAACCGCTCCCACGTTGGAACTATAAACGAGCCGACTGGGACATATTTGCAATCCTGATAGATGGGCTGTGCGAAACCATCAACACACGGAATAACAACATGAAACCCATGGTGGAAAGCCTAAGCAAAGCAATAATGCAGGCAGCCACCGAAACCATCCCAAGAGGGGCAAGGAAAAACTACAAGCCTTATTGGAATGATGAATTGCAGAAAGCGGAAGACGAGGTCTCAAATGCTAGGAACATAGCAGATAGAGAACAATCTATGGAGGCAAATATCACCCTCAAAGCCACCACGGCGAAATAGAAATACACTCTAAACCAAATAACAAGAGACAGCTGGAAAAACAAAACAGAAATCCTCAATTTAGATAAAGACGGGAACAAACTATGGAAGTTAGTCAGAGCCATGAACTACGAAACTCCATCAAACAAACAAATTACCATCAAGCAGGGCGACAACATGCTCACTGGGAAAAAGGCAGCAAACGCCTTTATAGAACATTATGCCAGAGCAAACCACATTGATGTTCCTACAAATAGGCACACAGACATTAATGAAGAACAAAAGAGGCACGGCAACATCAATATGGCACCAGAGGCGCACATGATGGCATAACTAACAACGAATGAAATGGAAGAGGCCACGAGAACTCTAAAGAAAAAGAAATCGCCCGGAAAAGATGGCGTAACAAACGAAATGCTGATGAAGCTGGGCCAAACAGCAAAGAGAAAATTACTATCAGTCCTGAACGAAAGCTGGAAAAGGGGAATTGTACCTCAGGCATGGAAAGACGATGTACTTATACCAGTACCAAAGAAAGAAAAAGATAAAACAGATCCAAATGGATACAGACCTATCAGTCTACTGAGCTGTGTAGGAAAACTGATGGAGCGTATGATAAACACCAGACTGATGTGGCATCTGGAAGGAAAACACATACTAATTCCACAGCAAGCAGGCTTTAGACAGCACAGATCCACTGAGGATCAGATCACTCTCATAGCACAGGAAATAGAGGATGCTTATCAGGAGAAAAAGCACACAGTAGCGGTGTGGGTGGATCTAGAAAAGGCATTTGACAAGGTCTGGAAACAGGGACTTAAAGTCAAGCTACGAAGAAGTGAAGTATGTGGGAAAATGTACAGATGGATCAGCCACTACCTCAAAAACAGAACAGCCAGAGTTCAAGTACAAGGGCATATGAGCAAAAAGGTGACACTTGAGCAGGGAGTACCCCAGGGAGGAGTACTGTCACCCACACTCTTCCTGGTGTATATAAATAACATCGCAGAGAATATACAAAGAAGAGTACATAGCTCCATGTTTGCAGACGATCTGGCTATGTGGAGGTCTGAAAAGAATCTCACCATAGCAAGTAATCGGATGTAGCAGGCCCTAACATCGCTGGAGGCTCATGGCTGGTCAAAATAAATGAGGAAAAAACAACATGTACGATATTCTCGCTTTCAAACAAACCCCAAAACACCAAAATAGGTCTTAACGGCAAATATCTGCCGCCAAACGACAACCCAAACTACCTGGGAGTCACATTTGATCGGCGCATGACATGGAAAAGTCAGATCGAGAGAAACCGAATGAGAGCCAGAGAAAGAATGGCAATCATGACGAAACTTGCTGGCACAAGCTGGTGAGCAGACGAAAGTATACTAAAGAAACTGTACACTGGAAGAGTGAGACCAGTTCTCGAGTATGGCATTGCGGCATGGACAACAGCAGCAAAGGCGAACTTTTACAAAATTAGCAAACTCCAAAACCAAGCCATGAGAGTTATAACAGGAGTCATGAAGTCAACGCCAATTGTAGAGCTGGAAAAGATTACAAATCTGCAATCCATGACCGACAGAAGAGACTGCAAAGCCCAGCAGCAAGCAGAAAAACTCAGAAGACTGACTGACCATCCAATGCATAAGAGACTAAATAATTTTGGAAATGGGAAACTAAAGCGGAGAAACTTTGCAGAAATAGCCAAAGCAAAGATGAACGAAGACCCTATGAACGCATTAACATCACCAAAGCCCATCCCTACTGTACGCAAACCTACCTGGAGGCAGCATATATTTCCAGAGGTGGTAGAAAATATACCAGGTATGGGAAAAAAAGAACAGCTGGACTGAAAAAGAAAGAAGAGACATAACCCTGAGGTACATAACGAAAAACTACCCAAGCATGGACTGGACCCATGCATCCACCGACGCCTTTGTAATAAACACAACACAGATCGGAGGGACAGGGGTATTCCTGAGCTTACCAAATTGTAGGAAAACAACACTATCAGTGGCAACTGGAAAATACTCGAGCAATTTCAGAGCGGAGGCAGAGGCACTGAGGGCTGCAGTAGAAGAAATAGTGACATGCAAAAGAAATGAAAGCCATATAGTCCTGCTTACAGATGCCCTGGCCGTATTCACAGCACTAAAAAGCCAGAAAAATACTGAACTTAATGATTTAAGAGCAGTACTCTGTCAACTATGCCAGCAGTCCACACCAAAAAGAGTAGTGGTACAGTTGGTTCCATCCCACTGTAACATCCAAGGCAACGAGGAGGCAGACAGACTGGCAAAAGAAGGTGCAAGACTACCACAACCAGATACTAGTCTGACATACGAAGAGTCAAAAAGGCTTATTAGAGCTAGATACATGACCAAATGGGAAACAGAACATACTGGCTACACAAAAAACAATGCCTATTACCAGTTGAACAGAAGAGAGCAGGTCGTGGTCTTCAGACTTTGCACTGGCCACAATAGACTGAGGTACCACTTATTCAATAAAATTGAAGATAGGTGGCACTGAATAAATGCTCGTGCGGTACTGGGAAAATGACCGCTGAACATCTGCTGAAAAACTGCCTGACATACAAGGATCAGAGAAAGCAGATGTGGCCATCACCAGTGGCAACACTAGACAAGCTCTATGGCAGTGTCGACAACCTCAGGATGACCGCTGCTTTTTTCGAAAAAATAAAGTTTCACGTCTGACAGCGTACGAAGAAAAAGAAGAAGCTCTACAATTGGATAAAGTACTTCCTGACTAAGCAAGCGATCCAGATGAAGGTGAAGGATGCGTCCTCTTCTAAAGAAGTCTTAGAAGAAGGATTACTAAAAGACATCCCTAAGTTGTACTCTTTTCCTAATCTATATCAATGACTTAGCTGACTAGATCAAAGCTGATAAAACTTTGAATGCTGATGACCTGGCAATATGGCAGTATTTCTTCCATACCTTCTTTGTTGTCTTTATTGGTATCTATAAATATGAATGATTTTACGTTTTGTAGGTATGTGTCTTCCAATATAATCTGATTGTTATTGGTTGCATTTATTCTTGTGTGCTGATTTTATTTTGCATATGACTATGGGACAGAAGAACCAAGTCATTGACATTGTCCAGATCATCAAGCTGTTTCGTCAAATTCTATTGAATTCCATTTTTATTGGTTGAGGTTGTCTTTATAATCTAGCCAATAACCTGAAGAAAGAGAAATAATAAGAGACATTCCTGTTGCACACAAGTTCTTATCTAAAAAACTCATGAAACCGACCTTCATGTTTACATTTCATATCTTCATATGTTTTGTTAATTTATTAAAATATTATAATGTTAGAAAAGGAAACTGACCTACAGGCTATAATAGATCATACAGGTAAAGTGAGTGAGCAAGTCCAGGTAGCAGTGAATGAAAAAGGCAAATGCAATGTTAGGTATGATAAAAAGAAATATTAAATATAGGAGCAAGGAAGTGGTAGTCGAACTGCATAAAGCATTAGCTATACCTAGATTGGAGTACTGTGAACAGATGTGGAGTCCTTATCGTAGAGGAGATATAAACATGCTGGAAAGGAAATTTAAAAAGAGCGACAAAGCTGAAAGTGGGATTCCATAATTGCAGTTATGTTTGACTATATTATGCTTAGTGTAGCTATCTGGTTGGTTTGCAAAAGATATGTTTTGTCAAAAGTCTGTCTGTTCTTCTTTTAATTGTTTGTCTTTTAATGTCTCTAGTAAGATCCTGTTCAATATTATTTCCAGGCACTGATAATAACATTATTACTCTATAATTTGTACTGTTACAGATCTCTCTTCTTTGGCAAGGTATTTCTTCTCTTTCCCAGACTTTGCCAAGTAATTTGAATATTATCTTATGACTGATAATATAGGTTGTAAAACAGAAGTCTGGAAGAGAAAGTGCATATTCAACAACATACCACAGTGATTATCATGCAAACTATAACACCTTTGAGAGTCAGGTATCTTTTTCTGACCTTTGAGAAAACACTTTATTCCTGCATCATAAAGCGGCTATTTCTAATGCTTTCTTTGAAATTCAGAAAACCTTAATAGAATTATAAGTGAAAATTTAAATTGTCTCAAATCATGTGGAACTTATCTCTTCTTGTCTGTTCATTTTCCTGTTTTTGTTGTTGTAAACATCTGTAGGTAACTTACATTACATGGCATTTACTTGATTCTGTTGCAGCTCTACAACAATTCTGGACATTAAAATCATCCATGCATCCCAGGAGGCCTATGACATTATAACCAAGAAAGTAACTCCTGCAAAAATGACAAAAGAAATTGATGATGCTACCAGACCAAACTGCTCATCCCCTGTGAAGATAATAAAAGCAGCCTCAAAGACACGGAATGCTACTTCTGACTTGGGTGTCAACCATTTAGACTTGGCCTATGGACAAGGTGGTTGTCATCGCAAACTCTCACCTACAAGCAGTCCATTAAAATCATGCGATATCAGGTCAGAATCCTCAAGACGAAGACCTCGAATGAGTAAGAGTGCAAATAGAGAGCCATCTAGACTTGTGATTATGGAACAAGGTAATTTGCAAAGTAATGATTTTGTTTTAAATTTGTAAATGTATATGAACCATCATCATCATTAGGGATGTACCGAATAGGTGTTTTTGCTATTCAGTAGAATATGAATAGAGGCATAGACTATTAGACCGAAAAATAGGGAGTGAATATTTGACATAACAAGTTGTGCTCAATACATTTACTGTCATTTCCTTTAATTATAAAGTAATCAACAAAAACATATGACTTCGAAAATGTTGAATCCTTACAAAAATGGGGCAAATATCTTAAAACTCATATTTCCTAAATTTCAACAATCACTACAAAGTATAGCAAAAAAGCATGGCACGATTTAAACCAATAACAACAATTACAATTCAAGGGCAGGGCGAACACAGATGCTCATATTTTTACATGTTTTGTTTTAACTGACTAACTGCCTATCCTTTGCCTAGTCAGCTTATTCAATCCAAGATAAAGTACTCATAGCAAGAATCTGTGTATTTTGCCCTATTTGGTACTGTTCTGCAAAACACAAATTGTGTTCAAATAAAACCGGACCAAACTGCAACAAGTGAACATTTGTATGATGCACATGATGATGTCTAGTGTAAACAACACATACCAACCGTCAGAGTTGATCAGTGAGTGGTGATTCGGTTTCTAACAGCTGAAGGATGTCAACCAGTTGACATTCATCGCAGAATGCAGGCAGTGTATGCTGACAAAGGCGTGATGAATGTAAGCTCCGGCGACAGTCCACCTGAATTGCTGCATAAATTTTGGTGATGGCATCTTCTTCTGATGCAACAATATATGCCTGACCTGGTCTCGGAAGATCTTTCGTTAACTCGCGTCCTTCTTTACATCAGTGTCCAGTTCTTCACTGTTGCCTTCGACACACTTTTGTCACCATACACTGCATGCATTCTGCGATAAATGTCAGCTGGTTGACATCCTTCAGCTGTTAGAAACCGTATCACACCCACCACGTTTCATCGGTCTGCCGAAGAAACTACGAGTCGGACGATAAGCTAGGTCCAGTGCAGTTAGGTCCAGTTTCATTTAAACACACCTCGTATGAGTAGTTCATATAATGCATTATTCGGCACAAAACAAAATTTAATATTCAGTGCATCCGTAATCATCATCCTATTTATAATTGCCAATAGAAGCATGGACTCACAACTGAAGTTGGCCTTCTCATAGGAGGCCTGTTTCATAACATGTATTTCTTCTTCTTCTGCATTTAGACTTTTTTGGTCATGCTAGATCTGTAGCCCCGTGTCGCTTGGACAAAGTCCACAAGTCCTCTCCAGGTCCGGGTGCTAGCCCCATAATGTCTGCCTTATCGCGGTTCTCTCTGTTCAGGTTTGGCATCGTAGATCTCTGTATACTGGGAGTTCTGTAGGATGTGTTCAGGGGTCTGGACTCCAGTTCCACATGTGTGTAATATCTTAAGCAGATGTAGGGGATCCAATAGACTGTAGGGACCTGTTCTCAGACAAAAGATGATAGTTTGTTGGTGTCTGTGGAGCTGGTGGATTGGGTCAGGACTATTGCTCACTTCCATGTCTTTCTTTCATTTTGAGTTTTACTGATTGTAGAGTATAGTTTTTACCTGTTGGTAAGACACTGTGTGAATGAGTTGCTCCATTTTGCCACCTGCTTTAGACAGGGCATCAGCTCTCTTATTTCCTGAGATTCCACACTGGGAGAATAGCCACTGAAGAGCAACTGTTGAGGTTTTTTTTATTTTGTTGAGCCATGATCTGATTTCCCACAGTATTTGTTCACCTCTGATGTTTTGTTTTGCTTCTTAACATTTAAATAGTCTAGCACTTTGTTCTCCATGATGAGGTTGCCAGCCTTACCCATAACCCTCATTAGTTGCCTTCTATCATATACATAGTAGGGGTCAGTGGCTCTATTTGTATCTATTGTCATAAAGGGCCCCAGAGGAAACATGAATAAATATAGAATAGATAAGATGATCAAATAATACATGAATAGATAAGATGATCAAATAATACATGAATAGATAAGGTGATCAAATAATACATGAATAGATAAAGAGGATCAAATAATACATGAATAGATAAGGTGATCAAATAATACATGAATAGATAAGATGATAAAATAATACATGAATAGATAAAGAGGATCAAATAATACATGAATAGATAAGGTGATAAAATAATACATGAATAGATAAGATGTAAAAATAATAAATGAATAGATAAGGGGATCAAATAATACATTAATAGATAAAGAGGATAAAATAATACATGAATAGATAAAGAGGATCAAATAATACATGAATAGATAAAGAGGATAAAATAATACATGAATAGATAAGGTGATAAAATAATACATGAATAGATAAGATGTAAAAATAATACATGAATAGATAGATGATAAAATAATAAATGAATAGATAAAGAGGATCAAATAATACATGAATAGATAAAGAGGATAAAATAATACATGAATAGATAAAGAGGATCAAATAATACATGAATAGATAGATGATAAAATAATACATGAATAGATAAGATGATAAAATAATACATGAATAGATAAAGAGGATCAAATAATACATGAATAGATAAAGAGATAAAGAGAATAGAAAAAGACTAGAAATTTAACAATAATTCAAGTGTATGCACCAACATCAGCAGCAGACGATTGTGAAATGGATGATTTTTATAACACCTTGCAAGAAGCGATGGAAAAAGTTGAAAAAAGAGACATCTTGGTCATCATTGGAGATTTCAATGCGAAAGTCGGAGAGGAAAGAGCCGAAGAGGAGAGAAGTGTTCGAGGACCTTTTGGTTTGGGACACAGAAATGAGCGAGGAGAAAGACTGGTTGAATTCTGCACTGAAAACAACCTCTCCATTGCCAACACCTTCTTCAAACAACATCCACGAAGACTGTACACGTGGACCTCCCCGGATGGCAACAGCAGAAACCAAATAGACTACATCCTAGTGCAACAAAGATGGAGATCAAATGTGCTGGCGACAAAAACACTGCCAGGAGCAGACTGCGATACGGACCACGAATTACTGTTTGCAGTTTTCCAAACAAGACTACGCAGGATCTACAAAGGTTGCCAGCCAATACGCTTCGATGTATCAGCAATACCTACTGAATACAACATCAAAGTAGAAAACAAATTTGAGGCGTTGCTTGCTATACAGGAAGAGATGACATCTGAGGAGTTGACATCGTACGCAAGGGAGATTTTGATCTCGACAGCAAAAGAAATGATTCCAAAGATATTGCACAAGACACAGAGCTATATAACAGACGAAACACAGAAACTCATTGCAGAAAGGCAACAATTAAAACAAATGGGAAGTAAGGGGACCAACACAGCATATAAAAACTGTGCAAGAAAAGTTAGAAGAGAAATAAGAAAAGATAAAAGAAGATACATAGTAGAAACATGTAAGGATATAGAAAACCTACAACAACAAGGCAAAGAAAGAGATGCATTCAAAGCAATAAGAACACTGACAAGGGAATTCCGTCCGGTTCCACATGTCATAAATGACGAAGAGGATAACACACTAACAGAAACCAAAGACATACTGAATAGATGGAGAGAGTACTGCAGAACCATGTATGGAGACAGCACAAAGCGCTCAGTTACAATCCTACCAAAGGATGAGAAAGAACCTGAACCAACATTGGAAGAAGTACGCTCTGCAATTAAAAGCCTGAAAAAGGGAAAGTCCCCAGGATGCGATGATATCCCAGCAGAGCTAATACAAGCAGGAGGAGAGGCATGTGCTCGAGTCTACCACAAGCTGTGTAAACAGATATGGCACAGTGCAGAGTGGCCAGAAGCATGGAAGAAATCAATTTATATTCCCCTCCCCCAAAAAGGCAACCTGAAGCTGTGCACGAACTATCGCACTGATCAGCCATGCTAGCAAGATACTCCTGCGAATCCTATTAAGGATAGAGAAAAGGTTTGAATCTGAAATTCACGTAGTCCAGGCAGGTTTTAGGAAAGACAGAGGGACCCGGGACCACATATTCAATTTAAGGAATATCTATGAAAAATGTAGAGAGTTTAATGTAGACCTGTACACATGTTTCATTGATTACACTAAGGCCTTCGACACGGTAAAACATCAAAATCTGTGGAGAATCATGAAGGAAATGGGGTTTCCTTTGCATATAGTCCATCTCATTGAAACATTATACCAAGATCAACAAGCCGCTGTCCGAGTATCTGGGCAAACATCAGATTGGTTTGCAGTACAAAAGGGAGTCCGACAGGGATGTATACTCTCACCTTATCTGTACAACATATATGCGGAATGTATAATGAGAAATGTGTGAGAAGATGAGAACATTGAAAGTTTCGACCCATTTACGATTGGGGGGTACGAGATTCCAGAGTTACGATATGCAGATGACACAGTGATACTATCAAGAAGTGCGGAAGGGCTAGAGCAGCTACTTTCAGCCGTTAATGGACATAGTAAAGATCAAAATCTGTTCATAAACATAAACAAAACAAAGATAATGACCACCGATAAAACACAATGTCAGCATACATTTACAGTGGGTGGTGAGGAAATAGATCAGGTCACACATTTTGAATATCTGGGCTCCAGAATGGACAAAAATGGCGACTGCTCGAAAGAAATCAGAAGAAGACTAGCTATGGCAATGCAGAGACTGAACAGCCTGAAGAAATTATGGCAGGGCACCAACAAAACGATAAAAGTAAAAGTCTTGAGAGCCTGTGTTTTTCCTGTGGCAGCTTATGGCTGTGAAGCATGGACGATTACCAAAACTTCTAGACAAAGAATCGAATCCTTCGAGTTAAAATGTTACAGAAAGATCCTCAGAATACCCTGGACAGAGAAAAGAACAAATGTAGACATTCGGCAAGAGTTCAGCATAGAGGAGAACTGGTTTATCAATTCCATTTTGGCTAGAAAATGCAAATACTTTGGTCACATCAAGAGACACAATGGTCTTGAGAGGACGGTGATGGAAGGTATGGTGCCAGGCAAAAGAGGAAGGGGTAGACCAAGAAGACGATGGCACCAAGATATCCAGGAGTGCCTGAGTATGACAGTGGCGGAAGCTGGAGTTTTGGCAAGGGAACGAGTTTCTTTCAGACAGACTGTGATGGGAGCGACGTTCTACAAAGGACATGCTTCATGATGAGATAAAGAGGATCAAATAATACATGAATAGGTAAGGTGATCAAATAATACATGAATATATAAAGAGGATCAAATAATACATGAATAGATAAAGATGATAAAATAGTACATGAATAGATAAGATGATAAAATAATACATGAATAGATAAAGAGGATCAAATAATACATGAATAGATAAGGTGATAAAATAATACATGAATAGATAAAGAGGATAAAATAATACATGAATAGATAAGGTGATAAAATAATACATGAATAGATAAGATGTAAAAATAATAAATGAATAGATAAGGGGATCAAATAATACATTAATAGATAAGATGATAAAATAATACATGAATAGATAAGATGATAAAATAATACATGAATAGATAGATGATAAAATAATACATGAATAGATCAAGAGGATCAAATAATACATGAACAGATAAAGAGGATCAAATAATACATAAATAGATAAAGAGGATCAAATAATACATGAATAGATAAGATGATAAAATAATACATGAATAGATAGATGATAAAATAATACATGAATAGATAAAGAGGATCAAATAATACATGAATAGATAAAGAGGATCAAATAATACATGAATAGATGAGATGATAAAATAATACATGAATAGATAAAGAGGATCAAATAATACATGAATAGATAAAGAGGATCAAATAATACATGAATAGATAAGATGATAAAATAATACATGAATAGATAAAGAGGATCAAATAATACATGAATAGATAAGATGATAAAATAATACATGAATAGATAAAGAGGATCAAATAATACATGAATAGATAAGATGATAAAATAATACATGAATAGATACGATGATAAAATAATACATGAATAGATAAGATGATAAAATAATACATGAATAGATCAGATGATAAAATAATACATGAATAGATAAAGAGGATCAAATAATACATGAATAGATAAAGAGGATCAAATAGTACATGAATAGATATTATAAAATGATTCTCTAATAGATTTGGTGATACATCACAGTATTGAAGAAAAGTATGCTCAGCTGATAGAGAGATAAATGACTACTCAACTAAAATTACCCTAGTATAACAGCTCATCAACATACTGATACATTGTGACACAATATCCCCATAACTCTTCACAGCGGCCCTTGGGGAAGTCTTAAAATAATTAAATTGGGACAATTAAGGCATCAACATAGATAGAGAAAGCTCATTCACCTAAGGATTGCTGATAACATAGTCATCCTCAGTTACAGCTTCAATCGTATAAACCCATACTTCAACAGATCAAAAACAACAAGGCAAGAGCTGACAGCTACAACAGCATGGTTATTTCAGTCATGGTTATAGCTGTGAGGTATGGAACCCATCGAAAAGTGGATTCAGAGAAGTGTTGAGTTTGAATAGCAATGGAGCGAACAACATTGACAGTTTCTCTAAGACCCAAATTCGTAACACAACTTTAATGACATCAAATATACTGCATTGTGGTCCAATGTGTGACAACTGATGGACACAATAAGTGACATGCTCATGGCCCTGTAACTTTAAGTGCTCACATGGACGTTCACCAATGAGGTGGAGAGATGGTCTAAGTGTGAAACCAATGGTCCAACAGGATACTCCAAGGTAAAAGACCAGATTGAGTTTGAATAACATTTGGCTACCTGGCATCAAACACTTGATATATTTGATTGAACACCAGTATAACAGATCAATACATAAATAGAAATGATGATAAAATAGTATATGAGTAAATATGGTGATCAATTTTGATGCTAGTAAAAACTCTCCTTTCGTGAATAGAAAGATGCGGTTGAAATGAATGGAGAGAGTAATTGGCATAGTGATAGTTGTTTTTGTGTGTATTAATGAATAACTTATTGGGCTTATTTTCTTGTGGAACATACATACTCTGCAACATTGTTCAAGTTTATTCTTTTCTGTGCACTGATTTTTCTAATCTCATTTGAGGATAGTTTGTTCTCTGTATTGTCACTTTTGTTGTTGCGTGTTTTACTCATCCAACATTTCTTCCTTTGTGGATTCTATCTAAAAACCTAAATAGCTATTTTAATGATTTCTCATGAGCACTTAGGTTGTCCAATTCTATTTCTATTTATTAACTTAAATTTATAGTTTAAAAAAATTCAGGTCTGCAATTCTTTGTTTCTGTTTGGTTGCATTCAGCTATTTGATTTTAAGAATGCTTTAAAGGAACTTCTTTTGTACTGTATTGGATGGTGTTATTGTATGACTTATAAAAACATTGATCACAAATGGAAGTGATGAGCATTTTTAATGTTTGTTTGATTCAGCCAAGTGCATGTGTCTGTGAACTTCTTCGCACTAATCGCCTTGAGGTGCATTGACCATTATAAATTTTTTCCGAGCTGTCATGTCCTGTACAGTTTTTCCCAGCATTTCCTCCTTTTTTATTGTATCTGCTTTTTGGTTTTTTCTCAGAATATTCTGTTTATCTTCCTTTGCCTTCCTTTTTCTCGTGATATTGGGACTATCGGAATGTCTGGTCTGTTGAACACCACTTTCTTCCTAAGATTTTGTTTGTTTGAACAGAAGTACAGAACAACATAAAATGTGAAATTTTTATAAGTAATAACTTGTGGTTAAAATAGAATGTTAAATTTGGAACATTGTGGTAATAGTGTGTTTGTAATGATTATTTTAAGGTTTGTCCTGAAAATTGAATGGTCTTCAATTTGATAATAGGCATTTATGGACATTTTGACTTTATCTGCAATGTGTATAAGCACTTTGTGATTTGAATATACTGAGTAGCATAGTTGTATTATGCTGCAGTGGACCCAGTTGTAAATGTGTACCTGACTGTTAGAGTTCAGAAAAGTTACTGGCCACCTAACCTCAGAGAAGCTGGAATTGCAACAATCAAGCCTGTAACACATTATTACCAATGATAGTGTCTGCTATGAGATTACCACCATCTATGATTACTTATTGAAGTGAACTAAATATTTTCTATATTAAGGTATTGAAGGTTACAGTTTAACAGTTTTAAAAATGTCTTTTTTTGTAATGGTCTTTAATAGGTGCTGACAGTCAGAGACACAAAGACAAATTTAAAAGTGCATCTGGATGTGTTACAGACTACCCCGATAAGAAGAACTCAGTAGCAAAGAGATTGGATAGAGGACGAGGGAACGGAACTATTACTAATAAGAAGGAATGCTTCAGTTCTCCGGCTGTTTCTTTAATGCAAGACTTTGATTTTGAGTCAAATCTTGCACTGTTTAATAAGAAAGCAGTATTCCAAGAAATTGAGAATGGTTTCCATGAACTCACTCTGGAATCATGTCCTAACGAGATCAAATATCGACATGATGAAAATTCTTTACTGTCGGGAGAAAATAGCTCTACTCTTGTGAAAAGGAAACAGCACATAGAAGTCCCTGACCATGAGTGTCAGTTGTACTATACAGGTATTTTTTGTTTATTGGTGTGGATGATTACATGTTTTCTAATGTCTAAAATTTTAGTTTGTTTGATAAAAATAGACAATTTATGATTGATCTCATTAACTTGTGAGCATGACCTGTAAGAATGTGGGTGTTTAGATATTTTCTTTTTGTAATTTTTCTTTTCGGAGTAAGTATAGGGCCACCACTACAGTTGGTATCTTTTAGGAAAC
Organism: Ariolimax columbianus; assembly: GCA_036924085.1. Taxonomy (NCBI): domain Eukaryota; kingdom Metazoa; phylum Mollusca; class Gastropoda; order Stylommatophora; family Arionidae; genus Ariolimax; species Ariolimax columbianus. The sequence goes on from JAVGWX010000003.1 coordinate 21,854,137, forward strand.
CTGCAACAAAGCACTTCGCATGCTTTTGCAGTGGTGGTTCCTGTAGAAATTTGTTTTGCATGATGAGTTTGCTAACCTTCAAGCACAACTCTCTTTAGCCTTTTTATGACTTGCATGAATATGCAGTGTGCCTATTATTTCCTCCCCAGTAAGGAAGGGTTTGGATGGATTCACTTGGGGAACAACCATTGACAACCTGTTTTTATTGAATACACTCTTGTGACTATATTCTGTCAGTTATTAATGAAGATATTCAACTATCATGTATCAGACACAGGTCTTGTAGTCCCATCCATTAGCTTGGAGCTGAGGGAGATGGTGTGTGCAGCAGCATCACAGAGTGGACTCACAGACATCAGGCTATTGGAAGCCTATGGGAGAGGAGCCAGTGAAATGGCTATTCATCTTATTGGAGGCAGTCACAGGTCAGATTTTTATCAAATGTAACAGATTACTTAGTTGGTACGGCATAACTACCAGCTGTAAAGGGGTCATTTGTAAATGGGTATCTGACCTACGGTTAGGGAAGAAAAGGCAGCGAGGAAGGGAACTGACCACCCCACCTCATACAAACTGTGGCTTAGTATAGTGAAGTTTCTAATACTTCACCCATGATTGCAGTATCTGCTATGGGACTGGAAACAAATATTCACAAATATAAATGTCACTTTTGTGTGAGGACAATTACCTCTAGGCCAAAATCGCTGAACCGCGCAGGTCAATCTGACCTAGGGATTTTGCTGAACAACAGTTTGCTAGGCTAAGACCATCAATAACCAGCAAGTCAGTCTCTTGAGTGTAGAGTAGAGTGTACTCGACAGGCTTACAGGTCAAAATGCCCACACACTAACACAAAAGAGATCAACATGACATGGCAGTCCGACTACCGATATGACTGTCCTCACCTTCGACAACCCATCACACACAAGCGTGCAAACTCTAATATGTTTTGGCCATTATTCGTTATAAACAAGATGTACATCAGCGCTGTTGATAAGAGTTATTCTACAATAACAATATTATTAAAACATATACGGTGTGTAAGTCATTTTAAAAACATACTTTTTATAGAGTTTAAGATCCCAAAGCTAGCACACCACTAAAAATGTAGACCAAAGCCCTGCCAATGCTGAACCTGAATTCAGGTATTCAAGAACTCTTCTCCTAGCAATCAAGACGACGGCACACGCTCACCACCCCCTCTCACTGGATGTTTCAAATAAACTCTCCTACCTCAGAATCCTCAACAAAGCCAGAACCACGCAGACCCGATATAAGAAATTCAGAGGAAAGAGAGGAGGGAAATGAAAACAGAAAAGAGCAAAACCAACTACTCGGCCAACACAAGACCACGATCTGATGGAGGAGCCAATGACAGTAGGTCCTTTGGCATTGTCCTGCCCCATTCAAGCCCAACCTGCTGAGCAAGAAAGACGTCGAACGACTGCCAACGACACGGGAAGAAATAGCCTCAGTCCCCTACAGCCCAGCAACGACCAGCATGACATCACTGGTCCCACAAGGAGGCTGAGGCGACCCAATCAACGAGTCTCAGACCACCAAGGAAATCGAGCAGGAAAAATTACGCAGACAACATGCCTCTCTATCTGCACCTTCAACGGCCGTTCCATCAGCTCGGCAACGCAACTCAGCACACTTGTTGACGATACTACCAAATTCAAATACGATGTAATTGGTCTAAGTGAGACGAATAGAAAAGACCAAATGACATCAAAGTGGCAAGATGAACAGGAGTGTACTTCGGTGCCCGCAAAACAGGAAGCACGTCAGGTGGGGTTGGCTCATCATTGCACCACAAGCAGTCCACCGAGTTTGCGATGTCCGTTTAATCAATCATCGGCTGTCGGTACTAGAGCTATCGACCAACACTAGAATCAACATATCGTCCAGGTGTACACCCCCAACTACAGAAAAAGAGGAGGAGGAACACTGCGATTTCTACGACCAACTCATTGATACACTCGAAGAATGCCGCATCCACTACATAGTTGTATTCTGAGGCTTCAATGCCGAATTGTACCCAGAAAGAAGGTGACAGACACATCGGAACACATTCCGCAGAAAGGTGAAATGAGATGGGGGAGAAAATGGCAACCTTCTGCAAGACACATCACTTCTACAATGACAATAGTTTTTTCGAAAAGCCATGTCTAGAATGCAAAATGGGAAAGGAAAGATTGATGATTTATTTCAGATGCCCAAAAACGATGCCTATTACCAGTTGAACCGAAGAGAGCAGGTCGTTGTCTTCAGACTTCGCACTGGCCACAACAGACTGAGGTACCACCTATTCAACAAATTCTAGATAGGGTGTACCGACGAATGCCCGTGCGGTACTGGTAAAATGACCGCTGAACATCTGCTGCAGAACTGCCCGACATACGAGGATCAGAGAGAGCAGATGTGGCCATTACCAGTGGAACTGCAAGACAAGCTCTATGGCAGTGGCGAGAGCCTCAGGATGACCGCCGCTTTTTTCGAAAAAATAATGGTTACTGTCTGACTGCGTACGCAGAAGAAGAAGAAGAAGATTTCAGATGCCAGTTTTATGTAGCTTGATATATTGGATGTGACAGACTAGCAGACACCAGATTTATGATTAAAAACCAATATACATTAATACATCCAGGAGTAGATTCATGAATAATGCATAGGAATTTTGTTCAAAAAGAATCTAGAAAATAATGTATGTGTGGTGAATTTTGAACACATGATAAAATGATGCTGGTAAAGTTGAGCACCAAACCATTTGATATTGCCATAATAAAAATATATGCACCATCACAAGAAAACAGTGAGGAATATTATGAGGACATAATAGACACACATGCCCATCAAATCTACCAATGTTCTAATAGTAATGAGAGATATGAATTTAAAAATAGGGAAAATAAAACACAAAAATATAGAATGAGAAAAGAAACAATATTCGAGACAGGATGATACAAGTTTATGAAGAAAACCAATTAGTTATATGTAACACATTTTTTACAAGAAGCGACAAGAAGATTATGCAAAGGATGAAAAGCCAAGACTATGAAGTCAGGTCCCAAACTGACATTATTATGATAAATGACAGATTACAAAATAGTGTCGCAATGGAAAAAAACTTGCCCAAGAACAAACTTAAAAAGTGATTAAAACGACTATCAAACTGAAAAATGTAGAAGAAAATATATACAAAAAGAAACCCAAATAGAAATATCAGCTCTGAAGCAACCATAAATAAAATGCAAACACTATTTATGGAAAGCATGGAACGGTTACTTATTTACTTAGCCACTACTCTTCTACCCTGAGGTGTAGGAGTTTACCAGAGAGGTTGCCAGATTGTTCTATCCACTGTCTTTTGCCTGGCCTGATTCTAGTCCAGTCCTTGGTTTCTCAGAACTGTTGCCTTCCCATCATACTTTGGGATGTCCTGGGAGTCTGGGTCCCTGGCTCTTGACCTCCCTCGTATCCACTCATTTGACAAACATGCCCAAACCATTGCAACTGAGACTGCTCCACTTGGGCCAGCAGGGGTTGGGTCTGGAGATCTTGACGTATTGTCTGGTTACGGATCTTGTCACAAGTACCTCAATTCTAAGGATTGTACCTGGTTTTTTGGGGATGTTTTTTTTTTGGTGTCTTTTGCCGAATCCTCTGTTTATTGCATTGAAAGATTTGCCAGTTGCTGCCTTTCGTGTGGCTAATTCTTCTTTGCTGCCTCCTGTATGGTCTATTCCAATTTATTTGAATTGGCGGACTTGTTCCTATGACTGTTTTCTCAAGGCTTTTCCTCTCTCATGATTACCATGGTTTTTGTTTTGGAGCTGATGATGGACATTGCTCTACCCTTCAACCCTTCTTTCCAGATTTACAATTAGTCTAGAGATGTGTATCTCCAACTTGGTGATCAGGGCTACATCATCTGCAAATGCCAGCTCTGATATATGTTTATTTTATCCTCCAGTACCAAGCTGCATTCTTTTTTGTCCTTTCCTTGGAGGCTTTGATGACATAATAATCCACCAGGAGTATGAAAAGATATAGCCATGTCACACTGTCTAACTCTGCTAGTGGTCTGTACTCTTTTGATTTGATGTCTGTGTATATTTTAGCAAGTTTCAAAGTCTCTGTAATGCACAGATCAGAGGCCCTGGGATATTTTGCCTCACCAAGCGCTCCCAGAACCTGCCCCAAGGAACTTTATTGAGTGCCTTCTTCAGATCCTTCTTCTTCTTCTGCGTACACAGTCAGACAGTAACTATTATTTTCTCGAAAAAAGCGGCGGTCATCCTGAGACTCTCGCCACTACCATAGAGCTTGTCTTGCAGTTCCACTGGCAATGGCCACATCTGCTCTCTCTGATCCTCGTATGTCGGGCAGTTCTGCAGCAGATGTTCAGTGGTCATTTTACCAGTACCGCACGGGCATTCGTCGGTACACCCTATCTTCAATTTGTTGAATAGGTGGTACCTCAGTCTGTTGTGGCCAGTGCGAAGTCTGAAGACAACGACCTGCTCTCTTCGGTTCAACTGGTAATAGGCATCGTTTTTGGTGTAACCAGTATGTTCGGTTTCCCATTTGGTCATGTATCTGGCTTTGATAAGCCGTTTTGACTCTTCGTACGTCATACTGGTATCTGTTTGTGGTAGCCTTGCACCTTCTTTTGCCAGTCTGTCTGCCTCCTCGTTGCCTTGGATGTTGCAGTGTGACGGAACCCACTGTACCACTACCCTTTTTGGTGCGGACTGCTGGCACAGTTTGCAGAGTGCTGCTCTTAAGTCATTAAGCTCAGTGTTTTTCTGGCTTTTTAGAGCTGTGACTACTTCGAGAGCATCTGTCAGCAGGACTATATGGCTCTCATTTTCACTGTGTGTTACCATTTCTTCCACTGCCGCCCTCAGTGCCTCTGCCTCTGCTCTGAAATTGCTTGTGTACTTACCAGTAGCGAATGACAGTGTTATTTTTCTGCCATTTGGTAGGTTCAGGAATGCTCCTGCCCCTCCGTTCTGTGTAGTGTTTGTTACAGAACCGTCGGTGTATGCATGGGTCCAGTCCATGCTTGGGTAGCTTTTCGTTATGAAGCTTAGGGTAGTGTCTCTCCTTTCTTTTTCACTCTGGCAGTTTTTGTTTGCAATACCTGGTATATTTTCTACCACCTCTGGAAATATATCCTGCCTCCAAGTAGGTTTTCGTACAGTAGTGATGGGTTTTGGTGTTGTTAGTGCGTTTATGGGATCTTCGTGCATCTTTGCTTTGGCTATTTCTGCAAAGTTTCTCCGCTTTAGTTTCCCATTTCCCAAATTCTTTAGTCTCTGGTACATTGGATGGTCCGTCAGTCTTCTGAGTTTCTCTGACTGCAGCTGGGCTCTGCAGTCTCTTCTATCGGTCATGGATTGCAGTTTTGTAATCTTTTCAAGTTCTACAATTGGCGTTGACTTCATGCCACCTGTTATAATTCTCATGGCTTGGTTTTGAAGTTTGTTAACTTTATCGAAGTTCGCCTTCGCTGCGGTTGTCCATGCCGCAATGCCATACTCGAGAACTGGTCTCACTCTTCCAGTGTACAGTTTCTTTAGTATGCCTTCGTCTGCTCCCCAGCTTGTCCCAGCAAGTTTCCTCATGATCGCCATTCTTTCTCTGGCTTTCATTCGGTTTCTCTCAATCTGACTTTTCCATGTCATGCGCCGATCAAATGTGACTCCCAGATAGGTTGGGTTGTCGTTTGGCTGCAGGATTTTGCCATTTAGCCTTAATTTGGTACTTTGGGGTTTTAATGAGAGCGAGAATATTGTGCACGTGGTTTTCTCCTCGTTTATTTTGACCAGCCATGAGTTTGCCCATTCTTCCAGCGATGTTAGGGCCGTCTGCATCCGATTTCTTGCTATGGTGAGATTGTTTTCAGAGGTCCACATAGCCAGATCGTCTGCAAACATTGAGCTATGGACTCTTCTTTTTTATATTCTCTGTAATATCGTTTATATATACCAGGAAGAGTGTGGGTGACAATACTCCCCCTTGGGGTACTCCCTGCTCGGCTGTCACCTTTTTGCTCATCTGCCCTTGTACTTGGACTCTGGCCGTTCTTTGTTTGAGGTAGTGGTTGATCCACTTGTACATCTTCCCACAGACATCACTTCTTCTTAGCTTGACTCTAAGTCCATCCTTCCAGACTTTGTCAAATGCCTTTTCCAGATCCACCCAAACAGCTACTGTGTGTTTCTGTGCCTGGTAGGCATCTTCTATCTCCTGGGCTATGAGGATGACCTGGTCCTCAGTGGATCTGTGCTGTCTAAAGCCGGCTTGCTGTGGAATTAGTATTCGTTTTTCTTCCAGATGCCACATCAGTCTGGTGTTTATCATCCGTTCCATCAGCTTGCCGACACAGCTCAGTAGGCTTATGGGCCTGTATCCATTTGGATCTGTTTTGTCCTTTCCTGTTTTTGGTACTGGTACCAGTATTGCATCTTTCCATGCCTGGGGTACAATGCCCCTTTTCCAGCTTTGGTTCAGGACTGATAGTAGTTTTTTCTTTGCTGTTTGGCCCAGCCCCATCAGCATTTCGTTTGTTATCCCGTCTTTTCCGGGAGATTTCCTTTTCTTTAGTGTTCTCATAGCCTCTTCCATTTCGCGCATTGTTAGTTTGGCCATCATGTGCTCTTCAGGAGCCGTATTTATGTTTTCGTGTCCCTTTAGCTCTTCGCTAATGTCTGTATGCTTATCTGCAGGGACCTCGATGTGGTTTGCTCTGGCATAGTGATCAACAAAGGCGTTTGCGGCTTTCTTACCTGTGATCAAGTTCTCGCCCTGCTTGATAGTAATTTGTTTATTTGACGGGGTTTCGTCGTTCATGGCTCTGACTAGCTTCCATAGCTTGTTCCCTTCTTTGTCCAGGTTTAAACTTTCCGTTTTATTTTTCCAACTTTCTCTTGCTGTTTGCTTGAGAGTGTGTTTGTACTTCGCCGCCGCGGCTTTGAGGGCGATGTTTGCCTCCATGGATTTTTCTCGTTCTGCCATGTTCCTAGCATTTGTTACTGCATCTTCCACTTTCTGTAACTCATCATTCCAGTAGGGCTTATAGTTTTTCCTAGCTCCTCTTGGGATGGTTTCAGTGGCGGCTTGCAGTATTGCCTTGCTTAGGCTCTCTACCATGGGCTTCATTTTGGTGTTTCGTGTGTTGATGGTTTCACACAGCCCATCTGTCAGGATTGCAAATCTGTCCCAGTCGGCTCGTTTGTAATTCCAACGTGGGAGCGGTTTTGTTTCCTGTGGGCCTACTTCCATGTCAATGGTTAGCCTGATCGGCCTGTGGTCGCTACCTGCCAGTTGGTTTAGCACCTGGCGGTCTATTTTATAGTGTATGTCCTGTGTGGAGAAGGCCAAATCTGGAGTCGAGGAGGTATGCCATGTTCTTGAATAGAAGCTAGGGCTATCCTCCGGCCTATTGATTAGGGAGAGATTTTCATCTATCTCCCAATCTTCCACTTCGTCACCTCTGCTGTCTGTGTCAGAGTATCCCCATCTCTCCGAGTGGCTGTTGAAATCTCCAACTACTATGCAGTTGGAGTCTCTGACCTCCATACTCGAGAGCGATAGGTCTCTGTTTGGTGGTCCGTACAGATTGAAAATGCGGAGCTTCGTCTCTTGAGCCATTATGTCAACTCCTACAATTTCTGCTTGTCCGGTGTGATTGACAGGTACCGCGCTACTCGGTATGCTGTTTCTGGTCAGTATCAGGACCCCTCCTTTGTGGCCTTCTCTATCTAGACGGAAGGTCTGGTATCCTCTGATTGAGAATTTATGGTTATTGTTGAGGTGCGTTTCCTGGATACATGCCACGTCAATCTTACCTTCATGCAGGTGGTGTGTTAGGGAAAGTTTTTTGTTAATGACTCCCTCCGCATTCCACTGTAGTATTTTGAGGGTCTTGAGGTTTTGGCCAATAGACGTTACCCCATAGCCATGTGCATTGACTCCACGACACATGGGTGGGTGACCACCAGTAGTCAAGGGTGGGCCCCTTCGAGGCGTGAGGCCCGGCGCTATCGCTGCCTGGCGGGTCTCCTCAGGATGAGCGCCATACGTTTTTCGAATAGGTTGTGCTGCCATCATACTGTGATTTACGTTGCACTGTTTTGTTAGGCTTGCGGCCCCGTGCATCCGATTTCAACAGGCGTTTCTGTAGGGATGCCCTCCTTAGCCTTTGGCTGTCCCCAGCCTATCTGCAAGGCAGCAGTTGTTTACGATCAGAGTTTTCTCTCCTATGGAAGTTGTCTTACCAGACTTTCGAGTCTTCACTACTCGTGTCTATAGGGTGCAATGATGATATGTGATATATGAGATAGACTGGTTTACCCGGAAGAGAGGCAGTCCAGTGTGTCTGTATCCCAGGATCGTCACGTCCTGCCAGAAACGTAGCATTTGCATGTGAGTGGGGTATCTCTTTTTCCCTTTATTTTCTTGGCTTCTATGCAGGGATGGTACGCCTAGCATTCCCCGCCACCTGGGGTGTTGACACAGTGGGGCAGGTGTGCAATGTCCGCTGGTCTGCATCTCTTCTGCGTCCAGCATGATAGTTATGGCTGATAACGTACAGAGGTAGATATCGTAGCCGGAGTGCATTTCGCCAGAGGACAAGCCTGGTAATGTCACAGAGATGTTGATCGCCTGGTGTGCGGACAACTCTCATGGTCAGTGGTTGAGTCTTGACAGTTCACAGTGAGGTGGCTGCTCTACTGTTTTCGACACCCCGACCAGGTTCTAAGTCTTTGGTTGGTGTTTTTTCGCACCCCATCGCCGTATAGGGTGAGTATCAAGCAGTTGTCCGCCCGCTTTGATTGGCGGGCGGCAAGAACCTCTTACTGTGGCTCTACCTGATAGGGCTGGGGCGCAAGCCCCAGGTCCCGAGCATGTAGGAGCCTCCCATTGCAGTGGTGCTGAGATTTTGGGCGGGATTGCGGCTTACAAGGGTTCGGCCGTAATCCCCCACATGGTAGCCTCGCGCCCTTGGCTTATCAGCCTGGTACGTGAACCAAAGTGTCTGCGGCTCCTCTCGATTTGAGCTGGTTTTCCGTAGCAACGCCCTGTCATTTGTAGGGTAAAACTGACCTGTCTTCAGATGATCTATTTCCAGCACCCGTTCACTATTTGGTCAGACGAATTTATTGAGGGCTTTTGTTTGTCAATGACCAGGTATTTGAAATCTGCGGTTTCTGCGGAGTAAACACGATTTCCGTAGCGTTCTTTCATTTGAGTGTTTGAGAGCTGACTTGTCATCCGTGAGTCTAATACCAGCGTACGTTCATTATTAGACCCAAACGGCAGTGCTCTCGATTTGTCAGTTGTTCTACAGTATTGGCGTGTTCAGTCAAATTAAGCCGCAGGTTCCACACCTGCTGGTGCCCTTCCGTCAATTCCCTTAGCGAGACAATCAAGTTTCTTAGAGGGTAGCCCCAAAATTTTCGAGGGTCTAATTCCAGCACATGTTCTCTATTAGACCCCACGAAGGTGTACTTTTTGATAGTCATTCTGCAGTATTGGCGTGGTAAGTTAACTTAGGTCTCAGGCTCCACTCCTGATAGTGCTCTTCCGTCAATTCCTTTATCAAACACTGGATGCAGACAAAACCGAGCCACAGGGGGCATAACCCCAGATTTCTGGGGTCTAAGTCCAGCACCAGTTCCATATTAGGCCCCAGAAGAGTGGTCTCGGCATGTCAATCATTTCAGTGTTGGCCGTGTTGAGTCAAATTAAGCCGCAGGCTCCACTCCTGGTGGTGCCCTTCCGTCAATTCCTTTAAGTTTCAGCTTTGCAACCATACTTCCCCCGGAACCCAAACACTTTGGTTTCCCGGAAGCTGCCCGCAGAGTCATCGAAGCAACTCCTGCGGATCGCTAGTCGGCATCGTTTATGATCAGAACTACGACGGTATCTGATCGTCTTCGCGCCTCTGACTTTCGTTCTTGATTAATGAAAACATTCTTGACAAATGCTTTCGCAGTAGCTCGTCTTGCGGCGATCCAAGAATTTCACCTCTAACGCCGCAATACGAATGCCCCCGTTTGTCCCTGTTAATCATTATCATTATCAGATCCAAAAACACAGAGGTGCTTCTCTACATCATACTCAAGATCCTTTTCATTCAATTGTCTGAATGTGATGATAAGGTCTTGTGTACTTGTGTTCACCTGGAAACTCTCTGGGCCTCATTCATATTTGACTCCGTTGTTTCTTTTAATCTGTGTTCTAGGAGTCTAGAGTACATTTTTCCAGGAACACTAAAGGAAAACCTCTATGGTTTTCATATTGCTGATTACTCCCCTTTTTAAACATTGGCATTATTATGGCGATCTCTCAATCTCTTTGTATAGTCTTGTTGGCACCAGGCTGTCTTGAGAATCTTCATGAATAGTAGCTCTTCAGCAGTTCGTATGTACTTGTCCATTTCTGGTGTTATACGATCATGTCCCGCTGCTTTACCAACCTTACTTTTCTCCAATGCTTCCTTTCAATGTTAATGCTTCCATTTTAATATACCTTTCCCTGGTTTTGTCATTGAGATTTGGCCTGTCGCTTCTGGGCTTGATTTTCCTCCATCCCAAGAAGGTCTGACAAATATTCTTTCATTTTGGGGCCATCAGCAGAGTAACTTGCTTATCTTTTACAAATTTCAGAGAGCATCCCTTTTCTTTCTCCATGTTCTTTAAAGGGTCCTTTAGAATAGCTTCAGCGTTATTTTCAGTTTTTCTCCAAACTCTTTCCAGGGTGTTTGTTTTGACATGCGTACTAACTTCTTTGCTTTCATTCTTAAAGTTACATATTCTTTGTGTGTCCTGCTGTATATCTAGCATCCAGATTTCGCTCCATGCCTTCTTCTTTTCTCTTATTAGCCTTTTCGCTTCTTCTGTTCACTATGGTGTACTCTTTCTCTGCTCCCTGTTCTGATTTAATTGCTTGCCTCTGTAGCAGCTACTTTAAGGATGTCCTTGAATTTTAACCACAGGATTTCCCTATGCTCTTCTAATTCTTATATACTTCTTATTTCTGTCACAATAAGCCCCTGGTATCTATTCTTAACATCCGATTGATCTTAGTTTGTAGACATTAACTCTCTTTTCTCCTTTTGTGTTGTTTAGTTTTTTTGTAAGGCATTTAATGTTGCCTTGATGTGGTAGCTCTCAGCTACTCTCATGTAGTGGTGGCTTCCTATCTCTGGTCCCCTGAATCCCCTAGCGTACCTCACATACATATATGTACTTTTCCTCACTATCACATGATCAATTATTCATTTTTCATTTCTTGTTGGTTCACATCTTGTGAAGCATGAGTCATACAATTAAAATACTGCTCAAAGTTGTATAGAAATGAATGAGGGGAAAAGAAGGTAAGAACAGCGGCACAAGGGAAACAATAATTTGTATAAAAACACTGGCAAAGAAATATGTAGAAGTACGGAAAAACAGTTGTATTTGTTTATATGTTACAAAAAAGGCTTTTAGTAAAGTCCAGCATGAGAAACACAAATTGTCTAGAAGAAATGGGTGTGTATGGAAAAGACACAAGGATACTCACTAACTGCCATAGTAAGATCTGACAGGATTTACTGACCTTATATAGGTATCAAACAAACTGTGACACAAGGATGGGTACTGTTCACCTAGCTGTTAAACATTTACACAGAACAAATTTTTAAAAAGGATAAAGGAAATGCCATGGCTCATTGTTGGGAGAATTTAGTTTAATAACCTCAGACATGCGGATGTTGTTTGTCCATCGTTTTCGAAGAGGACCACATTGTCATCTGTTAATTCTGGAGTGGGTTCGTAGGTGGCTGATCAAACCAATCCGAGCCCGAAAGCGTCTGTCACACTGACGGCAAACACTGAGAAATCTCAGACATGCGGATAAGACAGTTCTATTGGCTGAAAGTGAACAAGACTCCAAGACCTACAGAAATGGGTTAATCAAGTAGCAAAAAACATAAGTCAAGAAATATTGATTGGGCATCAACACAGTAAACTAGGATAGTTAACCAAGAGATCTACACTATAGACAAGAACAAATGATCAACTACTAGAACAGATCATTAGCTTTTCCTATCTTGGAAATATAATAACGATGGTTGGAAGATGTGAAACAACAATCAATCAACATGAAACAAATAATGACATCCAAACAAATACACAAATGAGTGATCAAATGTTATGTCCCTTACATTATGGAATGAAAACACATACGGTGAGAACAAATATTTGGAGAAGAGAATTTAGGTCTTTGTAAAGTAAAGGTTTGTCCCATGGTAGTTATACTACTGCCAGGAAATGAAGTTGTTAGAGACTTCAGTATACTAAACCACAGCTTGTATGAGGTTGGGTGGCATAAATATAAGAATGTAGTGTATCTCGTGAAAGGACAGGGTGACAAATAAAAATGTCTTAGAGATTTTGGGAGAATATAGAGAACTAATGAATGAAATCAGGATCCAACAGTGCAGATATTTTAGGAGTACACAGAGAACTAATGAATGAAATCAGGATCCAACAGTGCAGATATTTTAGGAGTACACAGAGAACTAATGAATGAAATCAGGATCCAACAGTGCAGATATTTTAGGAGTACACAGAGAACTAATGAATGAAATCAGGATCCAACAGTGCAGATATTTTAGGAGTACACAGAGAACTAATAAATGAAATCAGGATCCAACATTTCAGATATTTTGTACATATCAAAAGACCTTACTGAAACCTATACTGGAAGGAAAGGGTAAGAGCAAACATGCCAGAGGAAACTAATGTCATAATTGGCAGAATAACATCAAGAGATGAACAGTGACATACCGTCAGAGTGAACCATCAAGGCAAGAAATAGAGGTTTCTGGAGATCCATTACAGCTGACCTTCTATGTAGATCTGAACTGGTATGTTCTTCGTGTATCTCCACACAACAGAACTGGTATGTTCTTCATGTATCTCCACACAACATAACTGGTATGTTCTTCATGTACCTCCACACAACAGAACTGATATGTTCTTCATGTATCTCCACACAACAGAACTGGTATGTTCTTCATGTATCTCCACACAACAGAACTGATATGTTCTTCATGTATCTCCACACAACAGAACTGGTATGTTCTTCATGTATCTCCACACAACAGAACTGGTATGTTCTTCATGTATCTCCACACAACAGAACTGATATGTTCTTCATGTATCTCCACACAACAGAACTGGTATGTTCTTCATGTATCTCTATACTACAACACTCCTGATTGAAATCAGAAAAGCACTTGAGTAAGCAGTCAACTGTCTGAATGAAATTTTCTTCATTTTGACTGCTTTCAACATTCTTCTTATCTGAATCATGGTTTAGAAAGACTGTCTAGTCAGGCAAAATATACTGGCCAAGACAAGACCCTCACCTCGGCTTCCTTGTAGCCCTGTCTGGAAACCGGCTGTTTTCATGGCAGACTGGCTAACACAGTGAGGGATTGACCGTAGTAATGAGCGACATGCAGATGAAGCCAAACATAGCACAACCGCCAGGAGGAACCCGGTCTACCTTTATCAGCATGCTCGGGATGCGAGGAAAGCTACTGCAACCCGCCATTTAATGTCCTTTTCAGGGCATACAAAAGAGTGAACCTACTCATTGTGCGCATTTGAAACAACAACCTACTCATTGTGCGCATTTGAAACAACAACCTACCTGAATCATATCTTTTCTTCTCTTCCACTATATATTCCATTCTTTGTTACTATCTCAATGATATGCCTTCAGTTTTCCTATTATTATACTCCATTTCATATTCTGACTTTGCTTAGAATAAATAATTAGGTTTATATTCTGTTTGTTTGACCAGGATACACCCAAAGAATGGTCATCAGATGCCTGTTGTGGCTGTGTTGTGTGGTCTACATGACACTGGAGCTATGGGAGCATGCTGTGCACGCATGCTGTCAACACATGGAGTTCAAGTTACTGTGTTGATGGAAAGCTGTACCAATATCCCCCCGAGTCTCAAACAAGAGATTAATTTATATGAATTAACAGGGAGCCACCTTATCCATGATGTCGGAGGTACAGTTTCCAATACATTCCAATGAAAGCAGGGCATTGAGCATATCTGAAACATATGGTATATAACTAAGTTCATTTTCTATTCCTTTGTGCTAGAATAAGAGCATGGGGTCATCACTTACTATTGGTCTTCTTAAATAAAGTCTGCACCATAACTGAGTCCTTATATGAAGTCTGTACCATAACACAGTTAAGATTCCTTGTAGAAAGCCTGTACCATAACACAGTCTTTTTTTGTAGGAGTACTGCTTCATAACAGTCCTTGTAGGAAGCCTGCACCATACCAGTCCGTGCAGGGAGCATGTACCATAACAGAGTATTTGTAGGAATTCTGCATCATATCAGTCTTTGCAGGAAGCCTGTACCATAATAGATTCCTTGTAATAAGCTTGCACTGTAACACTTATGTGATCTTGAGGTAATCGTTTCTCTAGCCCCCTGGTTTAACATGAAGAGTTTACAGTCCCTTTGCACAACCCATGAATTTTATTACTTTACTACATGGGATTACCGAGGGGTTTGCTGGGGTCTTTATGTATGACAAGGACAAGAATAGCACCACTGCCTCACAGAGAGCATGTCATAAGAGGCGACTGTGTGACATGGTATAACACCGGTCATGGTAGGTGGTTTGTTTAAAGCAGCATAGATGGCGTCTAACAGGCTGCAGGTCTACTTTGCTCTAGTGTTTGAGTCTATTAAGATGAACTCGCACATTGGTTAACCACCCTCCATAAGCGACTGTCCTAACGCAGCGGAGTATTTAGCTGCTCGAGCCTAAACCACTCAGCAGAAAATTTTCTCCCGGCTACAACATCCAGGTCATATCAGAACTGGGACCTGCACAAGGGCATCTGCCCCTGTAGAAAGAAGTACAGGTCGATTAAGACTACATGGGAAGCAAGATACAGTAGCTCGTTCCTTTCTTCCCCCGTAAGTGACCTCTGGTACACTGCAGTCAAGTACAAAGCTCACTAGCTTATGGCACTGAATACCACACCACTAATCACACAGGATAAAAGACTGCTGGGTGTTTCTAGCCATCTTGGTTTGTAATAAAACGCAAATACCCCCATAACTGACTGCATTTAGAAGAGTGTAAAATCTTTTGAAGAAGACAATATAAATACATTTTCCGCCCTTTTTATCTGTCTGATAATATGTTGATAGTTTCTCCTTGCTAAATCAAGTTGTGTAGAGATTGATGATTCATTTGTTTTCTCTTTGTGTGTTTGTGATTTTTTTTGTGTTTGCAGTTTAAATGTGTTAATTTAAATGTGATATTTATATAAAATTGATAAAAGTAATAATTTAATATTTTGTTAACTTTAAAGTTGTTGTTGTTGAATGCCCACAGTGAGTTAGATTACTCTCATGTGCCCCTGAAAAGGGGTATTTTAAGTGGCTAGCTGCGGTAGCTTTTCTCACATCCTGAGTGTGCTGTTGAAGGTAAATCACTGTCCTCCAGACGGTTGTGCTATAATTGGCTTGACCTGCGTAAAAAAAAAAGAATTAAAAAATTCTTAAAATTAGCTGAAAATCCTGGTGCAGTATAGAAAATATGGCACAATGACAGCTCAAACTATTAGATTGCAAACACTCAGAAACGTGTCTATGCCAAATGATTGAAAACTTGTTTCTTCATCTGTAATTTGATAAACATTTCTTTTTTTTCCCCACCAAAATCTTAGGTTAATAATACAAGATTATAGGTCATACCAATGCACCATCATATATACTAGGAAAGTAATTTCTGATTTATTGTCACTTTTCTGTAGAGCTTCCTGGTACCATAGACTTAATAGTGACAGCTTTAGACTCCCCTGCCAATCCTGTCTATAATCAGCAGCCTTGGTACCAGAGTATCATTCCATGGATGAAAAAAGGTGATGTCAGAGCTCAGGTCTTGGCATTAGATCCACCACCTCAGGGTCCAGGCATTGCTGCCAAGTAAGTGCTTGCTACAAGTTATCTTACCTGAACCTTTCAATATAAATAGTTGTTAGATTTCTATGTGCATATCTTAACAAGTTAAATTCATTTAATTTGTTCCATTTTTTTTATTTTATACAAAACTGATTGCTTTTTAACTGAAAAGAAAATAAGAATATTTTTCCTTACAGATTATTTTCAAATAATTAAACTTACTTGAACACTATGGGTATACAGATTAGCCAGAGAGAAATGTCATGCTGTCTTCTAACTCTGTTGTATTGGTTAGCTAGAGAGAATACCATGCTGTCTTCTAACTTAGTTGTAGTGGTTAACTTAACTTAACGTCTTTATACTGGTTTAGAAGACCCTGTAGAGTCTGTATACAACCAGTTACATTTACATCACCTTGCTCTAAAAGCTATGCGCATCCAGTTTATTCTTAAATGCATTAACTGTCCCTGCCTCCACTACCTCCCCTGGCAATGCATTCCAAGCAGACACCACTCTCTGACTAAAAACATATTTCCTAATATCTAACCTGGACCTCTCTTTAGTCAGCTTGTAGCTATGCCCTCGTGTTATTGTAGGTGGCTGTATTTTAAAAAACTTGTTATAGTCTAATTTATCGATTCCTCTGATCATCTTATAAACCTGTATTAAGTCACCACGAATTCTTCTCTCTTCGAGACACTGTAGGCCGGTTTTTCTGAGTCGTTCCTCATAACTGTAATTCTGGAATCCCAATATCATCTTTGTCGCTCTTTTTTGTTTTCTTTCTAGCATGTTTATGTCCCCTCTATGATAAGGACTCCACACCTGTACACAGTACTCCAATCTAGGTCTAACTAAAGCTTTATACAGTTTGACGATCACTTTCTTGCTCCTATGTTTAATATTTCTTTTTATCATACCTAACATTGCATTTGCCTTTTTCACTGCTACCTTAACTTGCTCACTCACCTTTTCTGTATGATCTATTATAACCCCTAGGTCCCTTTCCTTATTTATCTTTCTAATATTGTTTTCTCCCATTCTGTAATTATGTTCCATATTTGATCTACCCATGTGGATGACTACATTTATCTACATTAAACTCCATTTGCCAGCTTACAGCAGACCATTCTTGAATTTTATCTAAATCCGACATCAATATATCCACTTCCGCTTTAGATGAGACACTACTGCATAGTTTTGTGTCATCAGCAAATTTTGCAATCATGGATCTCATATCAATGTCCAAATCATTTATATATATCAAGAACAAAATTGGTTCCAAAACCGAGCCCTGTGGCACACCACTTTTCACTTCACTCCACTCAGAGTACTCCTTATTTATGCCCACCCTCTGCCTTCTTCCCGTTAACCAATTTTTTATCCATTTGGCAACTTCCCCACCTATTCCATGTGATTTTAACTTTCAAAATAATCTTTGATGAGGTACTCTATCAAAGGCCTTTGCAAAGTCTAGATAAATAACATCCACTGGCTCCCCTTTATCTATGATTTTAGTAACCTCCTCCATGAATTCTAATAGATTTGTTAAGCATGATCTCCCTCTAGTAAACCCATGCTGACTATTTCTAATTAGATTACATTTTTCTAAATGCATTACAATGTTTTATTTGATTATTGACTCTAACAATTTACAGACTATGCTCGTTAAACTCACCGGTCTATAATTTGCCGGATCTGATTTTTTGCTTTTTTTGAATAAGGGGATCACTTCTGCATCTTTCCAATCCCGTGGAACAATCCCTTTTGTAAGTGATTGAGAACATAATATAGCCAATGGTTTTGCTAGTTGGTCTCTAATTTCATACAGCAATTTTGGGTGAATACCATCTTGACCTGGACATTTATTCACTTTCAACCCCTCCAATTTTTTAAAAACCATTTCCTCTGAAATACAGATTGATCTTAATCCCGCTGTATCCATGTCTCTTTGAAAAATATCTATAGGCTCTGGGATCTCGGAGCAGTCCTCCTTTGTGAAGACTGTGCCAAAGTACTGATTGAGCAGATTAGCAGCCTCCCTATTCTCACTTATTATTTTCCCTGTACTGTCTATGAGAGGGCCTACTTTGTCTTTCGTTCTTTGTTTATTTCTAACATAAGAAAAGAAGCTTTTACTGTCAGTCTTGATCCTCTGAGCAAGTTTTTTTTCAAAGTCAATTTTTGCTGTTTTTTGCTGTTAGCCAGAGAGAATACCATGCTGTCTTCTAACTTTGTTGTATGGGTTAGCCAGAGAGAATACCATGCTGTCTTCTAACTTGGTTGAAGGGGTTAGCCAGAGAGAATACCATGCTGTCTTCTAACTTGGTTGAAGGGGTTAGCCAGAGAGAATACCATGCTGTCTTCTAACTTGGTTGTACGGGTTAGCCAGAGAGAATACCATGCTGTCTTCTAACTTGGTTGTACGGGTTAGCCAGAGAGAATACCATGCTGTCTTCTAACTTGGTTGTAAGGGTTAGCCAGAGAGAATACCATGCTGTCTTCTAACTTGGTTGTAAGGGTTAGCCAGAGAGAATACCATGATGTCTTCTAACTTGATTGCAATGAAGCCCATGCATAGAGCCGTCTTGTGGAAATTTTTGAAAGCATATTTGCAATGAAGAAGTTATTATCTAAACAGGATTTAATTGATTTTTCTCTTTTTCATTTCTTTGTCCCAAACTGAACGGTACAAACACGCTTTCATCTTCTTTTATTGTTTTCCTTCCTTATGTCACATTGAAATTCCCAAGATTATTATAATGTCTATATTCTCTTTTTTTTGGTATGGTCTTGTGACAATTCTTATAGAACTCCTCTATCTCTTCTTCCTCTGCTGCTGTTGTTGCTACATAGGCTTGTATTTATGTGATTTTGTTTGTATTTTTAATCTGAACGTGAGAAAACGATCATTGCCAAAATTGTATCCGAACAGTGCTGTCGAAATTTTCTTTGATAGGATGAAGCCGACACTGCCATAACTGAATCTTTTCCGTCCCAGAGTATGTCACTCTTCCTCCTGTTTGGGTATTGAAATGTCTACGCCCTGCCCATATATGTTTATAGACTCCCAAAATGTCCTCTTTGATTCTTTCCATTTCTTTGTCAGTCATGAGTTTTCCTTGGCATAGGCTCTTAATGTTCCTTGTTCTGATTCTTAATATTTTCATTAACCTGATACCAGGGTTATCCAATGTATTAGTTGGGCTTTTGTTCATCACCACCATTAATTGTACTTGCCCTGACATCGTTCTCATCGACAGTTCACTAATTTGAATCAGATCTTTGAGTTCCTTTGTTTTGGCTGTCATGATTTGTTGGGAATTACAGTAGTTTACCGCTGCTTTTTGCAAATATTCTGGTTGTTATCCCACTATTCATCCCTGGTGCACTCTAAGTCTGATATCAGCTCCTACCTTCTGTGCAGTCAATGCCGGGGGTGGTGCTGCAGTGCACTAGCAGACTCTTGAAGCCATACATGAGCCAGGTAGAAGCAGTCAAATCAAATAGGATTCAGACCATTCTACTTTATTGGAAAGTGACTGTCTCTCACCTCAATCACTTTAAAAATAGTCTCAAGAATAGAATAGCATTTTTTATTGGTTCGATTGTTTTAAGAGAAAAATTATTAAAAAACAATGTTCAGACCCCTGAAGTTTCAACAAAATAAAGTATATTATGCATAATTTAAAATGAAACAATTGTTTTAGGGGAAAAAACAAACTACAAAACCAAAAAGCGTGTAATCTAGAGGAAATGTGAAAAACTTGTACAGATGACAGGTACCTTCTATAAGTTGATATTTATAAGTGTTTTTGCTATCCTTTGGGAAATGATGTTAAACTGAGTATTTGTGTTGTTGAATTGTGATGCAAGGGTTAGTTGCAAAATGTTCATTTTTAGCAGTGTGGCAAAAATCTGATATGCTCAACAAATTTTGTGTAATCTTTAGATGGAGCCTGTGCAAAATGTTGCCATTGAGCCAGATGTCATCCTCATGTGGAAGTTTGTATCTTTGTGACCTCAGCATTCCGTCTGCTATCTTCAAAAAGTCTGGCATCACATATGTCTCACCGTTTGGATCCAAGTTTGTTATTCCTCTGTATGGACATGAATAGCAGCACCATATTTCAGATGCCAACCAAAGGTTTGATGAAAGAAGCCAAATAAACTCTGAAAACTTTGTACATAAATTTGTGGTAAACCTCCAATAGTATCATGTATTATATTTGCCCTTGGAAGCATTTCACCTTTAATAATGTGCGAGTCCTTGAAATACCACTGTGGCCCAGCAATGGCAAAAAATGGCAAATTGATATTTTTTGTTTAATTTGTAAGTGAAAAAGAAAATGGCAAATTCATATTTTATGTTAATTTGTAAGTGAACAAAAAAAAAAAAAGGCAAATTTATGTTTTTTGTTTAATTTGTAAGTGAACAAAAAAAAATGGCAATGAATCTCTGATAAAATCAAAATCTTTATATTTGTTGCATTAAATATTGAGTCACCAGGAAAATCCATAAGAAAATCAGAAATTGTCCCTGTAAATATTGATGACTTTTAATGTCAACTGTTATTCTTTGTGAAACAAATTACATTTGCATTGTTGAGATTTGCAGTTTAAGAATTCTTTGTCAGGTTGCAAGGAACATGAAAATAAGTGACTTCACTGTTTGTCTTTCAATGCAGCATGTATTATGTAGGTGTTTTAACCTGATTGCTCAATAATGTCCCATGTTGAGATCTACAAGTTTGAATGTTATCATTTAAAGAGCCTACCCAAATAAGTATTATATTTGTGTAAATATGCTGGAAGTTTGAAATTTAATAGTTTTGAGGTCAACACATAGTAATATCTCTTTGTTTGTCTGTGTATATGTAATTGCATATATACTTGTTTATTTTGTTTTAAAAAAAGACTTTTAATGTCATTAAATATATTTGAATTGAACGTTTTTAATAACGCGAAGTAAATACTCAGATGGGATGAATAATTAGGTCAAGTTTTAGTAAGGATTTAAAGCCCTGTTGCAACATAGAAGACAGGGAAATTAGTAAGTAGATTTTAAGCATTTAGAATCTTGCTTTTGCCATATCTTCAGGTGCAGGAATGGGAATTCAAAGTGTTGGTTATTATGATAAACAAAGTGATGGTGTTATCTATAAGTGCCATAATTGGTGTTTGATGTCACTGTTAACCTTTAGCACACCCTGGTTGAGACAGTCTGGACCAACTTGGCCTACAAAATTGGAATTAAAAAAAAGAAATTTTTTTTTTTTACACGGAGACCCTACCCATAGCCATTTTTAAAATGCTGAATACGTCATTCATCTACACACTAAATTTTGCTGGTAAAAGTATTGTATGTTAGATTACAAATGGATTTAGAAAAATTTTTCTTCTCATACGCCGATTGGAGCAAGCCGACATTTTGTGAAAGGTGAAGTAGGTTGTTGTTAGGAAAGATCTTTATCGAGTAGATCTGTTTATTTTATTTGTTTAGATGTGATAACTACGTTTGAATTGAAAACTAACAGTTATGTCAATATTGTAAACACAGTATCAATACGTTGTTGTGGTTTCCATGGATTTCTATTGGAGCGACTAGGCCTAGCGGTCGAGTCTAAATATTTGGGGTTTTCCATAAATTTTCACCTTCATCTTTTTGTATCTCATAAACTAACAAAACACACCACAAAAACAATAACACCCACAAGTTCTTTATACAATTGTGTATCTACGCACAAGAAAATCGTATTTATTGACTTACAAACAGAAGAGTTACAAGCTTTGAACGTCAACTACCATAGCAAAATATAAAGTTGCGAAAATTTGTGCCAAAAAAATGTAGCGTACTAAAGCTTAACGCTGTTGTTGCAAAGTAAATTTTTCAGGTAACATTTAGTTTTTGACATTTCATAGGGTCGGATAAATCTACAACTTTAAATGCTATGTGTTTAAGGGCCTCACATTTTGGTCACTAAAGATTTAGATTAATCCACTATCTTTGTAAGTTTGCATTATAATCTACGAGTGCCAAGATAAGTTCACCATTTCTTTAGCTGTTACCATCATTTTCCCCTCACATTAACTATTTCAATTTTTTATTTGTGTTTTCCTTAGACTATGATAGAGGTTTTTTTGTTGTATAATGCATATATGACTATCAGATGGGGCATTGTACTGCACAAAACACTTGGTCACTCTACTATTTGTCCTGGGTGTTGTTGATTTAAATAGATCTCCAGAGCTGTTCGCTTTTTTGCGGTCAATGCCAAATTTTAGAATTTTCAGATGTTCGTTGCTGGAGAGTGGAACCTCTGAAAGTGTTAGTGATTGTTGGGGTGACTGACAGTAATTTCTCCTTTTCTGTTGATGAGTTTTGGGCAAGTGAGCAACACATGTTGTCCTGTCTCATGTGGATGGAAGCAGTTGCGATAGTTGGGTTTGTCTTCAGGATCTAACTTATTTATGCATTTGTTTAAGTCTTATACTCTGCTCCCTGCTCTATGATGTTGTCATTTTTATTGAAGTATCATATCTTAATACGTGGCATACCCAGTATGTCCATTAGTTCAGCCATTCCTCATTCAAGTTTTGAAGTATTTGTTTCGCAGTCTGCATGTTGGCTGGCGGCTGTATTTACTTGACTATGGACCATCACACAAACGGTAAAGAAGAAAATTTAATCTTTCGAGCTAAAATGCTACAGTGAAGGTCTAATAATAAACACAGACACCCTAAAGGAGCTGGATATTAAATAACATTTACTCGTAAACAGCATTACATCTAAGATACTAAAATGCTTTGAACACATCATATACACACATTGTTGAACAAAATGATACTGGAAGGTGTGGTACCTGGGGAAAAAAGGTATGAGGCAAACCAATGAGAGATGAACATATGCTTTCAAAGATGTTCTGAAGATGACAGTGATAGAGGCAGAAGAACTGGCCAAAGATTTAGTCTTGCAGAGTGGTTGTGCTAAGTGCAAAGGATGTGCTACATGATGATAAAGTAGTGCCATCTTTTCAATTTTTATATTCTATTTGTCAAGAAGGCTCAAATTCAAAGAAATTTGTCCATATTTGCACACTGTTGTCATTATATTAAAATGCCCTCATCTCTATATTTTGTCATATGCATGGTGCAGGTTCATGAATACTACTGTGGTGTATTTGATTCTTGGAAACCATCTGCACAAAATAAACAAGTTGGTCGTCAGTTCTGCAATCTTTTCTTAAGACTGACTGACTGTCATCAATCGTTAGGTTATTTTCCAGCCACCACTACTACAATCAGTGAGACTGTTCTATAGTTTCTTGGATCATCTGCTGGTTTATTTTTCCTAAAAATTGGCTTGATGTTTGTAGTGCGCCAACTACATTCTGCTGATAAATTTTAGGAGGAAAGCTTTTGTTTTTTGACTAAGGTTTGAAATAATTTTATTAGTTTATTGGTCTTAGATTTTTGAAGAGTGTTATTCATTTCCCGGGTTGTGCAAAGTAAAGTAAGGATCCCATCACGTCATGGGGAATATGGTGTTAACCCATATTACTTGGTGACCCACAGCACATAACGGGTGATATGGTCTGCCGCCTTTACTTCCCAGATTGTTCTGGTACAAAGGTAGAAAATTTCTGAGGCTGGGTCGACCACAGGAGCCGGTTCGCAATAAGAATAAAATTCAGCACCAACTGGGGATTGAACCCTGATTACTTGGCTGGGAAGCCAATGCACTAACAATTATCATGGCCCCATGGGTTGTATACTCTGTCTAAAATAGTGCAAAGTTATCTTTGGCAGTAGTTTGTTGTGTTCTTGTCATGTTCTTTATTGGTTAGTCTTAGTCTTTTACATGGTATTTGTTCTGTTGACTTTGGCAAAGTAATGTTTGCTTTTTTAAAAATTGTTTACTATGATTTTGTTTTCTAGATCTGATATGTTTTGGATTTGTCTTCTTCCCTTTCCCATTGAGACAGTGTAAAAGATTCCATGCTTTGAGCTTTTCATTATATAAGTTTAAGTTGTGGCATTTTTTTTTGCCCAGGCTTCTATTGTTGCTTTCCTAATGTGGTTTCTTGCTTGAGCTGTGAGTTTATTGTTCTTTGTCTCTACCTTTCTTCTCACTTGTCTTTGTTCTTTAAGAATTGTTTCTAGATATGAAGTCCAGAAACAGCTGAAGCATTTGTGGCTGCCTCTTCGTATTTTCATTTTAGCTATTTCTAGTATTATGTTTGTAATGTCACTGTATGTATTCCCTGAAGTGTAGATGTGTTCTTTTATTTTTCTTGTCTGTTACAGTTTTTGCTAGATGGGGTTGCCAACCCCATGCTCAAAACTACTTAGCCACCTCTTGCGACATGCCTGGCAGGTTACTGTTACTATTCTATGCTCCCCTTTTTGGCTCAGACAAAATTACTTACAATATACAATAATACATTTTCTATGAAGCCTTCCATATGCAAGAGCATCTAGCAATGAGTCATTAATAAAATGTTTGCATCACTATGTTCGTCCTCTATCACATCTCATTACTGTTATGCTGCTTTGTCATATGGAAGACACCTCACCCATGTCATATGAAAGACACATCACCATTGACATATGGAAGGCACTCACCCATGTCATATGGAAGGCACTCACCCATGTCATATGGAAGGCACTCACCCATGTCATATAGAAGGCACATCACCATTGACATATAGAAGGCATATCACCCTTGTCATATGGAAGGCACCTCACCCTTGTCATATGGAAGGCACCTCACCCTTGTCACATCGAATGCACCTCACCATTATCATATGGAAGGCACCTCACCCATGATATATGGAAGGCTTCTCATCAGTGTCAAATGATAGGTACCCCACACTTTTCATATGAAAGGTCTTTCACCCTTGTCATATGGAAGGCTTCTCATCAGTGTCAAATGATAGCTACCCCACACTTTTCATATGAAAGGTCTTTCACCCTTGTCATATGGAAGGCCTCTTATTATACATTGTGTTGTTCTCTGTCTAGCCGTTTGCTTAACTTAAATGTACTATATATTTATCATTTGTATTCATGTTTTTTATTCACAGCCTAGAATGATAAAACAAGCGAGTGCATTATTAACTTTCAGCGTGAAATGTTATCCTACTGCATTTGTCTTTCAACCTTTGCTGCTTGTTCTCTGTGCATGCCTAGTCAAATTCTGATCCTTTTTGTCAAGTGTTTCTGATAATATTGGATATTACAAATTATTTAAGGGAAAAGGTTTTTTTAAACAGTTATGAAAATGTATATTACTGCGTGGAATGCTGCAATAGTCTTGAGTCATGTTTTACTGTGGGATATGCAATCTGAACTTCTTCTTATGCACCATTTGGTGAACCAGAATGTTCTCTGTTGATGTGTGCCATATCTTAGATTGTGTGATACAGCCTACCTAAGTCTATTAGTTGTGCCCCTTTTTGTGATATAATCTAACCAATATTCCAGTTACATTGAGCTATTTATAATAAGATATATGAAAGTGTCAAAATTAATTTTAAAATGCGTATTTAATTATTATTTTTAAAATTATTATATTGACAACTTCCTGATCAGCCGTAGATTTCATTATTTTTATGCAGAGTTCCAAAGCATTGCAATTATTAATGGGTTCCTACGTGATAAAAATGGGCGCCCTGTAAGATAAAAGGCGTTCCCTCTGAGATATATATGTTGAATATACTGGCTTAGTTGATGATACGGTACACAAAAACAATATCAATTGCTATCATTATTATATTAACTTGGTTTTAAAAATATTTGTTTCACATTGTTTCTGTTTTTTTATGGTATATTTGTTTTCGATAGACCATTGCCGTTAACTATCAATCAATCACCTTTCAGCTCCCTGTGAAGCACAAGTCTTCAACAAATACATATCAAATAACTGATTGTATACAGACTCTGCAGAGTCTTTTAAAACAAGTATAAGACGTTAAGTTTCAGTTAAGGTTCTTCTGACCATGTTTAGGTGGTTACAGTTCAGTTCAAGTACCATCTCCACACGAAAAATTGACTGCAATGGACCTCCAACATTCTCATGACAAATTAAAAACTGTGTTTCTCTTTTTTATACACAATATGGTGTTGTGATGTTAATTGCTGCAAATCATTTGGTAAATCCACATGTAACTGCTCCTTGTTGTTGCTGATATTGTTATGTGTCATGAGAGGAGAAATAGACAACTCTGGTGCCTGTTGACTTATTAAAATAAGCATTAAATGTAATATAACATCATTCTTAAGCTTTAGCGGCCTTGGACATCAGCATTCAATCATATTTTTATTCATTCTTGCATCCCTGTTAATTGGTGTGTGGACTCCAATTAATGAACTACTGTTTTTGAACATTCCAGAATCTGGTGGCATCACTACTGGAATATTTTATGTGACCGCAATCTCATTGATGGAGACTTGTCTTTCTTGTAGTATGGCTTTAGTCATCACTTTATATGCTATTATTTTTATTGTTTTTATATGTATTCTGTGTGTGGATATAAATATAAAATATCTTTGCAGTAAGCAAAGGCCTCCGTCCATTGTAGACGATGATGGCATAATTAATTTTGCTAGCACTATTGTTAGCAAGGATTAACTGCGCTACATTTTATCCTCACTCTCTCGTCTCGAGCCGCCCGACCCCAGTGGCAAGTCAAGGACAAGACGACTAGGGGGCGACTACGAGATGCAGGGGACTCCGCATCAAGCACCCATGAAAAAGACGGCGGTGTCCAAAGTCAAACCCACACCACCTGATCACGAGGCCGACAGCTTAACCACTTCGCCATGGAATCTCTCCAGTAGCTGTATTTTATTAGATGCACATTGACTTTTGTCACAGTCACAGCCAAATGCAAGAGAAATTGGCAATGTGAAAGAACAATTAGCCAAATTTTAACTGAAAATCAGAATGAAGAAAGTTCTTTAAAATTGACTAGGTCAACAAAGAAGCAATAATTTGAGGGAGAGCCTTTGGAAGAGATGGAGGCCTTTATTTATTTGGGCAGCACAATTAACATGTCAGGTGGTGCTAATGCAGAATTGGAAAGGTAAGACACTAAACAACGGAGAAATCAAGCTGGCACCAAAGTTCAAATATTCAACACTTAACTTAATGTTTTTATACTGGTTTAGAAGACTCTGCAGAGTCTATAAACAACCAGTTTCTTTCATATTTCCATTTTCTAAAAACTATGTGTATCCAATTTATTCTTAAATGCATTAAGTGTCCCTGCCTCCACTACTTCCTGTGGCAATGCATTCCAAGCATTCACCACTCTCTGACTAAAAAAAAATATTTCCTAATATCTAATCTGGACCTTTCTTTAGTTCATTTTTAGCTATGCCCTCTTGTTCTTGTAGGTGGCTGTTATTTGAAAAACTTATTATTCTAATGGATGTTCCATTGATTATCTGTATCAAGTCACCTCGAATTCTTCTCTTTTTTAGACACTGTCAAGTCGGTGTCTTTATGTGAAACGGAAACATGGAGATCGACCAAGGCATACAACAAAGACTCAGACCTTCATTAACCAATGCCTATAAACATGACTTGATCAATTTTAGGGTGGCTTACTAGTCAGTCAAAAATGTCACCAGTCAGCATGGTCGGACTACAGTCATGCAATCTATATTAACAAATTTAAACTAGTTTAAACTAGTTTACACTAATTGACTTTTATTTTTAAATAAGAATGCATACCGAAAGAACATATATTGTATTACTTAGACAGTATTAACCTATTTCTTCTAAAGAAAAAATGCACTGCTGTCAGAGGCATGGCGGTTGTGTCCTTGAATATGCTTGGTAGTTTTAGCACTGAAGTACCATTTATCGATGACTTTAGTAGGTTTAAATTGTGACAGTGGAGGTCCATTTAGATTCACCATCATAAGCTAGATTACGTACAATCTATTTAAACCGAAATATAATAAATAATCATGCGAGAGTCGTTATGTAGTAACGATTAAACACATTTTCTTACCCATTAATCAAAATATTTTTTACTCGTCACAGACAAGCAGATAAATGCTTTTGTCAAGCCCTATGAAGGATATTGGGCAAAAAGTGCCAGGACATGGTGAGGAATGGAGATCTGTGGGAAAGGAGCCAAATCTGTGGAAAAGGAGCCAAATCTGTGGGAAAGGAGCCAAATCTGTGGGAAAGGAGCCAACAACAGCCACTGGAACAACAAGTTCAGAGAAGAAGATGGGGCTGAATAGGATATTCAATTTGGAAGAAGCTGTCCAACACAGCTAGCTAGGGCCTCACATGGTTTCCTCAGGGGAAGATATAGACTTAAACATGCATAGAGAAGAGAATGTGAGAAGGAATTGCGATTGGATGGTTGTGCCTTGAGAGAGGCAGAAAGAGTAGCTCAGGACTGTATGCTGGCATGATAGGGTATGTGACCTATTTACAGAGAGGAGCAACTGGATTTGATTGATTGATTTTGACTTTTGTAGGGTAAAGTCCAATCCTACTCATTGCTCTGCATATCCCATCACTGAGTTTGAAAGAAAGCTCTAGAAACAATACCATGTGTATGTTGCAGGAATAAGGGAGTGAATAATTGTTTCTTTGAGAATTGGAATAAGATTGTCTGCATTCAGCTAGACTCACTGATTGGACATTGTGTCTGCATTCAGCTAGACTCACTGATTGGACATTGTGTCTACATTCAGCTAGACTCACTGATTGGACATTGTGTCTGCATTCAGCTAGACTCACTGATTGGACATTGTGTCTGCATTTAGCTAGACTCACTGATTGGACATTGTGTCTACATTCAGCTAGACTCACTGATTGGACATTGTGTCTACATTCAGCTACACTCACTGATTGGACATTGTGTCTGCATTCAGCTAGACTCACTGATTGGACATTGTGTCTACTTTCAGCTAGACTCACTGATTGGACATTGTGTCTGCATTCAGCTAGACTCACTGATTGGACATTGTGTCTACATTCAGCTAGACTCACTGATTGGACATTGTGTCTGCATTCAGCTAGACTCACTGATTGGACATTGTGTCTGCATTCAGCTAGAATCACTAAGTGGACATTGTGTCTACATTCAGCTAGACTCACTGATTAGACATTGTGTCTGCATTCAGCTAAACTCACTAATTGGAGATTGTGTCTGCATTCAGCTAGACTCACTAATTGGACATTGTGTCTGCATTCAGCTAGACTCACTGAGGGTACACTTTTTCTACATTCAGCTAGACTCACTGATTGGACACTTTCTCTGCATTCAGCTAGACTCACTGATCTGACACTTTCTATTTTGTTGTCACTGATTTTTGTATGTGTGCAACAATTTGTTCAATGCTTATGTTAATGTTAACATCTGTGTATGTTCTGTTTGACACCTGAGTGGATTCCAGGAAGTAAAGAACAGAACCACTGCAACCTTCCAAGTATCATAAAAGGTGACTAAAAGGTTTGTGCTTTGGGCTAGCAACCTCATCATATAGAACAAATTGCTACAAAAATCACTACTGCAAGAGCACACAATGTGCTTTTGCACAGACTTCCTTAAGGGAGCAGCTGCAGAGGAGGCCCTATGCTTCATTAAGAGCAAAATGGAAACAATGAGAAGATACTTGTGTGTAGATTGAGCCATGACAGACAAAATAGTTGGGAGATCAGTGTGTTTTATATTTTAGTCATTGTTTTAAAAATGTTAAAAAATGTAAAATGTCTGAACAGTATTTTGTGTGTATATAAATTTCTGATTTGTACAGGGAGCCGCGTAGCGCAGTGGTTAGCGCGCTTGTTTCGCATCTGAGTGGTCATGGGTTCATTCCCCAGTTGAGGCGGTAATGTTTTTTTCAGACCGCAATGGCTCCCGGGTCGACCCAGCCTTAAATGGGTACCGGTTCAGTCCGGGATGTAAAAGCGGCGAGGGAGAGGAGATGGCTACCGCCCTCATATAGCCGAGCCTTTGAAATGTGAGATCGCTAACACCTCACACCCCTACGGCAGTAAATGCTATGGGATACTTTACTTTACTTACAAATAAAGGCAGCTGTTTAGTTCATTTTGTAGTGATCCTAGTCTCATCAATGCTACGGTCACATATTTTAATACAATAGCCAGTATTTGAGAGCATTTAGTTTCTTATTTAATTTTTAATAACCAGTTAATGAGCATATTTGACTGGTCTCGATGGTTCTGGTTTTCATTGGAATATTAGTTTGTAATAACCAGTTAATGAACATATTTGACTGGTCTCAATGGTTCTGGTTTTCATTGGAATATGCCGATAAAAACCAGCTAATGAGCATATTTGGCTGAACTTAATGCTTCTGGTTCATAAAATTTAATAATTTATTTTAAAATGTAAATTCAAGCAGTTATAATTTTGAAAATAGTACATTTATTCCACTCAGTTTTTTAAGGGAGATTCAAGACAGCTTGTCACATGTAATTGTGGAAATCTAACATTTATTCAATTAATTAATCTTTTTTTTATAAAGGGAGAATCTGTGGCAGCTTGTTCTATTAAATTGTGAAAATAGTACATAATTCATTTCCATTTTAGAAAATATACAAGCATTATTTTGTATCAGACAAACCATTGCATTTGTACTTTCTCATTTGTTCAATTTGTTGTGTGTACCTGTGATTAGTATTTGTAAATCACAAGTTAAAATAAATTTTGATTTATTGTGTTAATGCTGTGGCTCAGACTGTCAATTGTCCAATAATTATTTGTATAGCAAAATGGTAGTCTTAGAATCTGTGACTTCTTCTTTGCACCATGGGGTGCATATGCCATCAGCCAATTCTCTCCAAGCAGACCTGTCCTGTGCTATTTACTCTAATTATTTCCAGTTTCTCCCTTCATGCTTTGTATCAGGCTCTAGGTCTTTTCTCTGTGTGTTCTGTGGCCTTCCTTTGCTATTCTTTCCCTGTGGATTCCATGACAGGGATTGCCTGGAGCTTTCGCAGTACCATTTTCATCCCAAGATTTCTTGTTCCAGCTGTCTTTGTCCTGTTTTCTTCCTTAGACTTTTAGTTGCCACTCTGTTGAGCCATCCCAGTCCTGTAATCTTTCTCAGGGATTTATTGGCAAAACCTAGTAGTCTCTTAATATTAAATTTAGTCATCTGCTATGTTTCGGGTCCATATAAAAGGACCAACTTCACATTGGAATTTAAACTCCTTTGATATGCATTCTGGTATGCATTTTAGAGTTCCATTTATTTTTCAACATGACAAAGGCCACTCTTGTCTTTTGTATCCTGGCTTTTACATCCTTGTCTGTACCCCTGTTTTATTGATGGTGCCTCCTTACGTATGTGAAGCTCTCTGCATCCTCCAATGATGTTCCTTTCTATGTATGTGAAGCTCTCTGCATCCTCCGATGATGTTTCTTCCTAGGTATGTGAAGCTCTCTGCATCCTCCGATGATGTTCCTTCCTATGTATGTGAAGCTCTCTGCATACTCCGATGCTCTTCTTCTCAGTTTGATAGAAGCCATGTTGTTGGCCACATTTAGTTTTATAATCTTTGTCTTTTCTGAATAGATTTTAGACCTTCTTGCTGAGAGATTCTAGTGCTTCTGTCTTCATCTGCATTTGGAATTGGTTATGAGATAAGAGAGCTATGTCATTTGCAAAATTTAGATTCTTCAGCTGTTTAAACAAGATCCATTGGCTGTAGTTTCTTTCATAATCCAATCAACTGCCAACAGGAACAACAAGGTTGATAAAAGAAATTCAGATGAACCCCAGATCTCACATGTAATGATTCTGTGAGTTATCCCTCGTGTTGTACTCTGCACTGCTTGTCCTCATACATCTGTTTAGTTATGCTGGTGAGCTTTTATGGGATCCCGTAGTGCTTTAGTATTTTCCAAAGAGTATCTATATCCAAGCTATCAAAGTCAACGAAGCTAATGTACAGACTTGTTTTCATTCTAATGACTGCTTCGGCTGGTCCACAT
This sequence comes from Ariolimax columbianus, assembly GCA_036924085.1. Classification (NCBI taxonomy): domain Eukaryota; kingdom Metazoa; phylum Mollusca; class Gastropoda; order Stylommatophora; family Arionidae; genus Ariolimax; species Ariolimax columbianus. The sequence goes on from JAVGWX010000003.1 coordinate 21,886,149, forward strand.
CATACACCCTATACACATCATACACCCTTTCTCCTCCAAGGCTGGCTTGTTAGATAAGTTTGTGATGTTTTTGTGGCAAGATGGATTTTATGGCGTGGGGGAAGCTGACTGTATGCCCTACCTACCTTTTCCATCCAGACTTACGACCGGCATTGACTGAGATAAATATATGACTGATGCTGAGCGATTTCCAAATTACTGTAAATTAATTGTGAGGTTTGTTGGGAATATATTTTGTGTTGTTTGTTGGGGATATATTTTGTGAGGTTTGTTGGGATATATTTTGCGGGGTATTTTTAGGGATATGTTTGTTTTGTGTGATATTTTTGTGAACATATTTTGTTTCGCATGGTCTTGTTAACATATTTTGTTTTGTGTGGTTTGTTGGGAATATATTTTTTACATGATGAATTTGCCGAAACCCTAGCACATCCATTTATAGTTGCCTTGTGCGTACCACTCTAAAGTAGCGTTTCTGCTGACTCTTTGTGTGTCATTTAGCTTGGGGGGCAGGGGGGGGGGGGGGTAGGAGGGCTTACCTCTTAAGAAATGAAAGTGGGAAGCTGTGGGATCTAGAAAAGTTTCAAGTGCCCCCTGGTCTCAAAGTGAGTGGGATCAGAAGTGTCATATTGGAGACGCGAAAAAACTCAGAGATCTTGTGTACACTTTGTGCATGTAAAAGAACCACTGACAGTTGAAAATTGATAAGAGCTAGCTGTTAACCGCTATCCGGGCAAACTCCTAAGAGTAATTAAATTTTTACCCAATTTGCAACCTACCTTTCCCCAGCGCTAGTAAGCCACAAGAAGTAAAAGGTGCAAAGAAAAGAACATGCTACTGAAAACTGTCATTTACATGGCAGCACACATAACCTGCATGTTTGAATACCAGGATTCCAAGTCAGTCAAATGTGATATTATTATTATTTGGAAGTGATGTGTTTGAATTAATGCTAAACCTGGGAATCAAACATAAGAAATCTGTATAAGTCATGGGGAGCAAAGAATAAGGCCACTCAATATGTTGTAACAAGTGACTAATGAAGATGGTGTATGGCTCTAGCAGCTTCATCATGTAAAACAAATTGCTGCAGAGACCATTACTGCTAGAGAACACAAAATGCTTGTGATAGACTGTATATAAAGTCAACTACAGTGGTAATCAAATGCTTCATACTGAGTCAAGTAGAGACAGGGAAGGTTAGAAAGCCAGCATGCATTTTATGTATTCTTCTAAAAATGTAGCTTTATTGCTGTTGATATCTTGAAGTTTCTGGCAATTGTTACAATACAGAATACTTTTCATTTGTTTGACTTTGTACTACTACATCTACTGTTCTGCTTCTCCTCCGTTTAATTTATTTCAAGATTTTGAAAATATATTTGTTAAACTCTCCATTTCATCAATTCTTAGTTGTTTAAATAGTGTGTTCCTGTATTCAGTACCCCTTGTGTGTGTACTATTGTCATGCATAAAAAGTGTCCATTTTACCCATTGGTAAAATGTTAACCTGACAGGTATGTTGAAGGAGGTGACTAAGGAAGGTTCTACACAACATGGTTGAAGAGGAGAGACTCATTCCAAATCTTAAACATTCATTTCCATGTGAATACGTGACTGGCAGCCATCATCTGAGCAGGGGCCGGCAGCCATTATCTGAGCAGGGGCCGGCAGCCATCATCTGGGCAGGGGCCGGCAGCCATCATCTGAGCAGGGGCCGGCAGCCATCATCTGAGCAGGGGCCGGCAGCCATCATCTGGGCAGGGGCCGGCAGCCATCATCTGAGCAGGGGCCGGCAACCATCATCTGAGCAGGGGCCGGCAGCCATCACCTGAGTAGGAACCAGCAGCCATCACCTGAGTAGGGACTGGCAGCCATCACCTGAGCAAGGGCCGGCAGCCATCACCTGAGTAGGGACCGGCAGCCATCACCTGAGCAGGGGCCGTCAGCCATCACCTGAGTAGGGACCGGCAGCCATCACCTGAGTAGGGACCGGCAAGCATCACCTGAGCAGGGGCCGGCAGCCATCACCTGAGTAGGGACCGGCAGCCATCACCTGAGTAGGGACCGGCAGCCATCACCTGAGCAGGGGCCGGCAGCCATCACCTGAGTAGGAACCGGCAGCCATCACCTGAGTAGGGACCGGCAGCCATCACCTGAGTAGGGACCGGCAGCCATCACCTGAGTAGGGACCGGCAGCCATCACCTGAGCAGGGACTGGCAGCCATCACCTGAGCAGGGGCCGGCATCCATCACCTGAGCAGGGGCCGGTAGCCATCACCTGAGCAGGGGCCGCAGCCATCACCTGAATAGGGACCGGCAGCCATCACCTGAGTAGGAACCAGCAGCCATCACGTGTCAGTGAGTGGACATCTAAACACATTTATCTATAGTTAATCAATATAGGTAGTAAGAATGAAACAACATGGATGTCGAGAATTTGATTACCAATTTTATAAATATATAATGGTATCTCATTTAAGTTGTGACTAACTGTAGGATGATACATTTATATGTGGACAAATCAATACCATATTTACAATCATGTGTTTCTACATCAGACTTGAAATATTTGCTTGAATTGCTTCCTAGAGTCATTTCAGAATATTTTTGAATGCTGAGCCAGATTTGGCTCAAATGCCATCAGTTGCAGTCACTTAATTTGGTACATTCAGTTTAAATGAAGTGTCTCATGTTTCTATCCTAGGGCTCTATTTTGAGAAGGATTGGTTAGGACCATTGAGAAGGATTGGTTAGGACCATTGCATCTTAGTATGTGTGATGTAAAAGGTGAAATAACGGATTACTGTATGCATGAGGCTGACCTTATCATGTGATACAAAATTCTATAGAAACCATCATTGTACAAATGAATGTCAATCATCTATTACTGGTTAGATGCAAGACAGCATCTTAGTCCCAGAAAAGTTGGAAAGCTTTTCTCTCAGAGCAGGGGCTGGGCTCAATCCTCGGTCTAATGCAAATCACAGGCTACCTGGATGTGAGTTGGTATCAGATTTACATCTAGGAGAGACAAGTTGATGAAGGGAAATGCTCACCGAACTTCAGAAAAAGCTGATGCCTTGTTCAATGAAGTTTTTAGTATTTTATTTCTGACGACATTGTCTGCTGAGCTACAACCTTTAAAATGTACCTTTTTGTTAAAAGGCCAATCTACAATGGTGGTCAGGGAGTCAGGTACCGTAATGATTGTTGGTGCTGGATTTCTCCCGATCACAAAACCGCTCCCAGGGTCCACCCAGCTTCAATAATTGGGTACCACAATAATCTGGTAAAGTAAAGGCGAACGGTGGGATGTTGACCACATTACCATTAGTGTGCCATTGGTCAAGAAAAATCTGGGCCTAACACCATATTCCCAATGTGCCACACTGGCATGAAATCGTGATCTTTACTTTTTTTTTTTAACAAATGATGGTCTATTGCTGTAGTTGAAATGATAAAGGACGTATGATTCTGACATGAATGTTGTGGACATTACATCTGTGTCATCAACACCAGTTACACTAAGACTACATGAACATTTTGATTCTTTCAATAAAAGAATTTTTAGAAAGCATGCAGTGCACAATATTTTTAGTCTGTTAGTCAGTGTGTTTAGGGTGGTCTATTTGAGTGAGCTTAGTATTGATTTTAAAGCAGTTTCCCTAGACCTAGTAAGCCGCAGAACATGAAGAAAACCACAAACAAACTTACTATCAATAGCAAAATGAAAGTCCTAAAGGCAAACAATGGAGGCCATGGAATGGAACATTCTAATGGCCAATCAGATGGACTTGAAAATGTTTTTTGCTACCTGGCATCAGGTCTTGACCTGCCAGATTTTACACCACTGTTCCAATAAAGGGCAGCGATTCCAGCCTGTCCCAAATTCCAGATACATTAAGACTATGTTAATTTGCAGTAACATTTCCACGAGTTCACCCGCACGACTCCCTAGGCAAAATTAACAGTTCGTGCATAGAAGTCAAATAAGCCAACTATATTCTTAGTTCACAGACCACATAGGGCTCTTATTGGACATCTTTGAGGTCTGTTGATCATAGGTTGAGAGTGTCCGTTATACTGGATAGTTTAAATGAAAGTTGGTACTTAGTGAATTAGTATAGACAGCAGGACATTGATTACAGACCTCAAGATTTGAATACTAGACATGTATACTTTGGTTATATGCATCAAGACTTTGATTATAGACTTCAAGAATGGGATTATAGACATGAAGACTTTTGTTATAAACATCTAGATTTGATTGATCACGAATTCAATTATCGACATCAATACTTATTATAGACATCAAGAATTTGTTATAAACTTTGATAATTTTTTTTTAGACACCAAGATTTTCATTCTGAACCTCAAGTCTGATTACAGACTAAAACACATTTTATTGGAATGCATGGAAATGGGCACATGTGCCTTGAATTTGTTTAATTTGCATTTGTTGTGTTGCTTTTGTGTTTGAATAGAGAAGAAATGCCAATTTATTCTTCTAGTTTTATTTACGTATTTTGTTCAATTTTAAAATTGTATAAGTGATCTATTCCATCAAATATTTCTTGTTTTTGGATGTCATTAAAAAAATCGGTGTTTTTAACTATTGTTATTTTGTTAAATCTGACTCTGTGGGAACAAGTACCACATATTGTTGGGAAGCTAAAAATTCAATAACAGCATGAGAGAAGCTGTCTTAATATTCATTAACGGGAGAGAATGTGTTTCAATATTGTAACAGTTCCAGCCGGATCTAGAGAGTTTAGGGCAGGGGTGATGTGGTTGACTCAGAACAAAGGTACCTGAATGCGTGCCAAGGTCACTCACCGTCTCAACAAAGGAAAACGGAGTTGGGGGCGAAGAATGTGGACAGGTAGGAACTGGCCACTGGCGTTCCGTTTTGGTTAATGGGGGGTGAGTGACAGATGCGACTGCAGCGGAGCTTGCTGCGATAGATGAGTGACAGGGGTTCAGAGTAATTCGTTCCAATAACGACTGAATAGAGCCATCCCCCTGAGATCCATTGGTCAGCTCTGATACTGCTTGAGTGTATATAACACGAGACAAAGTTTAGCTCAGCAGGCTGGATGGAGAGGGGAGGAGAGCGATGAGAGACTGTAAATAAGAGACCGTTTAGCTCACCGATTTGATAGAGGAGCGATTGATAGACTGTTGTACGAATGTTAACCTCAAAAACAGAACGGCCAGAGTTCAAGTACAAGGGCAGATGAGCAAAAAGGTGACACTTGAGCAGGGAGTACCCCATGGGGGAGTACTGTCACCCACAATCTTCCTTCTGTATATAAATAATATAACAGAGAATATACCAAGAAGAGTCCATAGCTCAATGTTCGCAGACGATCTAGCTATGTGGACCTCTGAAAAGAATCTCACCATAGCAAGAAATCGTATGCAGCAGGCCCTAACATCGCTGGAAGAGTGGGCGAACTCATGGCTGGTCAAAATAAACGAGGAAAAAACCACATGTACAATATTCTCGCTGTCAAACAAACCCCAAAACACCAAATTAAGTCTTAACGGCAAATACTTGCAGACAAACGACAACCCAAACTACTTGGGAGTCACATTTGATCGGCGCATGACATGGAAAAGTCAGATCGAGAGAAACCGAATGAGAGCCAGAGAAAGAATGGCAATCATGAGGAAACTTGCTGGCACAAGCTGGGGAGCAGACGAAGGTATACTAAAGAAACTGTACACTGGAAGAGTGAGACCGGTTCTCGAGTATGGCACTGTGGCATGGACAACAGCAGCAAAGGCGAACTTCGACAAAATTAGCAAACTCCAAAACCAAGCCATGAGAGTTATAACAGGAGGCATGAAGTCAACGCCAATTGTAGAACTTGAAAAAATTACAAAACTGCAACCCATGACCGACAGCAGAGACTGCAGAGCCCAGCTGCAATCAGAGAAACTCAGAAGACTGACTGACCATCCAATGCACCAGAGACTAAACACTTTCGGAAATGGGAAACTAAAGCGAAGAAACTTTGCAGAAATAGCCAAAGCAAAGATGCACGAAGAGCCCATGAACGCACTAACAACACCAAAGCCAATCCCTACTGTACGAAAACCTATCTGGAGGCAGCGTATATTTCCAGAGGTGGTAGAACATATACCAGGTATTGGAAACAAAAACTGCCAGACTGAAAAAGAAAGAAGAGATACTACCCTGAGCTACATATCGAAAAACTACCCAAGCATGGATTGGACCCATGCATACACCGACGGCTCTGTAACAAACACTACACAGAAGGGAGGGGCAGGAGCATTTCTGAACCTACCAAATGGCAGAAAAATAACACTGTCATTCGCTACTGGAAAATACACAAGCAATTTCAGAGCAGAGGCACTGATGGCGGCAGTGAAAGAAATGGCGACATGTAAAAGGAATGAAAGCCATATAGTCCTGCTTACAGATGCCTTGGTCGTAGTCACAGCACTGAAAAGCCAGAAAAATACTGAGCTTAATGATTTAAGAGCAGTACTCTGTCAACTATGCCAAGTGTCCGTACCAAAAAGGGTAGTGGTACAGTGGGTTCCATCCCACTGCAACATCCAAGGCAACGAGGAGGCAGACAGACTGGCAAAAGAAGGTGCAAGACTACCACAACCATATACTAGTATGACAAACGAAGAGTCAAAACGGCTTATTAGAGCTAGATACATGACCAAATGGGAAACCGAACACACTGGCTACATCAAAAACGATGCCTAATACCAGTTGAACAGAAGAGAGCAGGTCGTGGTCTTCAGACTTCTCACTGGCCACAATAGACTTAGGTACCACCTATTCAACAAATTGAAGATAGGTGGCACTGACGAATGCCCATGTGGTACCGGGAAAATTACCGCTGAACATTTGCTGCAAAACTGCCCGACATACGAGGATCAGAGAGAGCAGATGTGGCCATCACCAGTGACAACACTAGACAAGGTCTATGGCAGTGTCGACAGCCTCAGGATGACGGCGGCTTTTTTCGAAAAAATTAAGGTTGATGTCTGACTGCGTACGATGAAGAAGAAGAAGAAGAAGTACGAATGTTAGTGATAGAACAGGATCGCTCAAATAGGTGTGTGAGTTTTGTGTTAATAGATAATCTGAACGTGTGTTGTAAGCAGGACACATTGTGAACGAGATATGTCCAGATCGCCCGCCTGAGGGGATTTGAGTGAGGCAGAGTTTTTGAGGGTGTATGAGGGTGCAGGTCTGAGAGGTGTGTGTGGCAATATAACTGGGTAATGATAGTTGGGAATTCCATCAATAGCTAATGCTTAAAATTTCTGCTTTAGTTTAATATTTATATTAACATATATATAATATAGGAATATTTAGTTAAGATGATATGTATTGTACTGTGTTTGTAATTTCACTACTCATTTTTCTGGTATGAGTATTATATAATAAATATGCCATCTGCTGTGTGCTATATTATTTGCAGTGTGTGGTCATGAATGATGTGGATGAGTGTGATAATGTTCTAAGTTAGAATAACCCTAGGGCAAACAGTGGGATCTGCTACAATATTCATTAACGCGAGAGACCCGGTTTTAATATTCATTAGCGTGAGAGAATGTGTTTTAATATTCATTAGCGTGAGAGAGTGTGTTTTAATATTCATTAGCGTGAGAGAATGTGTTTTAATATTCATTAGCGTGAGAGAATGTGTTTTAATATTCATTAGCGTGAGAGAGTGTGTTTTAATATTCATTAGCGTGTGGGACGCTGTTTTAATATTCATTAACGTGAGAGAATGTTTTAATATTCATTAACATAGAGACGCTATTTAAATATATGTATAACAATGTGAAAGAATTTGTCTGAATATACGGACAACAAAGGGATAGAATTTGAATATTCATTTACAACGCGAGAGATTATATATGTGTAGTCTGCTAGAGCCACTCTAATTATAACTTATATTGTTGGGGTCCATCGAGAGGGCTGAGAAATAAAGGCTTCCTACCATAGCAGTCGAAGCGTGGTCAACTATGCAAATCAAGCACAGTAGTCTGAAGAAAAAAAAATCGAACACAACAGACATGGACACATGATATGGGAAGGACAGACAAACAGACCATTTCTCAAATTATATCAGCTCCACGAGAGAAGCAAAGTGTCAGCATGGCGTTCTCCAACCAAATTAATGGATAAACAGTACGTACACTGGAGAAACGTGAGGCAGGCCGCCAAATCAAGACTTTCTGTAATATAATAAATAGGCCTAATTATTAAAGTAGGTCATGGCCAATTCCGTTTTACTTGATTCACGCTGTCCTTGACCCATGAACGTGACCTTATGCAACTCTTAGTCTATTGATCTGACGTCATTACAGAAACTGTCTGGCGACAAGTGAAACATGAGACATCACCAACGTAAGTAGATGTGGTTAGTTAAGAGAAAAGTATTAAGAAGAAAAATATGGGCCCCTGCTTTATGTAAGACCACGAGTGGCCCACGCTCCAGATCTACTAGTTGCAAAGTACTAAGATCCCACCCGTAAAACCCGCATCTCTTTAATGTGGAGAACACACGTAGGCCACTGTACCTCCATGCATGTTGTAAAAGGCGATTATCGAGACAAACACACTGCTTAGGGAAAAACCATTGATAGAGCACGAATTCCAGGTGACTTAATACAGGTTTATAAGATAATCAAAGGAACGGATAAATTAGACTATAACAAGTTTTTCAAAATGCAACCATTTACAAGAACAAGAAGGCATATTTTCAAATTAACGAAAGAAAGTTCCAGATTAGATATTAGGGGATATTTTTTTAGTCAGAGAGTGGTGAATGCTTGGACTGCATTGCCACGTGAAGTAGTGGAGGTAAGGAGAATTGATACATTTAAGAATAGATTGTATGCACATAACTTTTAGAGAAAGGAAATGTAAAAGAAACTGGTAGTTTACATACTCTGCAGAGTGTTCTAAACCAGTATAAAAACGTTAAGTTAAATTGCTTTGACGCAGGTTTCATGTGGGAGGGCAGATGTAGTGGTGACCCCATACTCTAGCTGGAGTCAAAAGAACAAGGCGAAAGTACTCAGGAAAAATAATAATTTCATGGAATCTGCAATGGGAGATCACGTCTCTAAATATGATTCAGGTTAACATTGAGATGTTGTGTTCAGCATGTGTGAGTGTGCGTGTACCTCTCCTCTTTATCTTTCTCTCTCTCCCTCCCTCTCTCTCTCTATCCCCTCCTATCTCTCTTTATCGTGGAGGAAAGTTCTTTTCTTCTAACTCGTAGTATTTGTTGTATATGTGTGTGATTTTGATTTGAACAGAAAGTGTAGTGAACAATACTTTAACCTTAGCCAAAGAACGAGAATCGATCGAGGGAGGAAAGTCAACAAAAGAAAAGATTAATATTATGCATATTAAGTTGTGGAGGAATCGCATGTCAAGTATCGTATAACGAATAAAAGAAATATTTCGTTATAATGATTTAATACTGGCGTTGTGTGATCAAAGAATGTTTTCAAGTATTATTTCAGAGTACACGACATAAAAGTTAACTATCGTCTTTTACGATTATGTAGATTGAATCTTACCCTCAAGAATTACAAGGCTGTAATTGTTCTCTAGATGAATCTCTGTAACCCGCTTTTTTCATGTGTAGACAGCGAAGGGGGATAACTTAGAATAATTGGTAGTGTGTCCTATGTGTGTCAAATCTCAAAGGGAGGCTAGAATTGCAGTAGAAACATCGTTAAGAAAATGTTATTTCGGGGGCTGTATTAAGACGTATGTCCTTTGTGTTCTTCATATGCGCTTTTACACTTCATTAAGTGCATAGGGCTTCCACTACAACTGACTTCCTTGTTTAAGCCTGTCTCACAACATTCATGTGCACTTACATATGTGTTTCTTTGATACTTTGTGCTGTATAATGAGTATGCCAGTACCATACACAACTCTACTTAGATGCCTTTTGTAACACGGATAGCAAAGAGTAATCAGGGTGAAGGTGAAACATGCCCTCTTTCGTACTCCGGAAAACAGGCTGTGTCACAGCAGAGTGACCTCCGAGACTTGAATTGCACTACAGCAACATTAAGAAACAGCTCACCCAAATGTAGTGTCAAGGTGAACGAGAGAGAATTAAGACAAGCACACACCTTTAAATACCTGGATACACACCTAACACCTGATGAGGGAAGCAATTATGAAATAAGGAAAATAATAGCCCAGGAAACATACGAGTTCTTTGATGCTACGTGGAACCAGTACTGATATACGGAAGTGAATCACGGACAATCAGCAAACACAATGATCACTACAGGCGACGGAGGTGTGGTTTTACAGAATAATGTTACAAATTCCATGGACTGAAAAGAAGACTAACGATGCGGTACTTGAGCACAGATAAAAAGAAAACAAATTGCAAAAGTCATGTCAAGGCAGTCATCCAATTGCAGGCATGTTATGACATGAGGTGGGTTAGAACATACTGTGAAAACGGGTACAATAGCATGGAAGAGAAAGAGAGAGAGAGAGAGAGAGAGAGAGAGAGAGAGAGAGAGAACAACCTGCAGGAATGGCATGGTGGAAAATCAACACCAGATTTGATAAACAAGACACGTGATAGTGGTTGGAAATCTATGATCGCCAACCGGCAAGGCGCATGATCATAGCTAGAACCAGAGTCTACCTTTACAGCACGCCTGGGGTGTAAGAAGTGCCACTGTAACCCGCTAAGATACAATGCACATCGTGAAACTCAACTTACCACGAGTGGCGTCAAACAACAGCATCAGGTACCACCATTTCATTCCTAGTATCTGGGTCACCTGAACGTCCTGATTTTAATTACTTGCTGCTCTTTGAATTGTTGTTACTTTACATCAGTGTTTCTCAATATTCTACAATATTCAGTTGATTATTTGAACTATTACCAATGTGCTTATTGCGTCAACATGTGTTTTCTAACGAAACAATGAAGCCACTGAGACTTAATGAACATTTTATAAAGAAACATGCTGATAAGGCTGGCTAGAACATTTCTTACTTCTAGGATTTAAAGCAAAAGTTTAAAAACTCTAACACAGTTGCTTAAACAAGTTTCTAGTTAGAAGAATAAAGGCCTCACAGTATCTTACAGGATAACACAGATGGTTGCAAAATGTGGTAAGCCTCACAGTATTGGAGAAAATGTAATATTACCAACTATACAAAAGGTGATTAGTACCATGATGGGAATAAATCCAAGTGAAATAGTTACACATATTCCACTGATCAATGATACTGCGTCTACAACAATTGTGTTAGGATTTGCAATCAACCAAATTTTCATAATAGCTTGCGCAGCAATGAAGCCTTGCTTCTCGCATATGTTAGATTGGTGAAGAATGAACAAGTTGTGGAGAAAATGTTAATTTCACAATTGCTGACAACAGATTACAAGAGCTCGTCGATTTTTAAAATTTAATAAAAATTGTTCATTACAAAATACTCCTTTTTCTAATGTTATAGCATGTGCCACAGATAGTTAAATGATGTGCTTCTTAAGCTACAGGGGAGCGATATCAGTCTTATCAAGGTGAAAGGGTGTCCTCCTACAGGGGAGCGATATCAGTCTTATCAAAGTGAAAGGGTGTCCTCCTACAGGGGAGCGATATCAGTCTTATCAAAGTGAAAGGGTGTCCTCCTACAGGGGAGCGATATCAGTCTTATCAAAGTGAAAGGGTGTCCTCCTACAGGGGAGCGATATCAGTCTTATCAAAGTGAAAGGGTGTCCTCTTACAGGGGAGCGATATCAGTCTTATCAAAGTGAAAGGGTGTCCTCTTACAGGGGAGCGATATTAGTCTTATCAAAGTGAAAGGGTGTCCTCTTACAGGGGAGCGATATCAGTCTTATCAAAGTGAAAGGGTGTCCTCTTACAGGGGAGCGATATCAGTCTTATCAAAGTGAAAGGGTGTCCTCTTACAGGGGAGCGATATTAGTCTTATCAAAGTGAAAGGGTGTCCTCCTACAGGGGAGCGATATCAGTCTTATCAAAGTGAAAGGGTGTCCTCTTACAGGGGAGCGATATCAGTCTTATCAAAGTGAAAGGGTGTCCTCCTACAGGGGAGCGATATCAGTCTTATCAAAGTGAAAGGGTGTCCTCTTACAGGGGAGCGATATCAGTCTTATCAAAGTGAAAGGGTGTCCTCCTACAGGGGAGCGATATTAGTCTTGTCAAAGTGAAAGGAGTTGTTATGGGATTCGTCAGCAAATTGAGATTGTTTAAAAATAGTCTCGGTCGTCGTGAACTATACCAGTTCCCATGTTTGCAGCAGTTAGACAAGGACGGCTTGAAAGATGCAGATTTGGAAATGTATTGCTGCCATTTGGAGGCTGTTAAGAATGATATGATGATCAGATTTAAAGATTTGCAGGAACTCAACATAACAGAATGGGTGATTGGTCCGTTTGATACAGATTTGGAAATTGTTAGTGAACATCTTCAAGAAGACCTGATTGAGTTACAAAATGACTGAGGCCAAAGCACGGTTTAGTAACGTTCATTACGAAAAATTGTGGATCCAGATTAGCATGTATTGTCCTCTTCTTTGGCAACAAATTAAACATCTAATTACATCCCTTAGAATATTATATTTAGCAGAGAAAGGGTTTAGTTTTGTAGTGCTTCAAAAACAATGTAATCTATTGAAAATATATGACAGAGGAGACTTGAGACTTCATTTAACAAATATAGAACCACATATTGTTCAGTTAGCTGTGTCACACGAAGCCCAGGGATCACACTCAATTTATTTGGTAAGTGATTTAAAAAAGATAACAAATCAATCTGTCAATGAATGATTGAAAACGAATGATTCAAAGTAATGTGAGGGTTGTGATTTTTGTGGGGAGGGTTGGCGTTTACAAATTTTTCTTTAAAAAGGGGGGCGCCAGCTCAGTTATGGTTGAGAACCACTGCTTTACATTATTCTAGCTGTACCTTTATTGTTCTTCGTGATGTTATATTCTATACCCTTCTAGTTGCTGTATTTTCTGTGACAGTGTCAGTGTATGACAATTTCAGTTATGTGACATATGTGGGATTCATGTGATTCAGCCAGATGTGGGACTCCTGTGATTCAGTCAGATGTGGGACTCGTGTGTGATTCAGTCAGATGTGGGACTCCGTGATTCCGGATCTCGAAAAGCTTCCAATCATAAACCTGAACCAACTTGCGACTTGCCACTGGAGGCTAACGGTAACTTAGAAATAGAGAAGCTAATTTTAGCTTGGCAATAAGATAGCAAGCCAGAAGGACGGAGAACACAGAGGCTAGGATGTTGTTGTTGAATGCGCGCGACAGAGAATACAGAGGCTAGGATGTTGTTGTTGAATGCGCGCGACAGAGAATACAGAGGCTAGAATGTTGTTGTTGACTGCGCGCGACAGAGAATACAGAGGCTAGGATGTTGTTGTTGAATGCGCGCGACAGAGAATACAGAGGCTAGGATGTTGTTGTTGAATGCGCGCGACAGAGAATACAGAGGCTAGGATGTTGTTGTTGAATGCGCGCGACAGAGAATACAGAGGCTAGGATGTTGTTGTTGACTGCGAGGGACAGAGAATACAGAGGCTAGGATGTTGTTGTTGACTGCGAGGGACAGAGAATACAGAGGCTAGGATGTTGTTGTTGAATGCGCGCGACAGAGAATACAGAGGCTAGGATGTTGTTGTTGAATGCGCGCGACAGAGAATACAGAGGCTAGAATGTTGTTGTTGACTGCGCGCGACAGAGAATACAGAGGCTAGGATGTTGTTGTTGAATGCGCGCGACAGAGAATACAGAGGCTAGGATGTTGTTGTTGAATGCGCGCGACAGAGAATACAGAGGCTAGGATGTTGTTGTTGAATGCGCGCGACAGAGAATACAGAGGCTAGGATGTTGTTGTTGACTGCGAGGGACAGAGAATACAGAGGCTAGGATGTTGTTGTTGACTGCGAGGGACAGAGAATACAGAGGCTAGGATGTTGTTGTTGAATGCGCGCGACAGAGAATACAGAGGCTAGGATGTTGTTGAATGCGCGCGACAGAGAATACAGAGGCTAGGATGTTGTTGTTGACTGCGAGGGACAGAGAATACAGAGGCTAGGATGTTGTTGTTGAATGCGCGCGACAGAGAATACAGAGGCTAGGATGTTGTTGAATGCGCGCGACAGAGAATACAGAGGCTAGGATGTTGTTGTTGAATGCGCGCGACAGAGAATACAGAGGCTAGGATGTTGTTGTTGAATGCGCTCGACAGAGAATACAGAGACTAGGATGTTGTTGTTGAATGCGCGCGACAGAGAATACAGAGGCTAGGATGTTGTTGTTGAATGCGCGCGACAGAGAATACAGAGGCTAGAATGTTGTTGTTGAATGCGCGCGACAGAGAATACAGAGGCTAGGATGTTGTTGTTGAATGCCCGCGACAGAGAATACAGAGGCTAGGATGTTGTTGTTGAATGCGCGCAATTATTTTGATTATTTTTTTGTGCGACATGAAAACACGTTACGTGGCGGGTTGTCGTAGCCTTCCTTACATCCCGAGCGTGCTGATGAAGATGAACTGGGGTCGTGCAGACAATTGTGCTATGCTTGACTTCATCTGCGTGTCGCTCACTACTACAGGGATCACGTCAATCTACAACCTCGTTAACCAGGCTGCCATGAAAACATCCCATTTCCAGGAAGGGCTACAGGGAAGCCGCGTTAAGGGTCCTGGCCAGTATATTTTGCCTGACCTTGACTAACATGTCTGATCAGTATGCTTTGTCTTTCTTCTCACAGAGTTCATTGGGCATTTTAAACCATGTCGTTCTAGATTTTCATTTTCTGGAAATCGGGTCATGGAAAAGTTGAATGTTCAGAATTTACTTTCGTTATTATCGGGTAGTTTAGGTCATCAAATTAACATGTGACCATCTGGGAATTGTTCCTAAGACTTCTAGTTAGATTGGTAGTTAGTTTGGTGGAGGTTTAGATCCGCCAATGCTATAATGTCTAGGTGTCACAGGAAGACTGGTAGGGTTGATAGCTGTTGATGATTTGACGGCAGTTTTCCAATGTAAAGTTGGTAGGGGCTCCAGAAATGGGAAAGTTTACATACTAACAGGCAGTACAAGTCAAACGGTGGCGCGAGCTACAAGCTAGTCAACGGGGTGATGACATAAGTACCATTTGATTTCCAGCCATGTTAGATAGGAGGAGCTTAGGGAGGAGCATAGGAGACCGATAAAGGCTGAAACACGAGTAATTCATTCCTGACATAGCTGGCCTGGAAGTTTGACTGTGAGTTTCATAAGCACTGCACCTGATTGCCTGATGAAGTTGACAGTACACTGATCCCAGCGAATGATAGAGAATACGGGCAGGAAAGTCGTCTTGAAGACTGGAATCCGCAGTATAAACTCTAGGCAGTGGTAACTTCGGTGTAGCCAAACAAATACTTACTGGGTGCAGAAATGCGATAATGTCAGGGAAGTCCAGTAGCCTCCCTTGAGCGAATCTGTAGTCTGGGCGCTAGTAAGTAGGAAACTGTCCGTGTCAGATTAGTCAGAGGGGTCGGACAGAGCCAACTAACAGAAACTAAGATGTAAGAGAGACACAGGGACCATGTTCCAAGAGTACAAAAGGTGTTGCCTAAAACCCCAGGGAGCACGCTTCCAGAACACGTTGAAGAAATCTTAGTTCTACAGTTGAGAATAGACTGACGGAAGCTGCAGTCTGTCAGAGGACAGCCTCCCCACCAGTGACGAAGATCACAAGACTCAAGATGTTAATTTAGTTTATTAGTTGCTATTGTTAAGAAGAATATGGACCAAACTTCAGAACGAGCCGTGTATTAGTCCAGAGGCAACCACCCAGTTATTTACGGACACCCTCTGATAAGAGACTTTAGTCATAGCTAGATTATAATATATGATGCGTATGACTAGATTGTGAAAAATAATTAACCATGCTTTTATTTTGAAATAATCAGTTTTCAGTGTTTCCCTTGTTTTCATGTAAAAGGGAAAATAATTATGTTAAGGGGATCAGTTGACTATGCTACACGATAATATACGCGTAAAAAGTCGAGTGATGCCTAGACAATAAATTAGTCGGGCTGTTAAATAATACAATTTGGCCACAGTGACCATTGGAAACGAGAAGTTAGGTCTGACTATGTTACAGTTCCTCTAGCTGTTACTCTTCGCTCTTCTAATTGTTGTTACTCTACGCTCTTCAAGTTGTTATTTTATGTTCTTCTAGTTTTTCACTTTATGTTTTTCTAGTTTGTAACTCTTGTGTTTTTTTAGTTTTCATTGTTTTTCCAGTTTCTATTGTGTTTTTTAAGTTTTCAACTTTCTGTTTTTTTAGTTGTTACTTAATATGTTTTTAGTTGTTGTTACTTTATGTTATTCTAGTTGTTGTTACTTTATGTTATTCTAGTTGTTATTATTTTCTTTTCTTCTAGTTGTTATTATATTTTTGCAGTAGCAAAGGCTTGCAACTATTATTATTGTTATCTGCTGATCACTATCGGTTTTAATGGTCATGGTGTCTTTTTGGTTTCACGCGGTAACTTATGCTGCTTTGTATATAATTCCACCGTGATTACGTTTCTTGTACATTAATAAATGATACGCTGCATGCACGTGCAAAGAGGGAATGCATAAAGTAAGGTCAAATCAAGTGGAGATTCAGCAGAATTAACCGCTGGTTGGAAATTGAGTTTTTGAAGACTCCATTGCATTAAGTCGCAGCCTGTGAGAGGTGGAGTGGCCAGTGCCCTTCCTTGCTGTTTTCACTTTCACTAACTCATGTGTCAGGTACCAATTTACAGTTGGGTTGACTGGAGAAGCGGTCCCCGATTAAAATCACGACCCGGATTATTTTAGTCTTCGGACGCGATTCGAACCCAGGTTACCAAAGGTAAAAGCGAATTGCTCACTATGAACTGAGCTAACGCGCCCCTCTAAAAAAACATATGCGAGGGCACTTCAGTAAGTATGTCAAAAACTGATATGGGATAGCTAAAATATGTAGTTGGTAGTTTCTAAAAGTGTCATTAGGTGGCCGCCACATTCAGCTTTGTGATTACTGTAGAGAGCAGACTCTATGTGTCGTTAGCATATGCGCAGCTCAATTACCAAGTAGCGGTCGAGCTCACAGTGTACACTCAAAGAACAGCGTGCTGTTTTACGGTTGTAAAGTTTTGTGCTTTTTCTTGGCAAAAAAACTTTCGACAAAGTGTTTTCATCAAGAATTGTTTCCTATTTACAATGATGAGTGCTTTGGCACGAAAAGCTGTGCATAACTAAGCCGATACATTTTCTCAAGGTCGCTCAAACAATGCTGATGAAGCCCGACGTGGTCGTCTTGTTCAGGTTGATATATACAGCTCGATTAACTCAGCAGAGAACTGACCAATAATTAGTTCAGATTGTTACATACGGCTCGATTAACTCAGGAGAGAACTGACCAATAACTAGTTCAGGTTGCTACATACGGCTCGATTAACTCAGGAGAGAACTGACCAATAACTAGTTCAGGTTGCTACATATGGCTCGATTAACTCAGGAGAGAACTGACCAATAACTAGTTCAGGTTGCTACATATGGCTCGATTAACTCAGGAGAGAACTGACCAATAACTAGTTCAGGTTGCTACATATGGCTCGATTAACTCAGGAGAGAACTGACCAATAACTAGTTCAGGTTGCTACATATGGCTCGATTAACTCAGGAGAGAACTGACCAATAACTAGTTCAGGTTGCTACATATGGCTCGATTAACTCAGGAGAGAACTGACCAATAACTAGTTCAGGTTGCTACATACGGCTCGATTAACTCAGGAGAGAACTGACCAATAACTAGTTCAGGTTGCTACATATGGCTCGATTAACTCAGGAGAGAACTGACCAATAACTAGTTCAGGTTGCTACATACGGCTCGATTAACTCAGGAGAGAACTGACCAATAACTAGTTCAGGTTGCTACATACGGCTCGATTAACTCAGGAGAGAACTGACCAATAACTAGTTCAGGTTGCTACATACGGCTCGATTAACTCAGGAGAGAACTGACCAATAACTAGTTCAGGTTGCTACATATGGCTCGATTAACTCAGGAGAGAACTGACCAATAACTAGTTCAGGTTGCTACATATGGCTCGATTAACTCAGGAGAGAACTGACCAATAACTAGTTCAGGTTGCTACATACGGCTCGATTAACTCAGGAGAGAACTGACCAATAACTAGTTCAGGTTGCTACATACGGCTCGATTAACTCAGGAGAGAACTGACCAATAACTAGTTCAGGTTGCTACATATGGCTCGATTAACTCAGGAGAGAACTGACCAATAACTAGTTCAGGTTGCTACATATGGCTCGATTAACTCAGGAGAGAACTGACCAATAACTAGTTCAGGTTGCTACATACGGCTCGATTAACTCAGGAGAGAACTGACCAATAACTAGTTCAGGTTGCTACATACGGCTCGATTAACTCAGGAGAGAACTGACCAATAACTAGTTCAGGTTGCTACATATGGCTCGATTAACTCAGGAGAGAACTGACCAATAACTAGTTCAGGTTGCTACATATGGCTCGATTAACTCAGGAGAGAACTGACCAATAACTAGTTCAGGTTGCTACATACGGCTCGATTAACTCAGGAGAGAACTGACCAATAACTAGTTCAGGTTGCTACATACGGCTCGATTAACTCAGGAGAGAACTGACCAATAACTAGTTCAGGTTGCTACATATGGCTCGATTAACTCAGGAGAGAACTGACCAATAACTAGTTCAGGTTGCTACATATGGCTCGATTAACTCAGGAGAGAACTGACCAATAACTAGTTCAGGTTGCTACATACGGCTCGATTAACTCAGGAGAGAACTGACCAATAACTAGTTCAGGTTGCTACATACGGCTCGATTAACTCAGGAGAGAACTGACCAATAACTAGTTCAGGTTGCTACATATGGCTCGATTAACTCAGGAGAGAACTGACCAATAACTAGTTCAGGTTGCTACATATGGCTCGATTAACTCAGGAGAGAACTGACCAATAACTAGTTCAGGTTGCTACATATGGCTCGATTAACTCAGGAGAGAACTGACCAATAACTAGTTCAGGTTGCTACATATGGCTCGATTAACTCAGGAGAGAACTGACCAATAACTAGTTCAGGTTGCTACATATGGCTCGATTAACTCAGGAGAGAACTGACCAATAACTAGTTCAGGTTGCTACATATGGCTCGATTAACTCAGGAGAGAACTGACCAATAACTAGTTCAGGTTGCTACATACGGCTCGATTAACTCAGGAGAGAACTGACCAATAACTAGTTCAGGTTGCTACATATGGCTCGATTAACTCAGGAGAGAACTGACCAATAACTAGTTCAGGTTGCTACATACGGCTCGATTAACTCAGGAGAGAACTGACCAATAACTAGTTCAGGTTGCTACATATGGCTCGATTAACTCAGGAGAGAACTGACCAATAACTAGTTCAGGTTGCTACATATGGCTCGATTAACTCAGGAGAGAACTGACCAATAACTAGTTCAGGTTGCTACATACGGCTCGATTAACTCAGGAGAGAACTGACCAATAACTAGTTCAGGTTGCTACATATGGCTCGATTAACTCAGGAGAGAACTGACCAATAACTAGTTCAGGTTGCTACATACGGCTCGATTAACTCAGGAGAGAACTGACCAATAACTAGTTCAGGTTGCTACATACGGCTCGATTAACTCAGGAGAGAACTGACCAATAACTAGTTCAGGTTGCTACATACGGCTCGATTAACTCAGGAGAGAACTGACCAATAACTAGTTCAGGTTGCTACATACGGCTCGATTAACTCAGGAGAGAACTGACCAATAACTAGTTCAGGTTGCTACATATGGCTCGATTAACTCACGAGAAAATTAATCAATAATTAGGGTTACAACTTCTTGAATATCCATCTCACAGTCTTGACTTAGCCCGGAGCGATTTTAATCTGTTTGTGCACCAAAAACCCACCTTCACGGGAGACATTTGGTGAAGGACGAAGAGATTCAACTTTACATTTAGATGTGGCTACTAAAACCCTCAATGCTGCAGGCTTTGGTGCACTGATACAGCGATGGAAAAGGTAATTATGTTCAGAAATAAGGGACAATGCAAGTGCAATAATAAACGGTATTCAAGTCTTTTAGTTTGTTTGTTAATAGCCATTTGTGACCTCATTTACTGACTTACTCTTGTTTAACGGACTACATCTACATGTATCCAAAGGGTACAAAATAATGTCGGTAATAAATGAATGAATGAATGAAAACCCTTTCTCCCTCTGAAAAGCATATATCTTTAATGAACACAAGACAAGTCTGACTGTCTTTCATCCACAGCTCCATTGGACCAATCTGTTCTGCCATCCTCATATCTACCTCTAGTTTTTTGTTGTCAAGTAGGTTCTGTATGACCTCTATGTTTTTTGCTCTTCCATTACCAGAACAGCGATTGTCAAACGATGCAATTCGTCCCTTTACGCTTGGCATAACCAATAAACGTTAATGCCTGCTTCCTTTCTTTCCTCACTGACTATCATCTAGCCAGTTTTATGCCACAAATCAATGTAAAGTACTTTATCGTACCATTGCAATCCCACTATTCTGCGTAGGCATCTATTTATGAACGTCTGCACCCTCTTTATTAGTGTCTTCCAAACCTCCGATCTGTACAGTAGTACTGGAATTAGAAATCCTGATATTTGAGACCAACTTGATTTCTTTGGATATCTATATATTTTCTATTGCAGTGAAGACGTTTCTCGCCTTAGTCGGAAATAATTTTTTGCCTCTCCCCCTGCCTTCTACCCTCCCAATCTATGATACTTCTCGAGTAAATGAAAGTTAATCTACCAGTCTTGTCTATAGAGAGGATAACACAAACTTGTCAGGTCAGGTCATCTCATAACTGGTGAGGTCGTTGGGGCACACATGAAGACATCCTCATAGCCCCACGCCACTTTTATCTGTCAGCGGCCGCTCCATGTGCCTCTTCTGGTCGGAGATTGGTTCATTTTTGTATATTGTCCTCTCACCTCTTTTTGGGCCTGCCTCTTCGTCGTCTGTCTTGCACCTTTCTGTCGTGGAGGATCGTATTTGCAAGACCATTTGATCTCGATATGTGAACGTACCAAGCGAGTTTCCTTCTTTTGACAGTTGCCGAGAGGTCTTCAAAAGACCAATTGCTGCTGTAATTCTATCTCGTATTTCCTCATTTGTAATTCGATCTTTGTACGTGACGTTTACGTCTTCGGAAACATCTCATCTCCAAGCCCTGTATTCTTCACTGAAGGTCAGCTGTAACTGTCCATGTCTCACAAGCTTAGAGGAATATTGACAGGAGCAGTGTACGCATTAATCTGATTTTCGTGCATAGTGCTAACCGTTTATCTTGCCAGATTTTGTTAAGCCGTGCAAGCGCCGCTATTGTCTGTGCTATTCTGGCCAACACCTCACATTTTGATCCTTCAATGACTGACAATTGAACCCAGATATTTAAAACGGTCAACCACTTCGATAACATAATAAGGAAGATTAACTATGAAATGAGTTAGATGAAGAGATGTTTCCTAAAGTGATACCAATTATCATGGGGACTGATCAATAAATAGGATTCGGATCAATTCTGCATCAACAGGACAAAATCTCCTTTCGATTGAAAAAAAGACAATTTTCTAATCACAGACATACATGATTACTATGGCACGACCATTAAATTAACTTCATGTAACCTTCCCTGACAGGACAACAAATATGTCAGAGAAGTATGACTGGAGGACAAGTCTTGCAGATAGATATGACTGGAGAACACGTCTTTCAGATAGGTATGGCTAGAGAACAAGTCTTTCTTCTTCTTCTTCTTCTTCGTACGCAGTCAGACAGTAACCATTATTTTTTCGAAAAAAGCGGCGGTCATCCTGAGGCTGTCGCCGCTGCCATAGAGCTTGTCTTGCAGTTCCACTGGTAATGGCCACATCTGCTCTCTCTGATCCTCGTATGTCGGGCAGTTCTGCAGCAGATGTTCAGCGGTCATTTTACCGGTACCGCACGGGCATTCGTCGGTACCATCTATCTTCAATTTGTTGAATAGGTGGTACCTCAGTCTATTGTGGCCAGTGCGAAGTCTGAAGACAACGACCTGCTCTCTTCGGTTCAACTGGTAATAGCCATCGTTTTTGGTGTAACCAGTATGTTCGGTTTCCCATTTGGTCATGTATCTGGCTTTGATAAGCCGTTTTGACTCTTCGTACGTCATACTAGTATCTGGTTGTGGTAGTCTTGCACCTTCTTTTGCCAGTCTGTCTGCCTCCTCGTTGCCTTGGATGTTGCAGTGTGATGGGACCCACTGTACCACTACCCTTTTTGGTGCGGACTGCTGGCACAGATTGCAGAGTGCTGCTCTTAAGTCATTAAGCTCAGTGTTTTTCTGACTTTTTAGCGCTGTGACTACGGCGAGAGCATCTGTAAGCAGGACTATATGGCTTTCATTTTCTTTGTGTGTCACCATTTCTTCCACTGCCGCCCTCAGTGCTTCTGCCTCCGCTCTGAAATTGCTTGTGTACTTACCAGTAGCGAATGACAGTGTTATTTGTCTGCCATTTGGTAGGTTCAGGAATGCTCCTGCCCCTCCGTTCTGTGTAGTATTTGTTACAGAACCGTCGGTGTATGCATGGATCCAGTCCATGCTTGGGTAGCTTTTCGATATAAAGCTTAGGGTAGTATCTCTCCTTTCTTTTTCAGTCTGGCAGTTTTTGTTTCCAATACCTGGTATATTTTCTACCACCTCTGGAAATATATCCTGCCTCCAGGTAGGTTTTCGTACAGTAGTGATATGTTTTGGTGTTGTTAGTGCGTTTATGGGATCTTCGTGCATCTTTGCTTTGGCTATTTCTGCAAAGTTTCTCCGCTTTAGTTTCCCATTTCCCAAATTGTTTAGTCTCTGGTGCATTGGATGGTCAGTCAGTCTTCGGAGTTTCTCTGACTGCAGCTGGGCTCTGCAGTCTCTTCTATCGGTCATGGATTGCATTTTTGTAATCTTTTCAAGTTCTACAATTGGCGTTGACTTCATGCCTCCTGTTATAACTCTCATGGCTTGGTTTTGAAGTTTGCTAACTTTATCGAAGTTCGCCTTTGCTGCTGTTGTCCATGCCGCAATGCCATACTCGAGAACTGGTCTCACTCTTCCAGTGTACAGTTTCTTTAGTATGCCTTCGTCTGCTCCCCAGCTTGTGCCAGTAAGTTTCCTCATGATTGCCATTCTTTCTCTGGCTCTCATTCGGTTTCTCTCGATCTGACTTTTCCATGTCATGCGCCGATCAAATGTGACTCCCAGATAGGTTGGGTTCTCGTTTGGCTGCAGGAATTTGCCATTTAAACTTAACTTGGTATTTTGGGGTTTGATTGAAAGCGAGAATATTGTGCATGTGGTTTTCTCCTCGTTTATTTTGACCAGCCATGAGTTCGCCCAATCTTCCAGCGATGTTAGGGCCTGCTGCATCCGATTTCTTGCTATGGTGAGATTCTTTTCAGAGGTCCACATAGCCAGATCGTCTGCAAACATTGAGCTATGGACTCTCCTTGGTATATTCTCTGTAATGTCGTTTATATATACCAGGAAGAGTGTGGGTGACAGTTCTCCCCCTTGGGGTACTCCCTGCTCGAGTGTCACCTTTTTGCTCATCTGCCCTTGTACTTGGACTCTGGCCGTTCTTTGTTTTAGGTAGTGGTTGATCCACTTGTACATTTTCCCACAAACATCACTTCTTCTTAGCTTGACTCTAAGTCCGTCTTTCCAGACTTTGTCAAATGCCTTTTCCAGATCCACCCAAACATCTACTGTGTGTGTCTGTGCCTGGTAGGCATCTTCTATTTCCTGGGCTATGAGGATGACCTGGTCCTCAGTGGATCTGTGCTGTCTAAAGCCTGCTTGCTGTGGAATTAGTATTCGTTATTCTTCCAGATGCCACATCAGTCTGGTGTTTATCATACGTTCCATCAGCTTGCCGACACAGCTCAGTAGGCTGATGGGCCTGTATCCATTTGGATCTGCTTTGTCCTTTCCTGTTTTTGGTACTGGTACCAGTACTGCGTCTTTCCATGCCTGGGGTACAATTCCCCTTTTCCAGCTTTGGTTCAGGACCGATAGCAGTTTCCTCTTCGCTGTTTGGCCCAGCCCCATCAGCATTTCGTTGAACAAGTCTTTCAGATAGGTATAGCTAGAGAACAACTCTTTCAGATAGGTATAGCTAGAGAACAAGTTTACTAGAAAGACATGGTGGTATAATAATAAATCTGACAGTCATGACTGTAATTGATAAATATATTAGAATGATCGTGATATTAAAAAAAAACCAAAAAAAAACGTGAAAAAATACATGAACATTAAAAAAAAACAACCCAACTATATATTTGTATCTGTAACCGAGACACTATGTACGTCTTGTGGTAGTTTGGTGACCTTTGGGAGGGAAGGTCACATAGTTCGCGGATTGTTCCTTGTTTTGCTACAAAAGGGCTTATTTTTTAATATTTAACAGCAGGATGAACATTATGGCCTGAAGGTTGAAAGTTCAGTTCCTGTTTGAACATCTTTTGTCGTTGACGAGTTTATGTGGTTTCGCCTATAGGGTATTGAGGAGTCGTGGCTGGTGATTTTATATGTTGTCCTGATGAAGAAGCCTCTTGACTTTAATGAGAAACTGTGTGAGATTTCACTTTCCTTCTTCTTGTCGTAAGGGAGCTTAGATTGCCGCTCAATAATGTATACACATATTTGTATGTATTAAGGAAAGCGGGAAAAGTAGGGAATGAGGGAATAGAAAAATAATTATAGGAAATTGATGACTTTCTCTTATAGTGCCTGCTTGTCAAATTAAACGTTGTTGTAATGTATTTAAACAAATACCCTGAAATAGAAATGTCAGCGAAAATGTAGCTAGACATTAACAAAAACACAAACCATATATATATATATATATACATACATACATACATACATAATACATACATGCACACAAACACACGCACGCACACACACACACACATTCTACGTTGTCCCAAATAATTAATAAAGTATTTTATTGTTAAAACTCCTCCTCTCTCTCGTATCCCCGTTACACTCCCGTTCTGACATCTAAGATACTATCAGTTCGCACTTCAACCCTCCCATCTCTTCACTTGTCAACCCTTTGATCATTTTTTTTCTTTTTGAATTATAATCTTTAATCACAGATAAATTAAATTATGGAGATATCCAATCCATTAATTTTTTTTTTCTACAGCATTGTCAATAATACATCGTAAGATAAAGTCTAGTGCAAGAAAGTAGCATCATTAACCCCTCACGCCACTCTCACAATCGCTAATATAATCTTCTTCAACCATCTATGTTCCATCCCTCAAACCGTTTTGTCTTCCACAAACCGTCATCTCTTCCCTGTCAACCTGCTCATCTCTTCCCTGTCAACCTGCTCATCTCTTCCCTGTCAACCTGCTCATCACTTCCCTGTCAACCTGCTCATCTCTTCCCCAAACTCACATCTTTTCCCTGTCAACCTGCTCATCTCTTCCCTGTCAACCTGCACATCTCTTCCCTGTCAACCTGCTCATCTCTTCCCCCAACTCACATCTTTTTCCTGTCAACCTGCTCATCACTTCCCCCAACTCACATCTTTTCCCTGTCAACCTGCTCATCTCTTCCCCCAACTCACATCTTTTCCCTGTCAACCCGCTCATCTTTCCCCCCAACTCACATCTTTTCCCTGTCAACCTGCTCATCTCTTCCCCCAACTCACATCTTTTCCCTGTCAACCCGCTCATCTTTCCCCCCAACTCACATCTTTTCCCTGTCAACCCGCTCATCTTTCCCCCCAACTCACATCTTTTCCCTGTCAACCTGCTCATCTCTTCCCCCAACTCACATCTTTTCCCTGTCAACCTGCTCATCTCTTCCCCCAACTCACATCTTTTCCCTGTCAACCTGCTCATCTCTTCCATGTCAACCTGCTCATCTCTTCCCCCAATTCACATCTTTTCCATGTCAACCCGCTCATCTCTTCCCCCAACTCGCTCATCTCTTCCCTGTCAACCCGCTCATCTCTTCCCCCAACTCTCACATCTTTCCCCTGTCAACCCGCTCATCTCTTCCCCCAACTCTCACACATCTTTCCCCTATCAACCCACTCATCTGTAGTTCTTCAATATGTTTGCAGACGTCTATTATGTACCTTGTCTTGTCTTTTCTTATTTCTCTTCTGACTATTCTGGCGGTTTCTATATGTTATGATGGTTTTCTCCAGTCACTTTTGCTGTAATGTTATTATATTTTCCTTATATGTTGATTTGCTAGTTCAGTATTGTTGTTATTTGTTGTCCCTGATAAAGGCCTATTGGTCGTAACGTAGGTATTGTTTGTGTTCTTGTCTCGGTGCGGTATCTGACCATACCCATTTTCAAATTTTGATTAAACTTGACTTTAATCAACTTTAACATTTCTTTCATTTATTTTTTCCTATTTTATTTTCTATGAGCTTTTTTCTTCCGACATGTCGCTCTCTTTCACGTGCCTCACCCTAGAACTCATTTTTTGCTCAACCTAGACTACAATGTCCCACGTATGTGTGGTTAACTCCTCCGATGTCATCTCAACCTAGATTACAATGTCCCACGTATGTGTGGTTAACTCCTCCGATGTTATCTCCTCTTGGACTGCCAGCAACGCCTCAAACTTATTTTTTTTTTACTTCGATGCTATATTCAAATGGTGAACGAGGAAAAAGAAGAAGAAGAAGTATCGAACTGACATCGAAACGTATTGGTTGCTTACATCTGCTCGCACTTTTCAGTCTCATTTTGAAAACTGCAACCAGTAGTTTGTGATCAGTGTCGCAGTTGGCTGCTGGGATCCTTTTTGTAGACAGCACACTTGACCTCCATATTTGTTGTAATATCTCCAATTAATTTACTTAAATGTACCTATATTCAACAACAATAGTACGCTTAGGCGACCACGGCCGTCACGCCGAATGACCGTCTCCGTGACCACATCTGATGGCCACGTCCAGGCGTCCTGCAGTTCTGTTGGGGAGGTGGCGATCTGTTTTAGCCAGGTGTTGCGAGGGCGGCCCCGAGGACGACTACAGGATGAGCATGGCTTCTTCCCGTAACTCGCCTCAACAGCATGTCGGAGCATCTCGTTGGCTGGGACTTCCCGGGAAAGGCGAGCAACGTGACCGAAGAGAGAGAGAGACGACGGCCTGCAAGTTGAGTACGTCGAACTACTTAGCTGTTGAAATCATATCATGCCAGACGATCCCAAGAATGCGCCTCTGTTTGCGCAGGTGGAAGGCCTCAAGACGCTGCCGTTCCTGTTGTAGTAGTGTCCAGGACTCGGAGCCGTACACGAGAAGGGGGACAATGCAGGAGGAGTAAATACGAAGCCTGGTCTCCAGGGAGAGTTTTCGCTGGGACCAGACTCTGCGGAGCGAGTGCATTGATGAAGCCGCTAAGCCCATCCTACGGATGATGTCGGTGGCTGCAAAAGGGTTGTCGTTCACGGTAATGCTCAGCGCAGCGGGGCCCCTACTGAGGTTTTGAATTTTCGTCTTCGTCCAGGAAATGTACAAGCCTAGGTGGGTAGCCGATCGATTCAGTGCCTCTAGGGAGGCTACCGGGGCCTGAGAATCGTAGCCCAGTATGACGACATCATCAGCGTAGACGAGATCGGTTACCAGGGAGTCGCCGACAAGGACCCCTGGGTTGTGTGTAGAAGACGAGATCGGTTACCAGGGAGTCGCCGACAAGGACCCCTGGGTTGTGTGTAGAAGACGAGATCGGTTACCAGGGAGTCGCTGACAAGGACCCCTAGGTTATGTGTAGAAGACGAGATCGGTTACCAGGGAGTCGCCGACAAGGACCCCTAGGTTGTGTGTAGAAGACGAGATCGGTTACCATGGAGTCGCCGACAAGGGCCCCTGGGTT
Organism: Ariolimax columbianus; assembly: GCA_036924085.1. Classification (NCBI taxonomy): domain Eukaryota; kingdom Metazoa; phylum Mollusca; class Gastropoda; order Stylommatophora; family Arionidae; genus Ariolimax; species Ariolimax columbianus. Next base: position 21,914,217 of record JAVGWX010000003.1, read on the forward strand.
GTGTGTAGAAGACAAGATCGGTTACCAGGGAGTCGCCGACAAGGACCCCTAGGTTGTGTGTAGAAGACGAGATCGGTTACCAGGGAGTCGCCGACAAGGACCCCTAGGTTGTGTGTAGAAGACGAGATCGATTACCAGGGAGTCGCCGACAAGGACCCCTAGGTTGTGTGTAGAAGACGAGGTCGGTTACCAGGGAGTCGCCGACAAGGGCCCCTGGGTTGTGTGTAGAAGACAAGATCGGTTACCAGGGAGTCGCCGACAAGGACCCCTAGGTTGTGTGTAGAAGACTGTGTGAGGATCCAGTCCATGCGCAGCAGAAAAGTGGTGCGTCAATGGTGGTGCGAGAAGCTGTGAACCCTGACTGTTGGGGACGACGATGGTGGTGCGAGAAGCTGTGAACCCTGACTGTTGGGGGCGACGATGGTGGTGCGAGAAGCTGTGAACCCTGACTGTTTGGGGCGACGATGGTGGTGCGAGAAGCTGTGAACCCTGACTGTTGGGGGCGACGATGGTGGTGCGAGAAGCTGTGAACCCTGACTGTTGGGGGCGACGATGGTGGTGCGAGAAGCTGTGAACCCTGACTGTTGGGGGCGACGATGGTGGTGCGAGAAGCTGTGAACCTTGACTGTTGGGGGCGACGATGGTGGTGCGAGAAGCTGTGAGCCCTGACTGTTGGGGGCGACGATGGTGGTGCGAGAAGCTGTGAACCCTGACTGTTGGGGGCGACGAAACGGGGACTGCAGTCTGGAGAAGAGCACATGCGCGAAGACCTTGCCGGGGACGGACAGTAGAGTAATAGGCCTGTAATTGTCGCATTCCAGACTGGAGTCCTTTTCCTTGTACATGGAAATTATTTTTCCGTCGCGCCATGCCGCGGGCACTTAGCCAGTGTTTCATACCGGTGCGAAGAGTTGGTGCAGGGTGGTGGTCATCGGGTCCAGGATGGTGGTCATCGGGTCCAGGTGGGGGTCATTGTGTCCAGGGTGGGGGTCATTGGGTCGAGGGTGGTGGTCATCGGGTCCAGGGTGGTGGTCATCGGGTCCAGGGTGGTGGTCATCGGGTTCAGGGTGGGGGTCATCGGGTCTAAGACGTACTTTAAAAGCTCAGGGGGAATATTGTCGGGGCCCGCGGCTCTGCCGTCTTTCAGTTTTTCTATTGCTGTCCTAACCTCAGCAATGATAGGGACGTAATAGCTGGTGCCAGCGCCAGGAGTTGTTGTGAGAGACTCACTGGAGTCGATCTGGCGACGGAGGTATAGGGAGGGTCATTCAAGGCTGCGATGTAATGTTCAACTCACCTGCTAGCTATTTCCTCTTTTGTGGTGCAAGGGGATCCACCGGACTTATTCAGGCATTGGGGGGTGCCGGAGGGACGTTGGAAGGGAACTGAGAGCCTGTATTGCTCGGTATGTCGTTCTCATGTCGTTGCGCACTAAACCTTCCTCGGCGCTGTCAACTATGGAATTTTACAACTCCTACCCAGATACGGCACATCTTAATTCTATTTTTGAGTATTAATAATTGAGAATAAATTTCAGAGAATGATTATTTCTCTGTCATTATTAAAATATCTCAAATACAGTCACTGACATGATCGAGAATCACAGAAAACGCCCCCTATATGAAAAAAACGCCCCACACCCTCCACCAATAATTATAGTAATGAAAAACGCCCCCTGATATTTCCAAAGCGCCCCCGTTGAGAAACACTGCCCTAATTTATGAGTCTCATTTATCCGCCTGACAACTATTTCTTTGACCGAGTGTCATAAAAAATCCATTTGAATCCCTGTATTTTTTTTTAAAGCTCTAGTTCTGCTCGTTTTGATTCTTGGCATAGAGCTTTTTTTAAAGTCAATAATTTATTGTGTGGGCGGTATTCGATGACATGATTTACATAATTACATAACAAGGAAATTGTAGAAGAATCTAGAACGAGACACAACAGAAGAGAAGCAGAAGCGCGGGAAATGATAGACCGCGCTCCAGCGAGTTTGTCCATTATAGTTAGGTCAGTGGACGTTGTCTTGAAGCCAGCAGCGATTTGGTAAGTCTTATTGCCAATCATTCCTCATCGGTCGGACAATTTTCACTGATTTGTTTCACTTGATGGCTCTCGGTGAGCTGACCGTCATTGATGTGTTGTGGTGGACGGGGCGCCTTTAGATAGAATCACGTTGTATAAGTAGTAGGTGAGTAGGAGTGGCTGAACACTTGAGTGGGTTGGTGGTAGCTGGAGGTTGGGGTTTGAGTGAATGAATGAACGAATAAAGGTGATGTAAGTAAATTTAGTACTGGGGTTGAACATACAAAAGGCCACTGTAACCGTCCTAGTATGTCGACTATAGAGGTGGCCTTGAGGTTAGAAACCGTATCACGTGAAGCCATTATTATTGTAAGGGGACACAGACATCTCCCCAATCGCAAATGCTGCTCGGAAACAGGTTTCTTATAACGGATCAATTGTAGTAGTAGGGGCCCTCTGCTTCATATGAAACAAAGAGCAAATTAAGTGAATATTCGAAGTAGACCAGTAAAACAGAGCTAAAAGTGTATGGCGGTAAAATGGAGTGTTTTAGGAAATTGGGATTTGCGAAAGTAATCTTATACGGAATAAGGAAGTGTGTAAATAAACAAAATGTTTTAGTGAATAAAGAAGTGTCAGAAAAATAGAAGTTAAAGTAAATGGGGGAGTGAGCCAATATAATACATGTTTAACGTGAGTGAGTGAACAGTAAAATAGAGGTTTAATGCGAATGTAGGTGTGAGTAAGTAAAATAGAGGTGTAATATTAGTTAGGGTGTGAGCCAGTAAAATAGAGGTTTGATGTGGGTATGAGCCAGTAAAATAGAGGTTTAATGTAGGTGTGAACCAGTAAAATAGAGGTTTAATGTGAGTGAAGGTATGAGCCAGTAAAATAGAGGTTTAATGTGATAGAGGGTGTGAGCAAGTAAAATAGAGTTTTAATGTCGGTGTGAGCAAGTAAAATAGAGGTTTAATGTCGGTGTGAGACAGTAAAATAGAGGTTTGATGGGGGTGTGAGCCAGTAAAATAGAGGTTTAATGTGGGTGTGAGACGGTAAAATATAGGTTTAATGTGGGTGTGAGCCAGTAAAATATAAGTTTAATGTGGGTGTGAGCCAGTAAAATAAAGGTTTGTTGTGGGTGTGAGCCAGTAAAATAGAGGTTTGATGTGGGTGTGAGCCAGTAATATAGAGGTTTGATGTGGGTGTGAGCCAGTAAAATAGAGGTTTAATGTGGATGGGAGCTAGTAAAATAAGGTTTAATGTGGATGTGAGCTAGTAAAATAGAGATGTAATATTAGTTAGAGTGTGAGCCAGTCAAATAGAGGATTGATGTGGGTGTGAGCCAGTAAAATAGAGGTTTGATGTGGATGTGAGCCAGTAAAATAGAGGTTTGATTTGGGTGTGAGCCAGTAAAATAGAGGTTTGATGTGAATGTGGCTGTTAGCCCGTAAAATATAGGTTTAATGTGCATGTGGGTGTGAGCCAGTAAAATAGAGGTTTAATGTCGGTGTGAGCCAGTAAAATAGAGGTTTAATATAAGCCAGTAAAATAGAGGTTTTTTTTGGCCTTCGCCTTATTTCTCTATACCCAAAGGCGGTGTGCGTAGCACTGCGGTTTTTATTTTGCGCCAGTCGGCCCAGTGCATCCGACTTCAGCATGCATTGAATGTAAAGGTCTGATTCCTCCTGTATTTTCGAAGGGTTTGCTTTCCCGGGGTAACGGCTGGTGCTGTGATGGGGATCGAACCCAGCACCTTTCGGTTGTGAGCCGTGCCACTTAACCACTAGGCCACGCTGTCTCCTCAAATAGAGGTTTAATGTGGGTGTGAGCTAATAAAATAGAGGTTTAATCTGGGTGTGAGCTAGTAAAATAGATGTTTAATGTAAGTGTGAGCCAGTAAAATAGAGGTTTAATATAAGTGTGAGCCAGTAAAATAGAGGTTTAATGTAAGTGTGAGCTAGTAAAGTAGATGTTTAATGTGAATATGGGTGTTAGCCAGTAAAATAGAGGTTTAATGGGAATGTGGGTGTGAGACAGTAAAATGGAGGTTTAATGTGGGTGTGAGCCAGTAAAATAGAGGTTTAATGTGGGTGTGAGCCAGTAAAATAGAGGTTTAATGTAGGTGTGAGCCAGTAAAATAGAGGTTTAATGTGAATGTGGGTGTGAGCCCGTAAAATAGAGGTTTAATGTGCATGTGGGTGTGAGCCAGTAAAATAGAGGTTTAATGTGAATGTGGGTATGAGCCAGTAAAATAGAGGTGTAATGTTAGTTAGGGTGTGAGCCAGTAAGATAGAGATTTATTGTGGATGTGAGCCAGTAAAATAGGGGTTTAATGTTAGTCAGAGTGTGAGCCAGTAAAATAAAGGTTTAATGTTAGTTAGGCTGTGGGCCAGTAAAATAGAGGTTTAATGTTAGTTAGGGTGTGGGCCAGTAAAATAGAGGTTTAACACTTAGTAGACGCAGCCAAAAACCATGATTTTACACGCCAATTTTTCAAGAAAAATTTTCATACCTGACAACTGTGACACAATTATTCATATATCTGCTGTCTTTTATTGCGTGATCATGTTTGATATATACAAATGTTCAGTAATGATTGCTCTTTTTAGAAACAGTGCAATGATATGTCTGTACAGTAAAGTGGCATGCAAACAATGCTGTAATGAGTAAACAAAAATAAAACCAATAAATAATTAAGAAACAAATTTCACTTACCATTTCATTCAAATGAATCCTGTTGACACACGAAAATTCTTTTTTTTCATAATATTTTCATATTTACACAATTTTGAGAAGTTTCACCACTCTTGGAGCAGAAATAACATTATTATGACCATTGAACAGTGTTTGATAAATTAAAAAATAAAATGGTACAAATTTTAAGAAAATAAATATCAATGTACAGCTGATTTTAATTTACACTTACTTTAAATGATGCTGTTCAAAATAGTGATTTGGATGTAGAAACCGCTGGACTGGGCATCCTTGACAAAAAATAATGTCTTAACTCTCGCATTTGGAGTACTGCAAACAATACATTGACGACACAGTGTAGACTTTTTGATTATGTCTTTTTCCACTGTGTCTGTTTGCATGGCTGCTGATGTAAGATTCCACCTACATGCTAGGAATCTCTGTAGCTGCCAAAAGGCGAAGCTCAGTATCTAATTGCGTTTTAAATTCTAGATAGGGCTGCTTTTTTGTGTTTGCAGACCTGGTCAGGGCATGCAAAATAAATGAATTCAATGGAGTACCGAGTAGACATTCATGACATGCACCAGTTGGATTACATCACAATAAAATTGACTATATTCTGATATAAAAAAGAGTTTCAATTAGGAATACATATTTTAATGACAAAAGCATTGCAGGATGCTGACGTAGGCAGTGATCATAATCTGGTGATGTCGAAATCTTTGAACCAAGATGTAAATATTGAAACAACAAAAGCAAACATTTGAGCTAGATTCAAGACGGACAGACTAAGCGATCCTAAAGTATGTTAATAAGTAGACTAACTCCACTAACAAACACAGATCTAGAACTAAAAACATTGACGAATCGTTTCTTCAAGGCTATGATTGATACTGTGAGCCTTGTACTGGGACATCAAAGAAGAAAAACTAGGGTAACAAATGAAATGAAGAAGTCTAAAAGAGGAACAGATTATTAGAAAAAAGGCACATCAATACCGAAATGTAATCAGAAGAATAAGACTGAAAAATGGAGGATAGGAAAACAGAAATGGAAAGTATCATTTCAATGAGGAACTCATCATTAAACATGTCCTTTGCAGAACGTCGTTAAAAAAAAAGCAAACAGACTGAAGACTTTGCTCGGGCAGTGAAGAAATCTATTTTCTGTTGTACTTGATCAAAGCTTCAAATCATGAGACTCACTACAAACTTGTTCCTAAACGTTGCGATGTTAAATGTTCCCTTGGCCAGAACATTATCAAAGCTAATATTATGATTGCGACTTTACCTGATGGATAAAACACATAATGAATTAAACTGCGCTAATTTTGTAACTCTATCTGCGGATGCCTCAAATAGATTCGATTGTGAGATTGGTTCAGTTTTAGCTTGAATATTTGTTCCTCAGTTTAGTGTTAAAGTGAGGCTAATAGAGTTTGGTGTTGAAGTGAGACTGATAGAGTTTGATGTTAAAGTGAGACTGATAGAGTTTGGTGTTGATGTGAGACTGATAGAGTTTGGTATTAAAGTGATACTTATAGAGTTTGATGTTAAAGTGAGATTAATAGAGTTTGGTGTGAGACTTCAAAAATAGCACCCAAAAAAAATTCAGTAAGTTATAGACCTGTGAGTTTAAAGAGAATTTTCTGTAAATTGTTAGTCAATTGTCAAAGAAAACAGTGTAATGCATTATGAAAAGTTTAATCTAATCAGAAATAGTCACCAGTGTTTTACTAGAACGAGGTCGTGTTAAGGAATGTATTAGAATTCATGGAGGAGGTTACTAAAATGATAGATAAAGAGAAACCAGTGAATGTTATTTATCTAGATTTTGCAAAGGCTTTTGATAGAGTACCTCATCAAAGACGTTTTAAAGAAGTTAAAATCAAATGGAATAGGTGATGAAGTTGTCAAATGGATTGAAAATTGGTTAACGCGAAGAAAGCAGAGAGTGTGCATAAAAAAGGAGTACTCTGAGTGGTGTGAAGTAAAAAGTGGAGTGCCACAGGGCTCAATTTTCGGACCAATTTAATTCTTGGTATATATACACGATTTGTAAATTTATATATGATCCATGATAGCAACATTTGTGGATGATACAAAACAATGCAGTAGTGTCTCATCTAAAGCAGAAGTTGATATATTGAGATCGGTTTTAGATAAAATTCGAGAATGGAATGAGAGCTGGCAAATAGAGTTTATTGTAGATAAATGTACAGTCATCTACATGAGTATATCAAATATGGAACATAAGTACAGATTGGGCGAGAACAATATTAGAAAGATAGAAAAGGAAAGGGACATATGAATTATAATAGATCAAAAGTAAAGTGAGTAAGCAAGACCATGTGGCAGTGAAAAAAGCAAATGCAATGTTAGGTATGATAACAAGAAATATTAAACACAGGAGCAAGGAAGTGATAGTCAAACTGTAAAAAGCAATAGTTAGACCTAGATTGGAGTACTATGTACAGGTGTGGGAGTCCCTATTGTAGAGGAGATATAAACATGCTGGAAAGGATACAATGAAGAGCGACAAAGCTGATAGTGGGATTCCAGAATTACAGTTAACAGAAACACCGGCCTACGGTGTCTAGAAAATAATTCGAGGTGACTTAATACAGGTTTATACGATAATCAAATGAAAGGATGTTAGACTATAACAAGTTTTTTCTAAATACAACCACCTACAAAAACAAGAGGGCATATCTACAAATTAAGTAAAGAAAGGTCCAGATTAGATATTAGGAAATATGTTTTTTTTAGTCAGAGAGTGGTGAATGCCTGAAATGCATTGCCACATGAAATAGTGGAGGTAGGGACAATTAATGCATCCAAGAATAGATAGGATGCGCATAGTTTTATAGCAAGGAAATGTAAATGAAACTTGTTGTATACAGACTCTGAAGAGTCTTCTAAACCAGTATAAAGACGTTAAATTAAGTTAAAGGATAGAGTTTGGCGATTTAACAGAAGACTGACAGAGTTTGACGTTTGAGTGAGACTGACAGAGTTTGACGTTTGAGTGAGACTGACTGAGTTTGACGTTTGAGTGAGACTGACAGAGTTTGACGTTTGAGTGAGACTGACTGAGTTTGACGTTTGAGTGAGACTGACAGAGTTTGACGTTTGAGTGAGACTGACTGAGTTTGACGTTTGAGTGAGACTGACTGAGTTTGACGTTTGAGTGAGACTGACTGAGTTTGACGTTTGAGTGAGACTGACTGAGTTTGACGTTTGAGTGAGACTGACTGAGTTTGACGTTTGAGTGAGACTGACTGAGTTTGACGTTTGAGTGAGACTGACTGAGTTTGACGTTTGAGTGAGACTGACTGAGTTTGACGTTTGAGTGAGACTGACTGAGTTTGACGTTTGAGTGAGACTGACTGAGTTTGACGTTTGAGTGAGACTGAATGAGTTTGGTGCTAAAGTGAGACTAATAGAATTTGGTGTTAAATGGAAACTTATAGAGTTTGGTGTTAAACTGAGATTGATAAGGTTTGGTTTAAAAGTGAGAATGATAGAGTTTGATGTTAAAGGGATACTGATAGAGTTTGATGATTTAACAGGAAACTTGATAGAGGTTGATGTTAAAGTAATCATATTATCCAGACACGTTCATTGTCCTTCCCAAAAACGGTTGGTGAGATAAAAGAGAGATTCACCTGCAAGTCATGCAACTTTCTCTGCAGGTCATGCAACTTGTTCTGCAAGTAGTCATGCAACTTGATCTATAAGTCATGCAACTTGATCTTTAAGTCATGCAAATGAATCTGCAAGTCATGCAACTTTCTCTGCAAGTGATGCAACATGTTCTGCAAGTCATGCAACTTGTTCCGCAAGTAGTCATGCAACTTGATCTATAAGTCATGCAACTTGATCTATAAGTCATGCAAATGAATCTGCAAGTCATGCAACTTGTTCTACAAGTCCTGCCACTTAATCTGTACTATCATGTGCTGCCACTGCAACATGAAATACATTGAAGAGATTGACCTTGAATTCCGCATCCGCTTCTGCCAGCACCGCATTATTTCCAATAACTCTGGAACTCCAGTCGCTAAACACAAGTATTCCAAAAGAGTAAGAAAAAGAATACCTAGTAAATCTACCAGGAGTGCACAATGGAATGGTGCCCTTGTCATTACCTGGATAAGTGGTAAACAGTTATACTTAAAATATATTAATATAAGATTTAGATACCAAGCAACGTTGAGACACAAACCATGTTGAGACGAGATAATTACATTGTGCACAATTGTGGAGCATGAATTAGAATGATATTTAGATCTGTGCATCAACGTTGTCGGATATGACAAGTCATTTAACACTTTGGATAAGGTTGCACTCTGACAACTATTAAGGCACTACGAGATACCACCGCAGCTCGTCTGCATGACAGCGAGGAGGTGCAGTGTACAATGTCGAACGAGCTACAACTAATAGTTTATTTTAAAACTGGGGTTCGTCAGGTTTTTTTTTTTCATTACCTTTTCTGTTCCTGCTGGCAATTGATTGAATTATGAAAGAAACTACAGTTGATGGGAAAAATTGAATCCAGTGGAACATATTTAAACAACAAAAAGACCTGGACTTTGAAGACTTTATAGTCAACCAACTCATACTAAAAAGGCAGAATAATTAGACTCAATCTCACAGCAAGGAACCAAACGATATGTGCAGGAGAATTATACTGAATCTCCTAACAAATAGACCAAAATAACCGTACAGAAGAATCATACTGAATCTCCTAACAAATAGACCAAAATAACCGTGCAGAAGAATTATACTGAATCTCCTAAATAGACCAAAATAACCGTGCAGAAGAATTATACTGAATCTCCTAAAAAATAGACCAAAATAACCGTGCAGAAGAATTATACTGAATCTCCTAAGAAATAGACCAAAATAACCGTGCAGAAAGAATTATACTGAATCTCCTAAGAAATAGACCAAAATAGCCGTGCAGAAGAATTATACTGAATCTCCTAACAAATAGACCAACATAACCGTGCAGAAGAATTAAACTAAATCTTTTAGCAAGTAGACCAAAATAACCGTGCAGAAGAATTATAGTGAATCTCCTAACAAATAGATCAAAATATCCATTAAGAAGAAGTAGGCTCAATCTCATAACAAATGAACATTAAGATTCATCAAAATTGGAAAATTAAATGGTCAACAGCATTTCTCCTAGTAAACTTGGAAGAACACCATTGAATGAGGTAACGAGCTAAAGAGTACCGTAAAGTAGACATGAGGTAGAGAACTAGAGAGCTAGAGAGCTAAAGAGCACCGTAAACTAGACACGAGGTAGAGAGCTAGAGAGCACCGTAAACTAGACATTAGGTAGCTAGAAAGCACCGTAAACTAGACATGAGGTAGAGAGCTAAAGAGCACCGTAAACTAAACATGTGGTAGAGAGCTAGAGAGCACCGTAAACAAGACATGTGGTATAGAGCTAAAGAGCATCGTAAACTAAACATGTGGTAGAGAGCTAGAGAGCACCATAAACTAAACACGTGGTAGAGAGCTAGAGAGCACCGTAAACAAGACATGTGGTAGAGACGAGGGTGTAATAGCCAGAATAAGAAAAATAAATTAACAAGGATGGCCTTTGTTATGTTAAAAGTCATATGGAACTGTAAAATGATTAGAATGCACACCCACCAAAGGATCTTCAACTCCAGTGTAAAATAGATCATTTTATATGGAGCAGATGCCTGAACGATAACCAAATACAATATTAAGAGTCAGTGCATAATCAACAAATGTATGAGCATGATATCAACAAATCTATGAGCATGATTCTGGGCCTGCAGACGTTCAGAAAGGTTGCAAACGAAATCTTATGGAAGCGAATAGGATAAAGAGACGGAAACAGGACCTCTTAGGAAGAAGGTAACTCTGGATTCTTCATACACTGCGATGGCTAAAAGTCAATATCATTAGGCAATTTCAGTCATGGAACCCACAGAAGAAAAGAGACAAATAAGGTCTAAGATCACACGGAGAGGAGAACTAGAGGCCGATACAAGAAAGGCAGGCAGAAGCTGGAAAGAACTGAAGAAAATAGTAATTTACTTTGAGACGGTTGGTCCTATATACCCCAAGATGATAAAGATGGGATTTAGAAAGAACAGACGCCGCACGGATGCAATTTTTACACTCCAACAATTCATGAAGAAAATAATTGAATACGATCAGGAACTGTATGTTACATTTGCAGATCAAGAAAAAAGCTGTTGATAGGGTAGATGGACATCATCTATGGAAAATATTGGACACAATTGAGTAACCAATCACTTAATTAACCTTTGCAAAAGTCTTTACATTAACAGCCGGTGGTCTGTTCGAACAATAACCGGACTCTCAGCAAAATGTCATATCAAATCAGGAGTACAGCAAGGGTGTGTGCGATCACCTTTGTTGTTCATTACATATGTAGACCACATTTGTTGTTCATTAAATATGTAGACCACATTTGTGATCTAGCCAACCCAAATCAAGGTAGCATGAAAAATGAACTTCTTTTTGCTGACGATCAAGTAAGTAATGGCAACGTCAGAACTTTAATTGCAGTAATATATTGATAAAATAAATACAACATGTAAAGAATACATCATGAAATTAATGTAGGAAAAACGGAGGTCATGAAAATATCTAGAATAGCCAAAGACATCAATATGGCCATTGAAAAACAGCAAATCAAACAGTTGAAAGATTTCACATACTAAGGGAGCACGTTATCAGCAGACATAAGAATTACAACGGGAATCCAACAAAGATGCAATAAGGCAAATCAGATTATTGGACCATTAAATGCAATACTTAATTGCAAGCAAGTGACAATAGCTACCAAAAGAACTTTATACAACACGATTTTCGTCCCGACATTATGTTATCAATGTCAAAACAGGACACTAGCATCAAAGGAAAAAAGACACATTTTAACAGCAGAAATGAAATGCCTGAGACGAATATTGGGTGTGATATGATCACAAACGATGACATCATATTTCTAGTGAGAACAACACCAATATTAGACTACATTAAAAGACAGCAGCTAAAATAATGTGACCACGAAACAAGACTGCCACGACACAGTCCCCCCTCCCCCAACAGGCAATGCTATTTAGATACAAAGGATTATACAAAGGCAAAGGCAGAGCACGAAATAGGTGGTTACAGAAATATCTGAGACGGTCAATGCAACTGTGCATGAGGCACACGGACGGGCTCGTTCTAGAGATCTCTTCATAAACTGACGTTGAAAGTCATAACATGAATAGCTAAAAGAAAGACAGAAAAAAAGATGATAAAGGTCAAGAAAAAGAAGAAATTACGCTCAGCTGACTCCACGCAGGTGAAGTAAAAACTGAACTTGTAGAACTGAAGTCTAAACGAAATAATAGGTAAATGAATGAATTATTGGATGAAGAAACCAATACATTTCTGTCTCATTTTGGCACCAGACAAACTACTGGGCATCAAAATACTACCACTGCACCATACTAAACATGTTGTAATGGAAGAATGAGTAAGGTTACTCATTGGGCTGTCAACTTCTTCATATAGATCAAAATACCACGAAACATCCTTCGTGCTCTGACTCAGAATTCTTGCTAGAAGACCATCACAGTAAAAATGAACACATGACAAAGTAGAAAGAAAAGTAAAGTAACCCAGAGCATTACTGCCGTAGGGGTGTGAGGTGTTAGCGATCTCACATTTCAAAGACTCGGCTATATGAGGGAGGTAGCCATCTCCTCTACCACGCCACTTTTACTTCCCGGACTGAACCGGTACCCATTTCAGGCTGGGTCGACCAGGGAGCCATTGGGGTCTGAAAAAACAGTACCACCTCAACTGGGGAATGAACCCAGGACCACTCAGATGCTAAACCAGCGCGCTAACCACTGCGAGACGCGGCTCCACTATGTTGAATGGAAGGCAATTTGTGATATGAGAAATGTGTGCATATGTTCACAATGTTGATAGTGAGTAGTAGGGGGCACATCGAACAAGAATAAGATCGCATGTTACATAGGATCAGCTCGCACTCAAACCACGTGACGAACTAAGGCGTACCAATGGGAGTACATCTAAGCTCATGTGAGGTTCAGTAATCCCACTTGAGAGTGAGTACCAAGTAAACTGAGGTGACCATGTCCACTAAGGATTTCCTCGATAAATCCATGGATTTGCAGACGTATTGTCCATTGAATCGTGCTAGTTTTTCACTCAGGTCAACGAGTATAGTTCTTGACATCTGTGATAGAAGGCTTATATCAGTTTTGAATATATATGGAATCAAAATGATACGATCAAGCTGGGACAATGGTATGTCACAACACTATGTCACTATTATGCTGAATAATAAGTTTGCTGATATCACAGCAGTTGCGCAATCTTATGCTGAATAAGTTTGTTGATGTCACAACAGTTGTGCAACCTAATGCTGATTAAGTTTGCTGATATCACACCAGTTGTGTAACCTTATGCTGATTAAGTTTGCTGATGTCACAACAGCTGTGCAATCTTAGCTGATTAAGTTTGCTGATGTCACAACAGTTGTGCAACCTAATGCTGATTAAGTTTGCTGATATCACACCAGTTGTGTAACCTTATGCTGATTAAGTTTGCTGATGTCACAACAGCTGTGCAATCTTAGCTGATTAAGTTTGCTGATGTCACAACAGTTGTGCAACCTAATGCTGATTAAGTTTGCTGATATCACACCAGTTGTGTAACCTTATGCTGATTAAGTTTGTTGATGTCACAGCAGCTGTGCAATCTTAGCTGATTAAGTTTGCTGATTTCACAACAGTTGTGCAACCTAATGCTGATTAAGTCTGCTGATGTGACAACAGTTGTGCAAACCTAAAGCTGATTAAGTTTGCTGACATTAATTGTGCAACCAGTAATTAAATCTTTGGTAACATTATGTTTAAGAAACACTGTCACTTAGTAGAGGGGCGTTAGTACTGAGACTGGCTATAAGACAAGATGTGCAGATGGATTATGGTGATTTCATTTATGTTCCTTTTTCACACACGTGCGAATAACTAGAACAGTAAGTATATGACAAGTAGGAGGAATTGCGAGCGTGGCTTTTATTTCCATGTTTCAATCAATCAACAATTTGACGTTTCCCTGCGGAGCATACGAATTCAACAAATATTCGCCAAGTCTTCCTATCATGCGCCATCTGAACCAGTTCTGCCCACGTCATGCCTGCTGCATTGACATTGGCATCCATCTCCCTCTTCTATGAGTGCCTCGGTCTTCACCTTTTTCACGCCTTGTGGATCCCAGAACAGAGATTGTCTGGTAAGATTGTCAACTAGCTTTCGTAATGGGTGGCATATACATCGCCATCGCATCCTCCGTGTTTCATGCTCCATTGGTATTTGTCCAGCTTTCCCATCAGTTCCACGTTGGTGGTCTTGTCGTAGCGTTTGCACCCTTGTGTTGTGCGCAAGCAACCATTTACGAAATTATGTACCTTTTCATGCGTACCTGTGTTGTCATAAATCTTTCAGAACCATATAATAGAACGAAAGTTGCGCTGGTGTTGACGATTTGTATTTTGGTGTTGGTTTTAATTTCTTTTTACTTCCACAAAGTCTCCAATGCAATGAAAGCTAGTCTCGCCTTCTGTATTCTTAACTGAATATCGTTTTCTGCACTTCCTAATGTTTTCTATATTATTTCTTCCAAGGCATGCGAAAGACTCTCTTCGCGTTTGCGTATCTTATTTTGCATCTAGCTGTGGGTATGGGACGGTACAAATATAAGCGTTTAAATGGCTTTATCATAAAAACAGCAGGACAGTTGATTGGCAAAATCAAGAATGTCAAGATGTCTCGTCAATGTCCATTTAATGCCATTGTCGCTTGACGATAATGTCGACTTCATAATCCAGTCAATGGCCAGCGGGAAGAAAATAGGGATAGTAGACAGCCCTGTCAAACCGCAGTTGTTATTTGAAAGGGTTCAGAAAGCTGACCTTCATGTAGCATGCACTCGACATCTCGTGGCTTCACATGTGTTCTTGATTATTTCGAGAACTTCAGGGGCACTTCGTAGTGTCTGATTAACTTCCAAAGTGATATCCTGCCCAAACTCTCGAAAGCTTTTTCGTTGTCCTCGTTTACTATAAATAGCGAGTACCAGCCCACACGTCCTTCAATTATTATTCTTAGTGTTGCTATCGGGTCTGTACATGACCTTTTTTGTCTCAGTGTTGCTATCGGGTCTGTACATGACCTTTTTTGTCTCAGTGTTGCTATCGGGTCGATACAGAACCTTTTTTGTCTCAGTGTTGTTATCGGGTCTGTACAGGACCTTTTCTGTCTCAGTGTTGCTATCGGGTCTGTACATGACCTTTTCTGTCTCAGTGTTGCTATCGGGTCTATACAGGACCTTTTTTGTCTCAGTGTTGTTATCGGGTCTGTACAGGACCTTTTCTGTCTCAGTGTTGCTATCGGGTCTGTACATGACCTTTTTTGTCTCAGTGTTGTTATCGGGTCTGTCCATGACCTTTTCTGCCTCAGTGTTGCTATCGGGTCTGTACAGGACCTTTTCTGTCTCAGTGCTGCTATCGGGTCTGTACAGGACCTTTTCTGTCTCAGTGCTGCAAACGGGTCTGTTAAGGACCTTTTCTGCCTCAGTGTTGCTATCGGGTCTATACAGGACCTTTTCTGTCTCAGTGCTGCTATCGGGTCTGTACAGGACCTTTTCTGTCTCAGTGCTGCAAACGGGTCTGTTAAGGACCTTTTCTGTCTCAGTGTTGCTATCGGGTCTGTTAAGGACCTTTTCTGTCTCAGTGCTGCTATCGGATCTGTACAGGACCTTTTCTGTCTCATTGCTGCTATCGGGTTTGTTAAGGACCTTTTCTGTCAACAGCCAACCTGCTCATTCTCCTACTGATAATCAATGGCATTAAAAAATCTCTATAAAATGATCCTGTTCAAAACTTTACGAGGTACAGATAATAATATTATTTCTCTATAATTGGTACGGTGCTGCAAATTTCGCTTCATTGGCAACTTTATTACATAGCCTTGTTTCCATACATCGTGTATTTCTTCCCTCTCCCAAACATTACCAAGTAGCTTGTATAACATCATTGTTGAAGTTTCAATGTCCGCTTTGATAACTTCCACTGAGATATTATTTGAATTGATCGCTTTGACATCTTTCAGAAGCTGTATCGCTTTCTTAATTTCTTCTGCGGTTGGCCTCTCGCAATTTGCATGTAGTTCCGAATCGGCAGACTGAATGTTAGGGGAATCTTGTAGAGTCGGAATATTTTAAAGTTCTGCAAAATGCTCAGCTCATCTCTTCGTGTGCTCAATAGTCTTGCCAATCAACTGTCCTGCTGTTTCTATGATAAAGCCATTTACACGTTTATATGTGTCTCGTCGTCCCCACATCGCCCATCTCATCCAACAGGTGACATTCGTAGAGCCTAGCTTTTTTATTAACATAAACAATATACTGATACAGACTGGTCACTTTATGCGAAACAAAACGACTGTTTCACTGTAATATATTTTTCCAGAAGCCAATGACGCCCGTCTACAAGAGGTATACTACACACATGTGGAACTCAGTGGACTTCAGCTTCACGAAATTGACCACGTCTTGTTCAATGGTAGATCAGTAATAGCTGTCTCAGTTCTTCTTCTTCTTCTTCTTCTTCTTCTTCTTCTTCTTCTTCTACTACTACTTCTTCTACTACTACTTCTTCTACTACTACTTCTTCTTCTTCTTCTACTACTTCTTCTTCTTCTTCTTCTTCTTCTTCTTCTTCTTCTTCTTCTACTACTTCTTCTTCTACTACTTCTTCTTCATCTTCTACTACTACTTCTTCTACTACTTCTTCTTCTTCTTCTTCTACTACTTCTTCTTCTTCTTCTACTACTACTTCTTCTACTACTTCTTCTTCTTCTTCTTCTACTACTTCTTCTTCTTCTTCTACTACTTCTTCTTCTTCTTCTTCTACTACTACTTCTTCTTCTTCTTCTTTCGTTCTCAATCTTCCGCTACCATGCCCTAAAAAGGGCTTAGCAAGTAGTAGGATGTTGTCCGGAGAACGGAATGCGTTGTGTCGTAGTTTACAGCTTAACTGAGATATTTGCACCTTTCGGCTAAACACATCCGACTTCAGCAGGAATTTTTCGTGCCGCATTAGCCTTCCCTATTCGATCCTATCTACTTAATCATTCTGCTCCGATGCAGCCTGTTATCCAGGATCACCGCGTGGAGGTATAGAAGGGTCTTGGCAGCTTTTGTTCGCTGGCCCTGACGCTAGCAGCCAGCTATGGGTCGCTAACCGCTGCAGCTCACGCGCTGCTCAGCATCTTGATCCAAGGTGTCTCGGTGATTGGTTCCTTCTGGACAAAGCGGCCATCGTCTTCTCCACGCCCGTTTCCATTTCGATCTAAAACTCGCAAGAGCTCCAGCAATGGAGATCATAACGAGATCCAGCGACGCTCATCACTTCCTCGATAGCTACCACCCTCGCATCTAGCAAGCAACTCGGAGCTCCCACCAACCCTAACATCGATGCTGACTATGCAAATCTGATTGCAACAATTACATCTATCTCGAAGGCAGCCAGACTCCCAGCACACACTCACACCACAAATTGAATTTTACCTGCCACTTGAGCTTTGTTAGAGGAGCGGCGTAAGATAGCTCGTTCACTAGACAACCACATAGCCTTTACCACCATATGCAAGATCTGACGTCAAAAAGATTTAGAGTATCGGAATATCGGTGCAGCATCAAGTTAGCTGCTTGAGACCTCGCCGATCACAGCCAAATCTTCTTTGTCTGAAAGTTTCCAATGGGTCTCGCACAAAGTCACATTTGTTCATGGAGTCGATCATGAAAGCTTACTACAGCGACCTGTTCAGATTACCAGAACCCCCCTCCCCTCTAATTACTCTCTCATTCCATTTTTCTTCTCTTCCAGACTTTCCGGCCTGAGAAATTTCGTACGTGCCATCTGGAACATCACCATTTGAAGATGACGTCACTGCGTTTTACCTCCGAGCTTGCGGTCTATCCCTGTACCTAGCCACAGCCTAACGTTTTCCATGTGATATTCGTTTTGGGAGTAATACCTACCGCTTTTCACAACTCAATGAAAATACTGTTGCACAAGAAGGACGACAAAGAGGATATCGGAAACTATCGTCCAGTTAATGGTCCCTTACAAACGATTTACAAAAGGCATCCTTGCCAGAATCCGCACCACCCTCGAAGACTCGCAACCAGTAGAACAAGCTGAATTCGGGTTTCCTACAGCACAATAGGTCACAATCAATCTGCTGCCGCCTTATTGGGGCTGCCCAAGAGTTCCACACACCCGTGATATTTACCTTCATCGACTACCATAAAAAGCTTTTGATTCGGTAAAACCACATTTTCATTGTTGGAACAAGGTATCGATCTTGGTTACATCAGAATTCAGGCCAACAGTTACACGAACTTATCAAATGTCGTCCCTTCCAATGTCCACTTGTGGTACCAGTATTTCACAGAACCACTACTCCATATTTTTTGAATCAGTAATAAGCCAATGCAACTAGGACGGCTTTGGCATCTATGTTGATGACAGACGCCTAAATCACCTCCGATTTGCCTGCGACATAGTGCTCATCACAGAGTTCCCAGAGGAAATCAACCGAATGATACAGCTACTCAATGATAGGGGTAAGAAAACGGGACTAGTTATGAATGTCTCAAAAACCAGATTGTTGCGCCAACGTTTCGCCGATTCTGATCCAGTCTTCCTTGGAGGGACAGCTTAGAGGATGTCGATGACTACATCTATCTTGGACGCCTACGCCTATGCAGAACATTCTGAAACTTGAACTTATAAGATGTCGCCGTGCGGGCCGGGCAGCCTTCTCGTCCATTACAACGGTTCTGGATGGTTGTCAAGACAAGAACATTCACGCGCCCCCCCCCCTCTCTATCTCTTTCTTCAACTTCACTGTACTCCCTGTGAGGTGATAGGGTGCGGAGACATGAACACTAACAAAATAACTAAGCGACAAATTGAGAGTGACTAAGACTTCTTTCGAGAGTCGCTTTTTTGGAATCATTCTTCGCAACTAACGCATGCAAAATATACACAATTCTGACATACGACGAATTTCTTTGGTGAATGATGCGGTAATCTATGCAGACAAGGTAGAACATAACTGGACATGTCACATGTTACCACGAAACAATTGTCGATAGAACACGGCGACAGCAATCTGGTACCCCAGAGACATAGAGGTCGCGAGGAAAACCTCAAATGCGGTGGCAAGACTTCTTTGCTGTCTCCAACAACATTAGAGACGACTCTAGTGGAATGCTTTCCCCTCACTGAACTTCCGTGGCCCAAGACAAGACCAGTTGGAGACGAAGTTGAGATCTGCAGCAACGTCTAGAAACGGATCTTCAAGATCAATATATTTGTCTTTTAGTTATTTTTGTGCTGTTTACAGATCTTTCATATTTCGTTTTGCAGCAGCTTTTTTTTACCTCTCTAGTCAATTCGTCATTATATTTTCTCTTGTCGCTTCTGGTTCTCTTCTGTTCTTCTTTGTTGGTTTCATCGTATTTTTCATGAACAAAGGCTTGAAACTTTCTAGCCATGCAGCAGTTTACATGTGCTTTCTTAATTTGTTGTTTTTTTTTGCTTTGCAATAGTTTCAGTTGTTATCCACACTTTGTGTTGGTGCCCTTTTTGCATCTTCCCACGTCTCGTTCAATAAATTTTAAATCTTTTTCCAGCTGCCTTCTATCTCTGCTACTTCTTCTAGTTGCTGTGAAAACATTAACGTTATTTGATATCATAACTTTAAATGCATCTTATATGTCTTTGTTCTTGAGGAATCTCACATTGAACTGTTTTCTATGGTTATATGTTGATCTTTACCTCTTCATCCTCATCAGTCCCATAACCTAGAAGGTCGTTAAGGCAATAACGTTATTGCAGTTTGTCGTACCAGCTCCAGCCATACAACAACGGTTTGTCTTGGGCCGCTACAAACCTGACGGAGCCCATCTCTCTCCAGGTGGCAGTTCATTATAGTTGTGTCTAAATTTCATACAACAAATCTGACCCTGTCTTCAGCTAGGGCGAAGTGCGTCAATCTCGTGAAGTTCAGCCGTGTGAACTAGACCGTGAAATTTGACACATATTTAAGTATAATGCTATTCATATAGCCGATATCTACTCCAGGATAATCGGACGGAAGAAAACACATACAACGAACGGGTGGCTTGTATTTTGTGATTTGTCATGTTTTATTCTGTTTTTGTCTGTGTGTAATATTTATCTTCTCTTGTTCGATCCATTCTACTTCATAACTGGTTTACCGTGTCTCACACATTCCTGGCACGTCCGTGTATGGCGGCGAACTTCCACATCATTTTGCATCTTGATCTTGTTGTTTGTTATAATTTGTTAGTTGTTTTCTCTCGTTCTCTGTCCCCGGCATTGTGGCCGTAACGTAGGTTTCGTTTTGTGTGTGTCCTGGTTCATCACTGAGCCTTTACCTGTACATGTTTGTGTCTTGGTGTCATCACTGATCCTTTACCTGTACATGTTTATGTCTTGGTGTCATCGCTGAGCCTTTACCTGTATGTTTGTGTCTTGGTGTCATCACTGAGCCTTTACCTGTACATGTTTGTGTCTTGCTGTCATCACTCAGCCTTTACCTGTACATGTTTGTGTCTTGGTGCTATTACTGAGCCTTTACCTGTATTTGTTTGTGTCATGGTGCTATTATTGAGCCTTTACCTGTACATGTTTGTGTCCTGGTGCATCACTGAGCCTTTACCTGTAAATGTTTGTGTCTTGGTGTCATCACTGAGCCTTTACCTGTACATGCTTGTGTCTTGTTGTCATCACTGAGCCTTTACCTGTACATGTTTATGTCTTTGTGTCATCACTGAGCCTTTACCTGTACATGTTTGTGTCCTGGTGCATCATTGAAACTTTACCTGTAGATGTTTGTGTCCTGGTGCTTCATTGAGCCGTTACCTGTATATGTTTGTGTCTTGGTGTCATCACGGAGCCTTTACCTGTACATGTTTGTGTCTTGGTGACATTACTGAGCCTTTACCTGTACATGTTTGTGTCTTGGTGTCATCACTAAGCCGTTACCTGTACGTGTTTGTGTCTTGGTGCCATTACTGAGCCTTTATCTGTACATTTTTGTGTCTTGGTGTCATCACTGAGCCTTTACCTGTATATGTTTGTGTCTTGGTGTCATCACTGAGCCTTTACCTGTACATGTTTGTGTCTTGGTGTCATTACTGAGCCTTTACCTGTTCATGTTTGTGTCTTAGTGTCATCACGGAGCCTTTACCTGTACATGTTTGTGTCTTGGTGTCATCACTGAGCCTTTACCTGTACATGTTTGTGTCCTGGTGCATCACTGAGCCTTTACCTGTGCATTTTTGTGTCTTGGTGTCATCACTCAGCCTTTACCTGTACATGTCTGTGTCCTGGTGCATCATTGAAACTTTACCTGTAGATGTTTGTGTCCTGGTGCATCATTGAGCCTTTACCTGTATATGTTTGTGTCTTGGTGTCATCACTGAGCCTTTTCCTGTACATGTTTGTGTCTTGGTGCCATTACTGAGCCTTTACCTGTACATGTTTGTGTCCTGGTGAGGTCTCTGAGCTTTTACCTATATCGGAATTACCTTGTCGGAATTGCTTGTTTTTGTGGCTTCCATGTTATTGCTAATGTACAGTTATACGCTGTGTAACGTCTGATCGGACAACATCCAGCTTCTTATACGCCAGTGGTTCCATACGGTTATTATTTTATAAACAGTTCAGATATATATGATTCACTTTCAATGATAGTGGCGTAGCGGACGAGAACTTTCTCATACCTACTTTCAGTGTTCATTGTACCACGTCAAACGGCAGAGGCCCAGTGTTTGGCTTCCCTGGCTGATGTGTCGTTTCTCTCGAGCAGATCTTACAAGTGTTCTTAGTCCTGGACATTACTGCATTGCCAAGTGTCGTCATCTATCTATCCTACTCATATCATCAGGGTTATTTTATGCATGGGGTTACCCCAAACCTGAGTCTAAGGTTCTTCTTACTGAATATGGTAGATGTGCTTCGTGTGGAACCTTTTCCTGCAACTTTAACTATGAGACTGTTGTTTGTCGAATCATTTCTCGAGGAGTCGTATCCCGATAATTCAGTAAGGCAACTTTTCTAGGAAAGACAGCTTTGTTAACAGACAACTGCTGCCTTGCAGGTGGGATGATGACAGACAAAGGGTTTGCAAAAAGTCCCAAAGATGTGGAATCTGAAAACAGATGCACTGATTACCGGGAAGGAAATGCAACTCAATCCTCTTCACAAAGACAGGTACAACACGACTTTGTTGAAACCATTGTTGTAGAGGACTGACAGTGCTCGAGGAGAAATACAAGTATTGGCAATCTTGGGAACAGAGGAACGATTCATGAAGCCCCGCAGAAAATGCAACCATTTTGTTTAAAATGCTGTACTTTAATATTGGGGTATGTAAATATTATTGTCACACTTATATCATTCGTAAATTTCTTGAAAATTTGTATTTTCATGATATATTTATGTATTATACATAACGAGTTACGACTACTGCTTTCACCATTAATTAATTTGGTAGTGAGACCCGAAATATGACGCAGACAGCGTTGTGTGCTCGCATTGCAAAACATGTTGTCAATGTCTGACTTATATTCCTATCCATGTTCTTTTCTTGTTGTGTTGCTAAAAAATATAATTAGTGATGACTAGAAATATAATCACCCATTAACATGCACATTCTTCTATGGATGTATGTATTTCGAGATCTCTAAAGCGGTCAATTTTAGGTTTAAATTATTATGACACAACTTGGTTTCCATACTTTTTTTTCTTTTCAAATGCGTCTTGGAATTACAATTGGACCCGCCCCTGTCAATCCCAGCATACCTCATTTGGATGTATATAAAACGCAATGTCTGGAAGTGCCGTGGCAGTGCAATAAGCAAGAAGCAACAGAAGGGAAGTAACCAGAACAAGGTCTAGCAGGTTGTTGGCTGATATCATTATTTGTGTTCTCAGTTTTAAAAATAAACAGTAAGTATTATTTACAAGTAAAGTTGCTATTATGTTCACCAGTCTAATGTGTGTCCTTTCCTTGTATATTCTGTTCTCCAGTCTAATGTGAATCCTTTCCTTGTATATTCTATTCTCCAGTCTAATGTGTGTCCTTTCTTTGTATATTATGTTCTCCAGTCTTATGTGTGTCCTTTCCTTGTATATTCTGTTCTCCAGTCTAATGTGTGTCCTTTCCTTGTATTTGTCTTATGGAATACAAAGTACAGAATCATCATTAAAGATTACCCCCTTGCAGGCAGCCTATTTCAAAATACTAACTTACTCTCTTGCAATGGTGGCCTCTGTTGCATTTCATGTTCCAAAGCGAGATTGATGGTTTTGGTGGTTTTGTGCAATAAGTACCATTTGTGCTGGAACGATCTCAGCATACCTTCACTTTGGTTGACTTTGTAGCAGTACATGCAATTCTAAATATTGTTCTGAAGAAATGAAATTGAGCTCTTCAGCGATCTTTTTTGTTGAATTAAAAATGCATTCTACATGAATATGTTCCATATGATAGGATTGGTTCTAAGTAACACATACAGACACATACCCACCACACATACATATACACACAGCTTTCAATGTTACATAAATTGCCGCTTTACATGTCTCTAATTTCATTATCTTGAATGCAGAGTATGCAATGTGTTTCTTTAACTTCTATGTAACCTGTTGCTTTGACTTCTATGTAAGGTACCTTTGACTACTTTGTAAGGTACCTTTGACTGCTATGTAAGGTACCTTTGACTGGTATGTAAGGTACCTTTGACTGCTATGTAAGGTACCTTTGACTGTTATGTAAGGTACCTTTGACTGCTATGTAAGGTACCTTTGACTGCTATGTATGGTACATATGACTGCTATGCAGAATTCCTTTGACTACTATGTAAGCTGTATCTTAGACATCTATGTAAGCTGCAAATTCGACATCTATGTAAGCTGCACATTAGCCATCTATGTAAGCTGTACTTAGGACTGCTGAATCTGCACCATTATCATCATCATGTAGCATGGCATTTCCAGAATGCCGCTCTCATAAAAGACGATCTGTAATACTCTAGATTCTTGGCCAAATCTCTCTCCTTGCCATTTTCAGAATCTCTTGGGTTATCCTGTGTCCATCTTCTCCTCGGTCCTTCCTGTGCCTAGCATTCCCTGTACGATGCTTCCTGTGTTCATCTTCTACTCGGTCCTTCCTCTGCCTAGCATTCCCTGTACGATGCTTCCTGTGTTCATCTTCTCCTCGGTCCTTCCTCTGCCTAGCATTCCCTGTACGATGCTTCCTGTGTTCATCTTCTACTCGGTCCTTCCTCTGCCTAGTATTCCCTGTACGATGCTTCCTGTGTTCATCTTCTCCTCGGTCCTTCCTCTGCCTAGCATTCCCTGTACGATGCTTCCTGTGTCCATCTTCTACTCGGTCCTTCCTCTGCCTAGCATTCCCTGTACGATGCTTCCTGTGTTCATCTTCTCCTCGGTCCTTCCTCTGCCTAGCATTCCCTGTACGATGCTTCCTGTGTTCATCTTCTCCTCGATCCTTCCTCTACCTAGCATTCCCTGTACGGTGCTTCCTGTGTTCATCTTCTCCTCGATCCTTCCTCTGCCTATCATTCCCTGTACGATGCTTCCTGTGTCCATCTTCTCCTCGGTCGACACGTGCCTAGCTATCCATGTACCATGCTTCCCAGAATTGCTTTCTCAAGACCATTGTGACGTTTATTGTGGCCTTTATTGTGGCGTTTATTGTGGCGTTTATTGTGACGTTTATTGTGACGTTTATTGTGGCCTTTATTGTGGCGTTTATTGTGGCCTTTATTGTGGCCAGTTTTTAGTTTCCGATTCCTAATATTATTTACTAGCCAGTTTTGTTATTTATCCAGCTCTTTTAGAATTTCTGCATTTTTATTGTTCGCTATCTATGATTGTTTGTTTCACTTTTCTTTGTTATTTTAGCTCGAAAGATTCTATCTTCTTCTTTGGTGTTTGTGTGTTTGTCCATGCTTTGTATTTCCGTACAGTGCCATTGGGAAGATAGGTCGTCATGTTTTTTTTAAAAAGCGTTCTCCATGTTTCTAATTTAATTTAACTTCTGCATTGCCATGGCCAATCTTTTTCTGACTTCTTAATGGAATTTTTGCTTATAATTGAGACGAGATATTCATAACTTGTGGCGTTTTTAATTTTGCGCATCTCTAGAGTAACTTTAGGTCTAGTTTGTGCCTTGTCAATGCTCAATATCTTGGTTTTTCTTATGTTTGCTGTATATTTATTGTACATATATATATACAACAAATATAAATATATATATTGCTGTATTGTTTAACCGACAGGACAATCTGTTCCAACCCCACAACACTCATCGAAGAAACAACTATACCATTTGCATTATCTTAGTTCTGGTATTTCATTCCTGCCGATTAGGAACTGGTCGAACATGTCATATCTTTGTCATTTTTGACGTTTCTATTTATGTTTTCTAAAGAAATGTTGAACCGATAAGTGGAAAGTATTCACCGTTATCTTATTCCCTTTTGCACTTCAAATCAGTCTTATGTCTTCTGAACGATTCTGGCATTCCTTGTTGTGCTTCTTACAGTGTTTTAATTAGTTGAATCCTGTGCACTAAAAATGTCATGTCTTTTATGTTTGTCCATTTCATTCCATGTCTTTCCGTACTCTCATAAGCATCTCCAATTTATTTTGTCTCTTATGATGTATTCTTATGGTATCATGCCGCGTCACGACGTATTGGTTAGAAACTTTTCAAAATATGTGTTTGAATCTTGCCTTAATGTTCACGACCAGTGGTTGGCGATCTTAGTCGCAGTCAGCACCAAGTTGTGTCTTCAGAGATAATATCCCTCATCTCCATTTCTGTTGTCTTAGCATGCAATGTATTTGATTCACGCTTTTTAAATCTGGCGAAGTCCATGTATAGAATCGTCTATCGTGTCGTTTGAAAAGCGTATTTGCGATGCAGAACTAGTTTTCCCAAAGACAATTCCATTAATATTTCCCATCGTTCATTTCTCTGTCCGAAATCAGTCTTTCTTCTTCATTTGTTAGTTCCTTTACCACTTCGGCTTCGATATCCCCCATAATACATATTTTTCCTACTTTTTGTAAAGTCATGAGTTATAAAAACGATTGATCTTTTCTTCCTGTGCCGCTGTGGTTGTCTTAAAGTATTGTGTTATTAGGCTGGTCTACACTAATGTAAATGGATTGTCCCACACGTCTCGTAATCATGTTGTGCAACAAAATGTATCATATACAGGTTCTATAGGTCTCGGAATAATGTCGTGCAACTAAAGGTATTATAATAGATTAACGACCGTCACCAACAAATGTCTCCGACACAGACAATTGTTAAAATAATAAATATCGATCAAAACACCTTGAGTCTACAGAATTACCTGGTGACCGGAAAGAGAAAGTTTTAAAGGAAAGTGCTCACCCTTAGCGAGAAGCCTAATACAATACGAGGGATGGTCGAAAAGTGTTTGAATTTAGTATGAAGAAGTCAATGTACTTACCTGGAGATTGGTGTGAACTTTAGTACCTCTCTGTATATTCACCATGCAAGGCCATACACAAACTTATGTTGAGTCTATTTCAAAAACAATGTTTTAAAAAAAATTAAAATATTTTGTTATGCCATAGCTCAAGCTTGTGTCCAACCTTTATAGGGTCTTGGGTACGGTTATAGCACAGTTCTTACCTGATCGTTTCTTTTCACTTTGGTAGCTGGCTTTCTTATTATATTCCAGAGCAAACCTGAGTTTAAGTTGTTTTTTCTTCGTCTTGTGTGGTGTATACATAACATGATCATTATCCTATTACGTCACATGATGCATGACAGATCTTACAGTGACATTTTGCTTCCAGTCTAGGTTTCTGCGTATCTTGTCTTGTTTCCATCCATACATATGGTTTCCAGATATACAATCAATTTCTCATGTTGGACTTTGCCAAATATTTTTTTGTATTCAATAAACAACACAATGCTAGGGAACCAAATACGGATGTCCATGTTCTGGATCACTGGACATAGATTGTTACTGTGCGACACCAGGAAGGCTCCCGAAAAAGAGAAAAATACCCCGTCCACGGAGGACAAGCACAGACAAAGTAAATAGACCATAAGAAAAAAATGGCAGAAGCTTAGAAGGAGTGGATATCAAATAAATGTACATACATTTAGAACCACATCACCATTAACAATTGTAAGCTATCCAACCATCTGGTAAAGGACCTCACAAGGAAGACCGTACCCAAAATAAGAGCAAAACAGGACGAGACAGGTAATACCTTGACAGCTGGAGAAGATGAACGGGATACTGCTCCCAGGTAAATAACTTACAGATCAGTGGTGACCCTAGCGAGATTTTACTAGAAGATCAACAAGAAGAAGACGATAACCACCATCCAATGTGAAAAAATAGAGGTGGCGGTAAAGTCTCTTAAGAAGGACAATGCTCCTGGTAAGACAACATACGAGGCAAACTGCTAACACATGGAGGGAGAGTGGGTATAAACAACATACGAGGCAAACTGCTAACACATGGAGGGACAGTGGGTATAAACAACATGCGAGGCAAACTGCTAACACATGGAGAGACAGTGGGTATAAACATTATGCGAGGCAAACTGCTAACACATGGAGGGACAGTGGGTATAAACAACATGCGAGGCAAACTGCTAACACATGGAGGGACAGTGGGTATAAACAACATGCGAGGCAAACTGCTAACACATGGAGGGACAGTGGGTATAAACAACATGCGAGGCAAACTGCTAACACATGGAGGGACAGTGGGTATAAACAACATGCGAGGCAAACTGCTAACACATGGAGGGACAGTGGGTATAAACAACATGCGAGGCAAACTGCTAACACATGGAGGGACTGTGGGTATAAACAACATACGAGGCAAACTGCTAACACATGGAGGGACAGTGGGTATAAACAACATACGAGGCAAACTGCTAACACATGGAGAGACAGTGGGTATAAACATTCTCACAAAAATATGTACAACGATCTGGCACGCAATGACTAGCGAAAGTGATGCTTAAGCATTTTTGTTAACAGGCTGTAACCAAGAGCAGAAAGTGTTATTACAGAAGAACAAGCGCATTTTCCGGCTGGTATTCAAGAAATGTTTAACCTGCGTCTGCTCAGCGAGAAATACCGTCAGCATAACCAAACGCTATAGCAAGTCTTTGTTGACTTTAACAAACTTTCGAAATTGTCTGGCTTGGGGCCCTATGAGCAACTAAGCTAAAATATAAGATAGGTTGACCCAGACGAACGACCCTGCAAGGTACTGTGCCTGGGAAGCGTAAGAGATGGCGGTAGAAAAAGAGATGGGGAAACACCAGAGAAGGTTCACAGCTCAAACAACTTTTCTGGCACAAATCCGGGATGAGTGTCACAGACTGGCTCGAAAAACTGCAGTACTAGCACCCTAACGACTTTTCAGATGGGACTGATCATGATGATGGTTATGATGAAGCAACACATAAATGTGTTACTGTACTTCTATATAATAATAATAGCTGTCCATCGTTGTCGATGAGGACCGCCGACATCATCCTTGTCACAGATTTCCCTGTTGGGTGTGGGTGCGCATGTGGCTGAACAGGCCAATGCGAGCACAAAAACATCTGCTACATATTGGGCACACGAGGTTTGTAGAAGGGGATGGTGTTCCCGCTGCTCGGGATTTCCGCGTCTCGCGTCTGTTCTGGGCTTTCACAACATGGTCATCTTCACCGGCAGCTACACCCGATTTGACTGCGCTTCTCCAGTCAGATCTGTTTTGCGCAAGACATTCCCAGGTGTCGATGTCTATCTGGCAACTTTTTAGTGAGTCCTTCAGACCGTCTTTAAAACGTTTCTTTGGGCGCCCTCTCTCGCGCCATCCCTCTCTCAGCTCGCCGTAGAGAATCTTCTTTGGGAGCCGCTCGTCTGACATACGGACGAGGTGTCCGGCCCATCCTAGTCGTGCTTTTTCTAGAAAAAGCACTTCTATATATTTTTCTGTTAATATATATTGCTTCTCATATTCCGCTCTTCTGTCTAAGTCCAAATTGTTTATCCTGATCTTCGTTATCTCTTCGAATCCTAATTATCTCCTGTTTAATTGTAAGCATTATCTTAATGGTTTGGCTCATTAGGCTGATTGCTCTAAAATCTGAACATCTGATTGAACGAAGCCTCTTGGCAAGTGTGTTATAAAAACATGTAAACAGGCTGCTCGGTATAGATCCTCGATTGTAGATGTCATTACAGAGATTAGTGATGTTATCTACATGGAATTCCTCTAGAATTTCTACTTCAATTCAATTTTTATTGCATTCATGCTTACTACTTTCGCTTTGCTCATATCCTTTCATCGCTTTCTCTTCTTCAGATCCGATGATGCTGGGGCTGTGATGATCTGTTACTTGCGTTGTCGTCAAACAGCTCCATAGTTATCCCGCCCACCTGTTTGATATATCGTTTTCATTAAGTCAGATGTCGCCATTCTTGATCTTATTGCATGGTCCTTTTTAAGCTATCCTGGTCTTGCTTGAAAAAAGTTTCATTTCTCCATATATAGTTCTCGTGTGATTCTTTCCCCGGTCTTATATTATCTTTATTTGATTTTAATACTATTCTTTCTGCACTTTTGTAGATATTACGTATCGCATTGCTCAGTTCCCTGCATTCTGGAGTATATTTTGCTTTATTTATTTCTTTCATTTTGCTTAAGACATCGTGTGTCACACATACTTGTTTTTTCTTACAAGCTTCTATGGCTGGCTGTACTTATTCTTAGACGGTTTCACTCACTGTTTATATTGCCTTCTGGGCTTTCTCTATCGTATTGCTCACAACTTTCAGAAGTACGATATCAAATTTATTATTGACAGTTACAAGATATTTGTAAGGTCAGGCTGTTTTAATGATGCTGCATCTATTTGGAGGCATTGTTTAAATCTGCTTTCTATGTTTTTAAGTCTGACGTCTATTTTAATCACCACATGATTGGGATAGTAACTTATGTCTGCTCCTGGATACGTGTTTGCCATTGTGACAATTTAAAAATATATTATTTATAGTTATAATGTCGATCTAATCCCTTACTTTGGGTTTTGAATGTGTATAATTTTCTTGGAGAATGTTCAGAAAGATGTTTTTACAAATAACTAAGTGGTTCCCTTCACAAAAATGTATCGACCTTTCACCTCTGTAGTTTAGTTTGCTCAGTCCAAATTGTCCTAGCACATACTTGTATTTGTCTTTTCCTATTCCGGAGTTCCTTTTCTCTATAACTATCATGGCATCTGTATATTCCATTGCTTTGAATGTCTGTTGAATGTTCTCATAAAACTCGTCAATTTCTTCATCACTGTTTTCTTTATTTGGTCCATACCTCTGTAAAATGGCAATATCGAATGATTTGCCGCTAAACTTCTACAGAATCATTCGATCACTGTGAGTCTATTCGACATTATACAGAAGCATTCGAGCGCTGTGAGTCTATTCGACATTATACAGAAGCATTCGATCACTGTGAGTCTATTCGACATTATACAGAAGCATTCGATCACTGTGAGTCTATTCGACATTATACAGAAGCATTCGATCACTGTGAGTCTATTCTACATTATACAGAAGCATTCGAGCGCTGTGAGTCTATTCGACATTATACAGAAGCATTCGATCACTGTGAGTCTATTCGACATTCCTCTTGAACACAATTCCTACACTTCATTCATTTCTCCTCCTCCTGGATGTATTTATGTCCATCATTGTCTCCTCGTGTCTCTGGCATCTGTATCCGCACTAGAGAAGTTGTCTCTACCCTGTTAACATGTACAGTATATTTTCCCCCAAGAGACCAGGAAGCATCTGCAGAACTGTATATATTAGTATGTCCTTTCAGTGCATGCGGTAGTGTATACATGGTGAGGTCTCAGTCTCTTCCCCTGTGGCCACGTGGTATAGTCTTGCATGTCCCGATGCGTCTCTTGTATACCACACACTTTACTGCTTCACTTTGGGAACAGTTGATCGTTACAACTCATTCGCTACCTCGCCGTCTCAGGCCTCGTATACTACGAGTGAGCATTCCCATAATCCATACACAAGCGGTTTCGTGTAGCCCTTTTATGTTGCTGCTCCCATTGTCTTTGCCTCTTCCTGTGCCAACTGCTTGGTAACAGTTGCTTGTTGACATAAGTGTAAATCTCGAGTAAGCTTAGTCAGAAACCGTGACACCACATTGGTATGTCGCTAAATATTCACCCCAAAATAAGATTGTACTTTATTTTTATTTGCTGAGAAAAAACATTCGTGTTTTTTGTGTGCAAAACGCTAGGTGGTCGCAGAACGAGATCTCTATGACTGTCTTCACGCTAGCCGCCAGTTAGAGGGACATATTCTAGTTCGGGATTTTGACACATGTGATCAATGCAACCTTTGACCTTTAACCAATCATATCACGATTTTCGCAAACATCTTTGAATTTAGCCATAAACAGTTTCTCTCTGTTATGTGGTCTCCAGGAAAGTGGTAAAATGGAAAGCTGAAGCTACTTTTACGTGTCTTTAGTTTAAGCCTAAGATTTGTGATGGGTTGGGAGGGGTGTAGGGGAGGGGGGGGGGGGAAAGAGATTTCCTTGCTGTCTTTCCTTTCTTATCTATAAGCCAGAAGAACAGGAACCTTGAAACAACACTTAGATAGATCCTGCATTAACCACACAGTAAAACATATCATTAAGAATAATACCCGGAGAATCGGGATGAACAGTTGGGCCACGGGAACAACAGGTCACAGTGAATTTAGCGAAATGTCTCAGCCAAAAAGTAATAATGCCATAAATAAACTACATAGAAGAGATCAAAGTCGTATCTTTCAGCTCCGAACAAAGCATACCAGAGTCAATAGCCACTTGAGCCGCATCAATTCCCAGCACCTGCCCCTGTGAAGACATTGCTCTCATCCCGATGAAACAGTTCGACACTAACCCATTGAGTGCAAGGCGCTTGCGGACGGACATGGGGAAAAGATTCTTATAAGCACTGCCGACAATTGCCAACACACTGTACGGAGCAGTGAAACAACTGAAGAAGACCTGTATCTATATAAGAATAGCATTGGGCTGCCAAAAGTAGGCTTGTTCAGCAGTTATGGGATAACAACAACAACAACAACAACATCTATAAGCCAGGTACCAATGTGCAGCTGAAAGGACTCCAGAGGCTGGAGTTCAAGTTCGGCACATTAGCTATAAGATGTTTAGCCCATTGTCATTCAAACTGTTAATACATAGTAATGATAGTAATACACATGATATGATATATCGTTTTTGTAATTTAGAAACATTAAAATTGTTAAGGTCTCATTGTCCTTGCCATCTACTTTATTTTCTGGGATTGACGAGTATATTTTGTTCTTGATGATATGTCTATGGATTCAATGAGGACTATGTCAAAGACATGACCACATGGCCACAGAGGGCATGCCGTAAGTAAGAGGCGACTAACAGAGCGATCTTACACAGCCGTGCACACTGGGAAAAAGCTTGGTGTTTGTGAAGAAGGCGTCTGAATTAGAAAGAATGTTTTAAAAACAATATTACTTACCGGACACTGGGATAAAAGAGTGAATAGATTATTTCCTGATTATTGAGATTTGAACACAAAAGCACATGTTGGTTGTATGTTGACAGATAAAGTACACAAACTGAGGATGCAGCCGTTCTGTAGTTTAGTTCTAATTTCTACAAGACTTCTTGTTGACATATGGTGCACTGAGAATATGAGAAAATTCTTTACTATTTATTACGAACGAGTGTGTTTATCATTCACCTGGTTAAAAAGTTATAGCCTTTGATGTAGCTATGATTACAGTGGTAAGATCGTTCTATTTCATTAAGATTGAATATACAATAATCAATATCGTAGTGAGAAATACCTCTCGGTGTAGGCGATTATGGGTCTATCTTATCTTTTTTAACCATACCTTCAATCAATCAAGTCCGTCACTCCTTTTGGTGCATAGAGAATTGACAACATCCCGCCATCACGCGCAGTCCTGCACTTCTCTTTCTGTCTCTTCATGTGTAATCGTTGAATCTTAGTTCCTTCTCACACTTTCTTCTCCATATATATTTGGGTCTACCTCACTCTTTCGCTTCTCTTGAGGATTTCATGTAAGAGCCTGCCTGGCTATGTAGGACTGGGACTTTCGCAGCGCATGTCTTATCCAGCCGCAACAATGCCTTGCTTTAGTCTAAAGATTGCTGTGATCGTGTCCTATATAAGACGAACATAGCGTAATATTGCACAATAGTGACATACATCTACTTGGGAAATGAAGTGTTAGAGACTGCAATATACATGGTCTCATTTGCTTCAAGATTTAGTCCATTTTCTCTCCTCGCTGCATTGTCCTCCATAACTGTAAATCGGGGACCTTTTGACATCTGAGTAGACTGAAGGGTATCACGAGCTGCGTTTGAATTCGTTTCTTTGTTTATGAAAGACTATGGCTATATCTGCTTTGTCACTGAGATACTATAATCGGAAAAATGGAATAAAGCCTGACATAAATTACCCCTTGTTCCTGGTGGTTTCAGTTGTCAAGCTCATCACTGTCCCCAGGTGCATACACATACCAGTTGATTGGGCGTGTACCCTGGTTTTGACCTATTGCAAGAGTGCAAGCCACACAGGTATCCGTGACTACAGTCAGTCAATAGTTTCTCAATTGACAATGTCATTGATTACTTGAGCTAATCGATTGAACTAGAGGACATCACATTTTGTGTTCTTGCTTGAGATCATGTAAACATTGATTTACTAAACAAATATATTGCCAATAATAACGGCATAGACAGCAACGTGCAGTGGTCAGATTTAATTAAACAAGCTCATACGAGTTAAAGTCAGTAACTAGGTCACATACTGATACATCAAAGCTACAAAATTAATTTGGTAGTTTCTAAAGTTGTCATTAGGTCGCCGAAACAGCCAGCTTTGAGATTGCTGTAAGTACCAGATATTACGTATCACATGTACGTGCGCAGCTCAGAAACACAATGACGTCTCTGCTCACATAATGTACAATCAAAGAACGGCGCGATGTTGTGTGGTTTTATTCCGGTTGACGGAGTACAATGACTTTCTGCAAGGATATTCATAAGGTAAAGTTTCCTGTTTATGGTGTGAATTATTTGTTTAGTAAAGAGCTGCAAAAATGTATTCATTTCCTCAAGGACGCTCAACATTTGCTGATGAAGTCCGACCTGGTCATCTTGTCAAGATTGTGACATGTCGCTTGATTAATACTGAATACAAATGACCAACTAGGGTAGCAATGTCTTGCATATCCACTTTACATACCTGTCTTAGTCCCAAGCGATGTCGACCTGTTTGGACCCCTAACAGAATTCCTGGGAGGTCAGCATTTCAGCATTGATGATGAATTGAAACAGGTTGTCCTAGATTGGTTCAGACATACTCACAAATCTTTCTACGCTGAATCTTTTGAAGCATTATCTAAACGATACGATGTGTGCATAAGGGGACAAATAATTTTTCTTACAAAATATAGAAAGAGTCTCGGTTTAACTTGAACGTCCCTCGTACAAATAACGTGAATAGTGAGCATTGCAAAAGAATAATCCTTACACATATTTGGCCTACCACATTGCACTGGTTCGAAACATGGACTCTTAAAAAAATACATTAACAAACATCATAATCTGTTGAAATGTGAGGCTATCCCAGGATTTAAAGAGTGAGTTGATCAGGAAACAGGTCAAATGAACACGTGCTTAAAGATATAGGGTCACATAGACAGCTGATGGCGAGTGTACAGAAATGTAGATTGTCTTGGTGCATAGAGGTGCAGACTAACACTGAGCTGAAGAGATCTGTTAGTAACAGTTACATGACATGATCAGAAGACTTCAACACCAGTCTCCGGACTGACTAACAGAGGACAGTGGTGTGACATGATCAGAAGACTTCAACACCAGTCTCAGGACTGACTAACAGAGGACAGTGGCATGACATGATCAGAAGACTTCAACACCAGTCTCAGGACTGACTAACAGAGGACAGTGGCGTGACATGATCACACTACTTCAACACCAGTCTCCGGACTGACTAATCTGATGATAATGCTGATGATTATGATCACGTTTTTCCAAACTGTCGAAACACCAACACGATGGTGTCACTCCATCAAATTGTCATTGTTTTTGTTTTTGTTCCTTGATAGACCAATCTTTTCTTATTATGGAAACGAGGGGTCCTATTTAACTCATTTTTTCTCATACAAAGTTAAAAGGAACTTCAATGAATGTTGAACCTCTGACAGGAAGTCTACGCTAAAGCACCCGAAACTCACTGGTAGAGATGGTTTCTGCCGAAAGATGTTGCATATGATAAGATCGTTGGACACAAGGACATTCTACTTTAGTCACCGCTCACGACATGCCTGGAAGATTATAGGGGTCCAATATTCTGGTCTCCGAGGTCTACATGAGTGGATGAGAGCGATACGCAACAATTAAATAAATGCATTTCCCCGATTATGAATCTGTTACGTCACGTGGCATTTATAACTTGCTTAAACGTGCATGCTCAAATTCATCGTCAGTCTTGACTGGAGGTTAATCAGATAACTACAACGTAAATAAATTATGTCCATTTTTGCAAATTGAAAAATTAAGTTCAGTGCAACTAGTTATGAACGAATAATAAAAGTAAAACTTCACACCCAGCTCAGATCGTTTGACCTGCGGGATCTGACAGAAATCAGTCATATCAATCACAATCTTTCACCTGCAGGGCATATGTCATCAGCAAATACTCGCCAAGTCATTACGTCATACGCCATCATTGCCAGTTCCACCTCTACGTCTTTCAATCCATTTTGTAAGTTTGTCTCCACTTGTCTTCTCGATGAGTGTTTAGGTCTGTCTCTATGTACCTTACCTTGACGAACGAAAATAGTGATTGACTTGTAATGCTATGTGCTGTTTTTCCAATTATATGTCCAATCCATCGCCATCGCATTCTCTTTGCGCCTAATCTCGCTAACATCTACCTGGTTCTTTCCTATAGTTCTGTTAGTGACTTTATCATAGCATTTTAAAAATTCCCTCTATTCGGCATCCATTGGCAAACACTTGAACCTTTGTAGCTGTACTTTTCTTTGTTCCCCACTTTAAAGTTGTACAGTAGGACGAATCTAACATTGAAGCTTAAAGAATTTTCTAGATAACATTTTATGTCAAAAAACTTGTCCGGAAAGGCACTTGTTTAGAGGTTTACAGCTAAAACATACATTTTCAAGGCGAATAAGTACAGGAATTATGGTTGGATAGGTTAGTCACTGTAACAGGCTCATCTAGTTATTTAATATCCTCGTCGGATGAACGCATTTATGTTCATGTAAAAGGTTCGTCTCGTTATTTAATATCCTGGTCAGATGAACCAATTTATCTTCATCTAACAGGTTCGTCTATGTTATTTAATGTACTGGCCACGAGACCCAATTTATATTAATGTACCAGACCTATCATATCTATACGTGTGATCGGGTTTCTTCTATCTTACTTTCCGCACAATAACGACATAAAATCATCAACATAGGAAACACTAAAACTTATGTGGAAAAAAAAACGAGAAAATTTTTTTAATTACAAGTCCATGGTTTGCAACATTATTAAAACTACAACATGAGTATAACTCTTTCTATCTCAGGGGATTTTAGCATGAGCTTGAAAGGAATCCTGCAACTATTAACCCAGTCCGGAAGTCTAACCTAAAATCTATGACAATCTATTCAAATCTTGTTCTACCCTGATAAACTAACTTTCACTTATGCTCTTTGGCAGTTGGCGACGAAGCTGATCTCTGGCGGTAGTGGGTCCTCGTAATAATAGATTTTTACAGCTTCGGAAGGTGCTCCTGAAGATGCAGGTTACAATTAACTTTCGAGCAATGTACTCTGACCATTCTGTATCCAGATAACGTTTTCCAAAGTAACTGACATGAGCAGTCAATAAACCTATCTGCGAGACTGCTCTTTCTCTCTCTCTCTATCTCTCTCAGTAGATCACCAGAACAGATGTCTGTAACAAATAAAGATAAGTTTTCCCGAACTGACTAGTGCATACAAACAGCAAGTGTATGATATCTGTGAAAATTACAGTTACGTTTTCCCAAACTTTGTCTCTCTCACTCGAAGTTAACAGATTTCCTTTACGTCTTGCTTTACAGGAAGTAGACCATATGCACCAATGGGCAGTAGTGCAATTGCCCCTGGTGTTTAGTGAGATAACCTCCCTGTTAAACTCTCTCTCTCTCTCTGTCTGTCTGTCTCTCTCTCTCTCTCTCTCTCTCTCTCTCTCTCTCTCTCTCTCTCTCTCTCTATGATTTCTCAGTTCTCAACTTTTATAACAAATTTAATTCTTCCTAAAAAAACTATTTGGTTTGTCACGTGGTACCCCTTTTCCTTCTTGTTGCCCGGTCAGCAGTCAACGAATCACTGTTGTACCTGCAGCTCTTGTCACGCTGCCAAGTTCATCTCACAAGCCTATTTTCCCCAGCTGACATTTCTTGTCGCCCCTGTCAATCAGCCATGGCCAGTTAATGCAAAACATGGGCTGTCCTATAAACTCATTTCTTTCTGACAATTCTCTCCAACTCGAAACTCGAAGTAAAAACTAACTGCGTCTCTCTTGTATTGCCAATCCAAAGCCAGTCCTGACTATGACCACACGTAGTGTTGTGACCCTAGATTTATCTGACATTTTCTGAGTTGAGATACTGAGTTAAGATATCCAAATCCTTTCTAAGCCAAGTTTGGCTCCTCGAGAATTGGTCTCCAGTACTAATTTCTTCTGCTCTACAGGGATCTGTTACATCACCCTGGTTATCAGAGCCGACATCCATTGTGTGGTGAGCAGCGTGCATGGTCGGCTATAATAATTTCCATCAAATATATGTCACTTCTGTTTATTTTTTTAAATGTAGTTGAAACACTACTTGATAATATTTAAAAAACATACTTTCTATGCACTTTAGTACTGATATGACCATTTCTTGATATTTACTTTTAATTAATACTTTCTCTGCACTTTAGTACTGATATGACCATTTCTTGATATTTACTTTTGTATTAATACTTTCTATGCACTTTAGTACTGATATGACCATTTCTTTATATTTACTTTTTAATTAATACTTTCTCTGCACTTTAGTACTGATATGACCATTTCTTGATATTTACTTTTGTATTAATACTTTCTATGCACTTTAGTACTGATATGACCATTTCTTTATATTTACTTTTTAATTAATACTTTCTCTGCACTTTAGTACTGATATGACCATTTCTTGATATTTACTTTTGTATTAATACTTTCTATGCACTTTAGTACTGATATGACCATTTCTTTATATTTACTTTTTAATTAATACTTTCTCTGCACTTTAGTACTGATATGACCATTTCTTGATATTTACTTTTGTATTAATACTTTCTATGCACTTTAGTACTGATATGACCATTTCTTTATATTTACTTTTTAATTAATACTTTCTCTGCACTTTAGTACTGATATGACCATTTCTTGATATTTACTTTTGTATTAATACTTTCTCTGCTCTTTAGTACTGATATGACCATTTCTTGATATTTACTTTTTAATTAATACTTTCTCTGCACTTTAGTACTGATATGACCATTTCTTGATATTTACTTTTTTATTAATACTTTCTATGCATTTTAGTACTGATATGACCATTTATTGATATTTACTTTTTTATTAATACTTTCTCTGCCCTTTAGTAATGATATGACCATTTATTGATATTTACTTTTGTATTAATACTTTCTCTGCACTTTAGTACTGATATGACCATTTCTTGATATTTACTTTTGTATTAATACTTTCTCTGCACTTTAGTACTGATATGACCATTTCTTGATATTTACTTTTTTATTAATACTTTCTCTGCACTTTAGTAATGATATGACCATTTCTTGATATTTACTTTTGTATTAATACTTTCTCTGCACTTTAGTAATGATATGACCATTTCTTGATATTTACTTTTTTATTAATACTTTCTCTGCACTTTAGTAATGATATGACCATTTCTTGATATTTACTTTTGTATTAATACTTTCTCTGCACTTTAGTAATGATATGACCATTTCTTGATATTTACTTTTTTATTAATACTTTCTCTGCACTTTAGTAATGATATGACCATTTCTTGATATTTACTTTTGTATTAATACTTTCTCTGCACTTTAGTAATGATATGACCATTTCTTGATATTTACTTTTGTATTAATACTTTCTCTGCACTTTAGTAATGATATGACCATTTCTTGATATTTACTTTTGTATTAATACTTTCTCTGCACTTTAGTACTGATATGACCATTTCTTGATATTTACTTTTGTATTAATACTTTCTCTGCACTTTAGTACTGATATGACCATTTCTTGATATTTACTTTTGTATTAATACTTTCTCTGCACTTTAGTACTGATATGACCATTTCTTGATATTTACTTTTGTATTAATACTTTCTCTGCACTTTAGTACTGATATGACCATTTCTTGATATTTACTTTTGTATTAATACTTTCTCTGCACTTTAGTACTGATATGACCATTTCTTGATATTTCTTTCTTTATTCAATAGTTGTTGTCCAAAGGAGTACATGATTTAAATACAAGCACAGGTTATGTCTCTTATAAATACGGTTTTAACGTTGTGTTTAAAATAAAAATAACATGTATTTATCATATCACATTTGTCATGTTGTCTTCTGTGATCCATATTTGTCAGAATGTCTTCTGTCAACCATCTATCGCCCACAGTGTTCAGTGGTGGTTGCTCTCTCGTCAGACAACTGTTCATGTTCTTGACAAAGGTATGTGCGTGAAATTCCTTTTGTAGCTTGGGGATGTTGAATCTATTCACAGACCTCCATTCCCGATGACGACGCATAGGTTCCATGTAAATATTGAACTTTGAGACAATAAGCCTGTGGTCTGTCCAGAACTCAGTGACACACATGGCCTTAGTCATACGCACGTCTCGGTTATCCCTTCGTTGAGTGATGATCCAATCGATGAGAAGCCACTGCTTAGATCGAGGATGCAGCGACGGTGTTTTTTTCAGATGGGCAAACGAAACATGGTGATAGTGATGGAGAGGTCTTGAAAGGCACAGAACGTCAGCAATAATTAGCCACGACTGTTGCTCTGTCTATGCCGTGTGTCCCAAGTACTTCGTGTACTTCAAGTACCCCAACCCACACACACACACTGGAATGATGGTCAGATCTATAGTATTGAAATCTCTAAGGATTACGAGCTTATCGAACTGGAGAACGGACAGAATGAGGGTGTGTTGATTATCATAGAAAGACCCATATCCGGGTTCATCATCGTTGGGACATATGCACTGATCAACATATCATAACGCCCACGACCCATTGAGAGTCGAAGAGACATTAGCCTGTTAAAGACGCACCAGAGGAGCACATCAAGCTCTCGGACCAGTCTGGCGGTGAATCTAATACCAGTCCCACGTCTTTTAACTCTGGCATGGCCACTTCAGAGAAATGTGTAACCGTCCCTAGCCTCTGTAAGCTGACCTTCGTCAGGTAATCTAGTCTCACTAATGGCAGCCACGTCCAGCCAGTAGCGAGAAAACTCTCTGGCTATGAGTGCTGTTCCTCGTACCTACCTGTCGGCCCGGGCAATGTCCAGCAGGGTGTGTACGTTCTAGAAAACGAATATAAAACACTTCATTCTCGCAGACTTACGAATTATGCTGCAAACTGTGGCTTGAATTGATTAGAGCGTGAAAGCTTTGCGCGTCAATACCACTCTCTCGTCTGCTGCTTCTTTAATCCTATTGCAAGACGTAGTCGAGACGACTGGAGGTAGCTCAGCAAGCAGATTTGTTCTCAGGGTTTATGCCTGAAGCCTTTCCCGTAAACAGGTGACCCACAAAGCAGTAGGCATACGACCACCTATATGGTCTCCCAAACATAAATATAATAATACATAAGTCAATCATGTAGACATACCTAGCTACATAAATACTTTCAACACATATTAGTAAATGAAGTGTAGATAACCCACAACAAATTATATTCAAATAGTGTTCTAGACGTTCACAAAGTCTTATCACAGAGCGAAAGTGAAAGCCACCCACAAAGTGTTGTCACAGAGTGAAAGTGAAAGCCACCCACAAAGTGTTGTCACAGAGTGAAAGTGAAAACCACCCACAAAGTGACAGACGCGCTAAGTTGTGTCCGGCCTGCCTGAAACAAACAGCAGGTGAAGTAGGTACTCCAGCCAAAATATGATAAAGTCAGCGAGACAAGTCACAAGACACAAGTTGTCGTCAGTGGTTTTGGAGACAAGTCACAAGACACAAGTTGTCGTCAGTGGTTTTGGAGACAAGTCACAAGACACAAGTTGTCGTCAGTGGTTTTGGAGACAAGTTACAAGACACAGGTTGTCGTCAGTGGTTTTGGAGACAAGTCACAAGACACAAGTTGTCAGTGGTTTTGGAGACAAGCTACAAGACACAAGTTGTCATCAGTGATTTTGACAATTGAATAACCTGTTGATCGTTGTGAGAATACCGCCTGAACCCCTTAATATGTAGCTCTAGGCTCGATTGATTGAAAGATCTGAAATACTCAGCAACTGTTTAAAACACGTTCCTAGGCACCAGTGGCATATTCCTACATTTTGCATCTAAGCGTGAAACACATAGTTTAATGCTTACATCCAGCAAACTGAACGAAGGATCACTAAGACAGTCGCTGAGAATTCATAAAATAATAGGTTATGGGTACTGACCTTCAAATACTGCATGGCGTCACACTTTCAAAAAATATAACACACTCCTGCTTCATAAACACAACATCGCGTACAAATCAGCAGCTCAAAATGTGGAAACTGGGTGAGCACATGGAAAAGGTATCTTTTGGCTATGTCCGATACGTCATCGTTCAGTTGTGCAAGTCTTTGAATGCGTACTCACCTAAGCCGCCATTGTGCAAGGATATAATACTTTCTATAGTATTATATGCGATGACTGACCAAAGTGTTGGCTTTCCTGTAAGACTATTCACTCCACGCAGTGCACACATTCTTACATCCCTAACTAACACATCTTCTCTGCGTGTTCCTTTGTCTGAGCTCTTTGTTTCTATTAGGGATTTCCATCTCTCATCTGATGTTATTAAGTGTACTTGCGTATTTAAATCTATGGAATTGTTTAACGATTGCATCACCTGCTTTGATGATGCATTCTTTCAAAGCTGAACGTTAATTGATTACTTGCTAGGTTGAAATTTTTTTTTTACATCGCCTCACAACCATTTAAACTATTTATTTGATATTTTCATAAGATGGTGTTTTGGGCCATCACTTCAGTTAGCTTATCTGCTTACAATAAACCTGCTCCAAAGAGTTAGTCTGTATTGTCAGTTAATGTACCTCATAGCATGGGTAGTCTATTTCAGTGGTGGCCAGGCTAAGATTGGCCGAGGGCCAGATTATGGTAAAGGGTAACACCAAACAGCCAGACTTACAACATACCTAAAAAATAACGTTCTGTGATTTAGTTTTACATATATAATGAACCAGTTACAGAAAGCAAAGGCAAACTACTTTATACTTGGAAAAAATTTTTTAGAAATGTTAACTCTTATACATGAAAACTTGCACAACAGCTACAAGCACAGAAATGTTACTGGCTGATTTATACTTAACACACTTCACAAGTCCAACTGTGCACCTCAACTCCTTCCTATAGAAATGTACCTACCGTCCACCCCCACGATGACTTTCCCATACCGATGCTAAAGACAAAGCAACATCAATTGATCTCAGAGACTTCCGATCACAGAAAAGATTTGTCATTGCTTTCAGTTTCTCATTTTTAAAGTAGGTAGGGACACTGTCTTCTCCTGTCCACGTGCACGATCAGAGGTTTCCATTTTGTCGGCACTATCTAGTAGAGTTCAATTTGCAAGAGAGAGAGAGAGAGATAGATAGAGAGAGAGAGAGAGAGAGAGAGAGAGAGAGAGTTCGTGGTGTTGTGGGAGGTGGAGAGATGGTAATCGTTCATTTTTGTTTTTTTTGCGTTTTGTTTCTGGTGTCTGTGCGTGCTATTTTGTATTTTTTTTTTAGAGAAGTATACAGTCATTTTCAATTAACAATAGGGAGCCGGCCCAAAACTGGTTGGTGGGCCGGCAAAAACTGGTTGGTGGGCCGGTAAAAACTGGTTGGTGGGCCGGTAAAAACTGGTTGGTGGGCCGGTAAAAACTGGTTGGTGGGCCGGTAAAAACTGGTTGGTGGGCCGGATTCGCCCACGGACCGTAGCTTGGACACCTCTCGTCTATATAGTACTTTCTTAATTTGTCGTTTCTTGTTATTACACATGTGCTCTTAGACTCTTCTTCCTATGACACCTAACAAAAAGTTGTTTGCATCTCTCTGATACGTTCAATTAGCTGTTTTTGTGCAGACAGGCACGCCTTGACAAGAAGGAGAGCATAGAACGCATCGTGAAAACGGGAAAGGTTGACGAAAAGGGGGAGAGAAAAACTGGTGTGGCATGACAAACTGGATATTAAAATTAAGGGTAAATGAAGTGATGGAATGCTCAAAGAACATATAGATGTAGAAGGAACTGATTGCCAGCGCCTCACTCTTATTGATGATGCCGATGGTGAGATAACGACGGTGATGATACTGGTGATGATGATACCGATGGTGATGATGATGATGATGATGATGATAATCAGAATGATGGTGATGATGATGAAAGTAATGATGATGATGATGGCGATACTCATGATGTTGATGATTATGATAACGATAATGATAATAAGGATGATGATGACAACGAGAAACCAGAAGTATGTATTATGCTACTAACGCTGTGAAACTACTGTTTTGCTAAATACCTAGCCACACC
The DNA here is from genome assembly GCA_036924085.1 of Ariolimax columbianus. Taxonomy (NCBI): domain Eukaryota; kingdom Metazoa; phylum Mollusca; class Gastropoda; order Stylommatophora; family Arionidae; genus Ariolimax; species Ariolimax columbianus. The sequence continues at coordinate 21,958,159 of JAVGWX010000003.1, forward strand.
TGTTGCGCACACTCCACAGATTATGTGTCCATTCAAGTCACTGCTGGTCCTGGTCACTGTTCTAGCCTGTGTCTGCTTGATACACGACACGACAGCCTCAGTTATCAGACCATACAGATCTCCACTGGACTACAAAACTGCACAGGTAAAATCAGACTCTATGCGGGCTAAATACGCAGGCCAAATATTTGTAGGTTCTAGTCAATCTCAGTGCATTTAATGACCACCGTATGTTACTAGGGCCCACAAAGGGAACACAGACTAGTAACAGTGTAACCTGTTAAGAACTGTATGAGCTGTCTGAGGAGGGCTGGACATGGAAATTGATAACTCATCCTATAGAAACTCTAAGCCATTTGAAATAATAAAAGCAAACTTCTGCACCCATATGTGAAAGAAGAGTGATTAAGTCAAGCCACCATTGATGGCGGAAATACAAGCAAGGTTTAAATGTAATAGATCAGTAAAACATTGTGTATGTGAGGTAGGTTTGATTATAAACAACCAAAAGCTAGTATATGCCTGTTGCTTGTCTTACATATTGCTGCATTTTAACCTTCTTTATATATCAGCCATTATTTGAATATGCAAATAAGCTGAAGGTCGTGAAATGTTAAATCAGTTAGCACATCTCGTAACAATGTTTTGTATGGGCTGCAGACACCTGTTTGACTTATTTCCTATGCTTATTGGAGCCATACTGGATATAGATATTAGATTAACTTTGAATTAGGAAAATGGAAGTTCTGAAAAGTTTGTTCTTGTCTGTCCATAGCTTCTACAAAGTGAATAACCTTAATAAATTATGCTTTTATTTTTAAAAGTACATTTTCTGACAATCAAATAATTGTAATCAACAGTGATAATCTGGCTTGAGAGAATCTTTACAAAAGCACAGACAGAAAAAAAATTGCAGAAGAATGGCGATAAGCTACAATAATACTTACCTAGAAGAAAAATAAAGCAGTCAAATAAACTATGATGGACACCAAGGCATATCGTTAGCAAGTCATACAAGAGAGATTGGGGCTGAAAATACTTTAACAAAGAATAAGATTGTTGAATTTCAGAAAAGTAAAGACGAATTTGGATTCCGAAAGGAATTGAATCTAATAATGCCTTATGACAATTAAGTGAAAGTAAAATATAATATGACAAGCATTTTAACATAGCATTTAAAGATTTATTGAAAGTTTTTGATATGTTAACTTAACTTAACGTCTTTGTACTGGTTTAGAAGACTACAGAGTCTGTATACAACCAATTTCTTGGAGGGTGGTTAAATCGATGTGCGAGACAATCTTAAGTAGACCCACAGCTAGTTAGGCGCCATCTGAAGGTGCTCTTAACAAACTACCTAGGGAAAGGTACAAACAACTTGGTTAGATTTTTAACTTGAATTAATGACAGGGGCCGTTACGCTCCCAACTGTCAAGGACGTGCTAACGGGCTCGACACTGAACACGAGATCGGGAGAATTTTTACCAGAAGATCCACGTGATGTTATCACAAGTTCCACGTGATGTTACCACAAGATCCACGTGATGTTATCACAAGATCCACGTGATGTTACCACACGATCCACGTGATGTTACCACAAGATCCACGTGATGTTACCACAAGATCCACGTGATGTTACTACAAGATCCACGTGATGTTATCACAAGATCCACGTGATGTTACCACAAGATCCACGTGATGTTACCACAAGATCCACGTGATGTTACCACAAGATCCACGTGATGTTACCACAAGATCCACGTGATGTTGCCACAAGATCCACGTGATGTTACCACAGGATCCACGTGATGTTACCACAAGATCCACGTGATGTTACCACAAGATCCACGTGAAACAAATCCCGGTCTCCACCTTACCTCGAGACCACAGAGTCACCTAAAGATAGGAATAAACTCTGAGCACTAAGAAGACTGATACATAGGCGTGCCCCTATTACCTTACAAGTGTACCTTACAATTGATAAAATCCCAGGGGTTATTGAAATAATCATAGAAGTACGTCAGAGTCGTGCGCATTCCCCTTTTGCGGTTCAACATTGACATTTACAGAATAATAACAGAAACAAGCCAAAATGATTCGTCAGAAGTGAAATGAAACATACTACGTTTGAAATGCAATGGTTAACACAAGTCATTGGTGCCATCATAAAAGACGAAATGAGAAATGGTGACATTAGAAATATGGTGAGGACTACTCCTTGTGATGAATACATGTCAAGACAAAAAACCGACGAGAATGATACCTAGTAAACTAGAACTGCATGGACGCAGGCTTACAACTCAGGAAGATATGGCTACAAGGCACAAGAAGGGTCGTGTAGCGGATGGATAGACATCATTACAAAAATCTAACAGCGACACAGGTTTATAAAAACCGACGCAACGCACTTGGCCCAAGAAAGGCAACTTTAGCTTCTCACGGTCTTTACCGGCACAGATGGACGGACAAGTCAGTGTGTAAGATCATCTGAAGGCCTTGTGTGTTAATAACCGGCTCAAGAACTCCAAAGCGTCAACAATGGCTCTCCGATACCTCATATGACATCATTCTTCAAAAAAACTCATCCAGGCTTCGCAACAACCACGGCGAACGACGATGGCGAAAGGTGAAAGGTCAATTCCGCGCGGCGGTCAGGGCAGACAAGGAAAGCTTTCTCAAGGAAATTGCTGACAAAGTCGAAGCTGGTCTCAGATCTCATGACCTCAGGCCCGGCTTTCAGGCTATCAGGCTCCTCCGTCCTGGAGACAAGCAGAACGGGCAAAAAGCATAGAGTCTATCAAAAAGTCCGACGGCTACATGTACTCTTCATATGTGGAGGTAGCAAACAGGTGGAAGGAGCACTACACGTTTGCTCTTAACCATCCACCAGCAACGACATGTTCCGATCTGTCTGCTGATTCTCCGGATCCTCCCCCAGATACGGAAACCAACATCGACCTTCTTACCATAGCTTAAATCCTTTTCTGTTATTCGAAAACGCATTTATTCCTGCAAGTATGGAGGAAGGGACACGTCCTAACCGACTAGCACGATTGAATCGTCGTCTTCCTGTACAAGGCAAGGGGGAGTCACAAAGGCAAGGGGGAGTCACAAAGGTAAGGGGAGTCACAAAGGCAAAGGGGAGTCACAATGGCAATGGGAGTCACAAAGGCAAAGGGGAGTCACAAAGGCAAGAGGAGTCACAAAGGCAAGGGGAGTCACAAAGGCAAGGGGAGTCACAAAGGCAAGGGGAGTCACAAAGGCAAGGGGGAGTCACAAAGGCAAAGGGGAGTCACAAAGGCAAGAAGAGTCACAAAGGCAAGGGGAGTCACAAAGGCAAAGGGAGTCACAAAGGCAAGGGGAGTCACAAAGGCAAGGGGAGTCACAAAGGCAAGGGGAGTCACAAAGGCAAGAGGAGTCACAAAGGCAAGGGGAGTCACAAAGGCAAAGGGGAGTCACAAAGACTGCAGTAATTACAGGCCTATAACACTACTCTCGGGACTGGGGAAGGTGTTTGCGTACGTGCTACTGGCTAGACTGAAGCCTCTCTAGAGCACAAAACGTCGCCCAGAACAGTCTGACTTTACCAAGAGCCGTTCTACAACCGACGCTATCCTTGCTCTGCGCCTCCTCGCCGAACTGCACCAGACCTCCAATCGCCCCTTTTACGCTGCATACGGGGACGAAGTCCGCCTTCGACTCAGTTATCGGCCGGATTTATGGAAAGCCCTCCAGGGAATAGGCACCCCGGCTCACCTATTGAACCTGATCAAGAAGCTACACAAGGACATATGCGCCAGAATTCAATTGGATGGCTCTCTCTGGTAGATTCCCTGCATCATTGGGTGTCAGACAGGGATGTATTCTTGCCCCCGACCTATTCGTCCCGGCAGCTGACTGGCTTCTTGACCGCCTCAGCGCCCATCAGGAAGGTATAGCTATTGATCAGTCAGTCTTCACTGATCTCGTTTACACGGACGACATTGTCCTGTTCAGCACAGACAGCTTTACTCTCTGGAAATGTTAGACAGTGAAACGTCCTCCCTAGGTCTGTCTATATCCTGAGCCAAGACCAGTTCAGAATCTTAAAGTTCTAATTAATGTATATTACCTACTTTCAAAGTTTGAGAATCAGGCTTTCAAAAAGCATGAAAAAACAATTAGCCGACAAACACAAAAATAGGCGTCCGTACCACATCCATCTGTTATATTTATTCCTTCAAATTAAGTGCTTTCACAGAAACTTGACAGTGATCCAAAATATTGCAAATGCAACAAAAAATGCTTCTCCCGTGTCTCGTAGTGCTATTCGGTTAGTAGATGATGATCGATTTATGTAATTACAGTTGGAATAGTGATTGAAATAATGATGATATTAATGATATTGATTATATTAGTATGATGATGATATCAATGAAAATAAAATTAAATATTATCAGTCATACCTGCAAATTGGACTAAGACTTATAATTATTACTGGCACAAATTATTAGATGTTATTCAGGTACCATTTTACCAAATAAATAGTGTGACGCAGTCATTCAATTCTTTACTCCCAAGTATTAGAGTCAGACTATGACTGACACTGTGATATTCAGTAATTGCATTACCGTGAATACTTATAATTGTCCTATGTAGTTAGCGGTTTTGGGGAATTTGTGTTCGTGTATCCAGGTATATAAGATAAAGGTATGTTTTGAGCAGTTAAAAGTAGTCCCATAGCCGACATTGCTGTCAGAGATGAAGTGTTAGAGATTTCATTGTGCAAGGCCACAGATTATTTATGAAATGGGTGGCCATTTCCCTTTCACGTTACCTTTCCTTCCCTAACAGAAAGTCAGGTAATGCCAAACTGTATTTGAACCAAATTCATCCATATTTTGGTTTTTATGAAACATAGGACCAGCAACTACTTACAGGTAGCCTGCGCCAAAGCACTTGTTGAACTCCGGCAGTGATTGTTTTTGTAGTTAAATTGTTTTACACGACGAAGGGGTTAGCCGCATACGTCTCTTGAGTTTCTTTCTGCGACGTACAAGAAGATGTAACTGCTCTACTCTGTCCTCTCCCTCAACACTTCATGATGTTCATTATGGCGGTTACGAAGTAATGGTTGTCAATCAAATGATTCAAATCTGTTCAGCTCCCCATGGAACACCGATCTTCAACAAAAACACGTAATTTATCTACTAATGTCTGTCAGGTTTATGTGGCTTGAATCTTTTATATCCAGCCCCATGCCCAACCTTCCTTGGTCGCTTGTTTTTAAATGAATTGCATAGCAGGTTACAGTATCACTATTCTTTGCGCCGCTTCCGAAGATGAAAATATGATATGTTTGGTGATAACTTTGTGAAGAGAATGTTAAAGACGATGATGATGTTTGTGAATAATTATAATAATCGTGTGACGAATTTACATATGATAGCTGTCGTGGTGATATACATGGGATGCTTGTTGTCATGACAACAATAGATAGACTGTTGTAATGACAAGCATTGGAAGACTGTTGTTTTTATAAATATTGAACATTAGAAGACGGTAGTGTTGATGAACATTGATCACTGGAAGACGGTAGTGTTGATGAACACTGATCACTGGAAGACGGTAGTGTTGATGAACATTGAACATTAGAAGACGGTAGTGTTGATGAACATTGATCACTGGAAGACGGTAGTGTTGATGAACACTGATCACTGGAAGACGGTAGTGTTGATGAAGATTGATCATTGGAAGACTTGTCATGACGGGCATAGGAAGACTGTTGTGTTGATGAAGATTGATCACTGGAAGACTTGTGTTGATGAACACTGATCACTGGAAGACTTGTGTTGATGAACACTGATCACTGGAAGACTTGTGTTGATGAACACTGATCACTGGAAGACTTGTGTTGATGAACACTGATCACTGGAAGACTTGTGTTGATGAACACTGATCACTGGAAGACTTGTGTTGATGAACACTGATCACTGGAAGACTTGTGTTGATGAACACTGATCACTGAAAGACTAGTGTTGATGAACATTGATCACTGGAAGACCAGTGTTGATGAACATTGATCATTGGAAGACCAGTGTTAATGAAGATTGATCATTGGAAGACTTGTGATGACGGACATGAGAAAGTTAACATGACAATGACCACGTGAAAGCTGAAGTCATAATGACTCTGACATGGTTACTGTGAACAAATGGGGATAGTGTTGTCGTGATAAACAATAAAGCGTATGTTGATGACACCTATGTGAAGCCTATTGTCCAATGACAATACAAAGACTGATGTGACAATCATTCAAACTAATAAAATTATCCTTTGATTCACCCACAGGATTTCTTATTGGCCGACAGAAATTTAATTTTCGACACGGAGGGAAACGATTGGTTCGACTACTGGAAGCGAAATGGAGGAACTGCAGACGCTTTGTACAACATGCCAGATTTGGGGGACATCGGAAAGTAGACAGGTTTGTTGGCTTTTCGTATTTCTCTCTCCTGGTTGGTTAGCTCTCTCTTTCACTCTCTGTCTTCCTGGGAAGAGTAGTTGTATCTACTCTCTTCACCTTTTGAATGATTGGTTGGTGGTTCCCTCTTTCTCTCATGGCTGGGTAGTTGGCGGTTTTCTCATTCTCTGTTGATTGGATAGTTGGTGGTTCCCTCTTTCTCTCATGGCTGGGTAGTTGGCGGTTTTCTCATTCTATGTTGATTGGATAGTTGGTGGTTCCCTCTTTCTCTTGTGGCAGGGGTGTAATAGGTGGTTTTCTCTTTTTCTCATCTATGAATAATTTGTGGTTTTCTGTTGCTCTCTTGATTGGGTAGCTGGTTTAAAGTATCCGCTCTTGGTTGACTAGCTGGTTTTAAGTGTCCTCTCTTGGTTGGCTAGCTGGTTTTAAGTATCCGCTCTTGGTTGGCTTGCTGGTTTTACGTGTTTTTTTTTGGTTGGCTCGCTGGTTTTAAGAGTCTTCTCTTGGTTGACTGGCTGGTTTTAAGTGTCCGCTTTTGGTTGACTAGCTGGTTTTAAGTATCCGCTCTTGGTTGGCTTGCTGGTTTTACGTGTTCTTTTTTGGTTGGCTCGCTGGTTTTAAGAGTCTTCTCTCTTGGTTGGCTCGCTGGTTTTAAGAGTCTTCTCTCTTGGTTGGCTCGCTGGTTTTAAGAGTCTTCTCTCTTGGCTGATGGGACGTTTACTTTTCTTTCTCTTTTTATTGATTAGTTGATTCACTTTTCTTTCTTTCTTCTAATGGTTTATTTGACTAACTGGTTTACTCTTTATGTCTTTCTCACTTGGGTGATTAGTTGATTCACTTTTCTTTCTTTCTTCTAATGGTTTATTTGACTAACTGGTTTACTCTTTATGTCTTTCTCACTTGGGTGATTAGTTGATTCACTTTTCTTTCTTTCTTCTAATGGTTTATTTGACTAACTGGTTTACTCTTTATGTCTTTTTCACTTGGGTGATTAGTTGATGTTTGGTTAGTTTCTCGTTTGGTTAATTTGTTAAAGAATGCCAGTCTGACTTGTACGGGTTATAGATTAGCTGGCATTACAATAGACTAATAGAGACGGACATTTATTCATCATCATCATGTAGCATGCCCTTTCCAGAACGTCGCTCTCGTACAGCCGACCTGTAAGACTCTCGATTTTTGGCCAGCTCTCCTCCACTATCATCATCATCCACATAACATATCTAATGTCTTATGTTCATCTTGTCCTAGCAGTGCCTGGTTTCGCTGTCCACGTATCTTACCTCCCAGTTTAGTTTTTTTCTAGACCATTATGGCGTTTGATATGACCAAAGTATTTTAGTTTCCTAGAAGCAATATTGTTTACTAACCAATTCTTTCTATACCCAGCTACACTTAGATTTATTAGTTTTTCTATCAGCTGCAGCATTTTAGCTGGAAGGTTTAAATTCTCTCCTTTAACTATTAATTATTCCCCACATGAAACCAATATGTGTTATACAACGACATATGCAGTATTATTACTACCTGATTTATACATGCCACAATGTTAAAGAAATAGTTTTATTGTAATAATAACTAATTCTGAATAGAATACTCTCCAACTCATGGTATTCCTCACCTAACCTTTCACACAGATAAAATTCTGCTGAGTGTTGAGTAGCCTTCTTGACTTAAAAGAAAAGTCCAGAAACAAAATTCTATAAAATTTGTTCCAGTAAAAGAGGAGTGAATAACGCTTTTCGTGGAATCAGAAGAAGGTCGTATTATCTAACTCATATATTAGTGAGTTCAATGAGTTCCCGCTGTTATTTTATTTTAACTGAGTGGTCCATATAAAACTAGTTTCCGTGTCATGACATACCAGAACTCGTATTGAATGGCTCTGCAGCAATTGTCCTTCGTCTTTCTCAAGCAAATTCAGAATAATTAATAATTAGGAACGGATGTAAAAATAAAGGTATATCATCGTCCAGCGACTCTTGTAGCAGTGACAGGCTGGTGTAATTTGGATGACATCAAGTGGCTTGTCACTATCTGATTATTGGGACGGAAATTGGCTCCGAACTTCACTTCCTACGTCATTGTCCACAATCCCACTTATTGTTTCTGATAGCTTGTTTGTTAGACTTGTACTTGAGGGTCAAGGTCTCATTAAATACCAGCTTTTCCTTTCCAAAATTATGAATTGTGGACGAATCCAATTTCCAAGATTTAGCAGGAAAAATGTCACCTAGTTTGTAATAAAAAAAATTCGCTTAGTTTAGTTAATAATTATCCGATGTTCTGCTGCTTATGTCCAGTTCTGGATATATATTTCTGTGGAAACGTCAATCCCGTATGGTAACGGAGTCATTTAAAACTATTTTTGGTAAACCATTATTTCTGTTGGCTATCAGCTTGCAATGTTCACGTTTACCCTGGTGTATCTCAGACTAGGTTTAATACAACGGATTTTGAAAACTGTTCCTACAAGAAATATCTTGATGTACTTAAAGATGTTGAACATTAGTATGTAAAATATTTGATATTATGATATTGTTGTATTGCCAACTGCCTGGAACAATAAGGCCTCGTCATATATATATATATATATATATATATATATATATATATATATATATATATATATATATATATATATATACAATAGCATAATTGTATTTGTTATCAGCTTGTGACGCATATGACTTTTATTAGACACTTCATTTCAGATGTTGTAATTGTAATCTCATGTGCCTTGGATGAGGACCACTTATATCATTGGTAACACATGGTTGACAGTTGACAAGTCACAGCAGAGGTTTTCTGACATCTAGTTTAATTTTCTCTATTAAGTCTTCCATGTTTCATAAAAATACTTTATTATAACTCCTTGGCTTTTCTAAGTTTGATCTCCTTTACATGTATGTTAAGTGGACCTGCTGTTCTGATAATTCTCATAATTTTTGTCTTCAATAATCAAATCTCCACATTATACGAGTAACTTACGCAGGCTGTGCCAAGCGCATTCAAATGATTGTGCAGTAAACATTCATCTTCATATATTGGACTTTGGTTGTCTGCAAAGGACAATTTATGTATTGAGTTAGAACGCACTTCTGGTGTTGCAATCTCAATGACTTCTGTTGTAATTTTACGTATGTAAATGTTGAAAAGCAATTGTGAACGCACACATCGTTATCGTACTCTTGTAGTTATTTCCAAACTCCCTCATTTGTTGTGTTCTGATCATATTTCTATTCATATGGCACATCATTCTCCGCCTTGGTGTCACTTGGACCCAAAAAAAGTAGCAAAAAATAGTAACACTGTAACGTGCCAGGCATATCGTAAGAGGCGACTAAGGACGTTTTGACATTATGCAGACTACTCACTCCATTCTGTAGAAACTTGAACCCACGAAAACGTCAGTAGCTATAGACAGGTCAACATTTGATCACTTCCTGTGTATTTATCGAATATATGCGCTTCAGAGAAAGCAGCTCAACCCATTTTAATTGATTAGTTGACACAGCTCTCACTTTATCTAATGGTTGTCCATGTATTCCATCGTTCTCTAATATTATAAAGAGGCAATTCATATCTGTCCTGTCCAAGTCTTTCTGTTGAACAATGTTGCTGTTATTTAATGGTCACAATGAGTAAGTTTACTTTTGTGTGTGCCCTAAGAAAGACATTAAGGGGCGGGTTATAGAAGCCTCCATGGCATCCTACACGTGTTGATGAAGGTAGACAGTGGTACTCTAGGCGATTGTGCTATGCCTGGCTTGATCTGCGTGACGCTGACTACTACGGAGATCACGTCGATCCACATCGCATCAGCCAGACTGCCTTGAAAACAGCATGTTTCCATAGAACGCTACATGGAAGAGATATATTGGTCTTGGTCAGTATGTTGTGCCTGACCGTACTAACGTCTCAGTTCCGCTATGCTGATCAGTGTTGTGTTTAAGTTCCGCTATGCTGGTCAGTGTTGTGTTTAAGTTCCGCTATGCTGATCAGTGTTGTGTTTAAGTTCCGCTATGCTGGTCAGTGTTGTGTTTAAGTTCCGCTATGCTGATCAGTGTTGTGTTTAAGTTCCGCTATGCTGATCAGTGTTGTGTTTAAATGTAAATAAAATGTTAGTCTTCTTTCGATTAATTGTCCTCAACTGAAAAATTCGTCAGTTTATGACATTGACTTATGGAATCAAAATTGAGCTTAGCTCAGTCGAGATCCATCAATTGGTCTGCCTTTGTTCAAGTCAGTTGGCATACGCTTTTTGTATATGGCTTAGAAACTAAATAACACCTTGTATTGGTTTGTTTTTTTCTTTAAGAAAAGCCGTTTTAAATAGCCGGTGTGACCTCTTTTTTGACTTACTTTCGTAAGTGGCCATTGTTTTTTTCATATTCTTTCATTAAAATCGCTCACTACCATTATTATCTATAACATATATACAAAATATTGCAATGAGCCACAAATTAGCAAACTATTTGATGACTGTTTAGGCTAACCGTTTCATTACTTCAGACTTCAACCAGGAGGTGCATTTCTTTTTTTTTGTTTTCTTCTTCTTCCATATTTTTTCTCTTTTTCTGTTTCTACTGATCACCAAAAAACAAACAAAAACAAAACAATAACACAATTTAGTCTCTGCCATGTCTGAATCAAATATGGGCACTGTTTTTGGAACTTTCTTTCACATCCATCAGGATAGTCTTCTCTTAGCAGGCTTATTGATCAATGTTAACCGCAGGGTGTGAAATTTCCATTTTAATACAACTAAGAGTTAATATAATCATAATATGCCTGTCGGATGATGTGAGTCAGTTCGTTCTCTTAACATGTTTGTCGGATGATGTGGGTCAGTTCGTTCTCTTAACATGTTTGTCGGATGATAAGAGTCAGTTCTTTCTCTTAACATGTTTGTCCGATGATAGGGGTCAGTTCGTTCTCTTAACATGTTTGTCGGATGATGTGGGCCAGTTCGTTCTCTTAACATGTTTGTCGGATGATAGGGGTCAGTTCGTTCTCTTAACATGTTTGTCGGATGATGTGGGTCAGTTCGTTCTCTTAACATGTTTGTCGGATGATAGGGTCAGTTCTTTCTCTTAACATGCCTGTCGGATAATAAGAGTCAGTTCTGTCTCTTAACATGCCTCTCGGATGATACGAGTCAGTTCGTTCTCATAACATGCCTGTCGGATGATAGCGTCAGTTCTTTCTCTTAACATGCCTCTCGGATGATAAGAGTCAGTTCGTTCTCTTAACATGCCTGTCGGATGATAGGGTTAGTTCGCTCTCTTAACATGCCTGTCGGATGATAGGAATCAGTTTATTATTGTGAACACTTTAAATGTCATCTTTCGGTTGACTCATCTACATGGATTCTACAAACTCTGGTGTCATTTTGTTGCAATTCAATTGTAAGAAGTAATTTGTAACGTTTCGTTTGTAACGAGTAACAGTGGTTCTTTTTACATCTGTGCATGTTATAAGGTGGACCTGATTTCCCCCTGGCTATAGTGTAATTTGAGGCTCCTAATTAAGCGCACTGCTGTGGGGATCATGGGTTCTGCGTAGCCTATGAGCGAAGCGTCCGTTTCACAATCCCAACGCACCAGGTTCGAATCATGCGCGTGTCCAGTTCAGCAGACAAAGGGATTTTTGTTTGCTCCTCCGCGTACGAAAAGTAATGTCAACCTACCTTACAACACATTTCCAAAAAAACGTAGAAACAGGCTGGCGGTTGTAAGAAGGGACATTGCGCAGGTTGGCGGTTGTAAGAAGGGACATTGCGCAGGTTGGCGGTTGTAAGAAGGACGTTGCGCAGGTTGGCGGTTGTAAGAAGGACGTTGCGCAGGTTGGCGGTTGTAAGAAGGACGTTGCGCAGGTTGGCGGTTGTAAGAAGGACGTTGCGCAGGTTGGCGGTTGTAAGAAGGACGTTGCGCAGGTTGGCGGTTGTAAGAAGGGACGTTCTGCACAAGGACATGCTACTTAATTTGATTTTACTATCGGGATCTCGGTGTCAATGTCTACCTCTTTGGCTAAACTGCTGTAACACAGCTGGACCCAGGTGCACGTCCTGGGCGAGAAGTGAGGTCTTGGTCAAGATATTTCACCTGACCTTGATGTTATTCTTCGCTTCCTTGGTGTGCAGTACTACTTACACTTCCATCTCGTCTTTCTCTCGCTCTCTCTTTCTCTTTCTCTCTTGCTCTTCCTTTCTTTCTCTCGCTCTCTCTTTCTCTTTCTCTCTTGCTCTTCCTTTCTTTCTCTCGCCCTCTCTTTCTTTCTGTCTTTCAATCTCTTTGTTCTTCTTTTCTTTCTTCCACGACACCCATTATGTTTTGATTATCTCCAATGTTTCCAGTTCATATTTTAAATTATTCTTCAAACGGTAATTTGTACAACAGTTCTGGGCTTTGATGACTGAAAGATAATTTCAAATTTCTTTCATCCCCATTTAGGATTTACAATTTCTCTAATGTTATTTCGCCTGTTAGTCTGTAAATGCTTTGCTAAATTTCATCCATTCACTATTTTCCCAAGTTACATTAATGCTTGCAGTTCTAGCTATTTAAACTTTCAAGTTGAATCATTTAAATCTGTATTTCATCATTCTTTTGTAGTTTTTCAGCTCCGTCCATCCAAGAGTTTTATTTTCCTAATAAACTGATAAGAATTATTAATTATGTTAACTAATTGTGTCCATACTAAATTCGGGTATAATCAGCATTTAAATGTATACATTTTGTTTCCTCAAATCTTTTAATCAATCAAATGATTCTAATAAATCACTTGACCATTTACATTGTCATTTTTTTCTCAGATGAACATCTCGAGTGGCTACTTGACTCAGGTCATCTTTAGCTACTGTGTATCCTCCAGCTTGTTTTCCGTTACAACCATCACTCTGTAAGAACACCATCAACCGTAAGACCTCAATACCAAAGGAAACACAATCTTCGACAACGGCGTTTTTACTGATGCTTACTTCCTGACGTTTCATTCAGTTCCGTTCTTTATTATGGCTTGTTTGACAGCTTAGTTACGAAATCTGATGACCATACATCTATGAGTGGTGCCAGCCAGTATGCAGCAGTTTCATTGTATAAATGCTGAAGAGGAAATGGACTGAAAATATACTTTAATAAACAGAACAAATAGCGCATAACTGTTGTTGCATCTAAGTTGTTTTAGTAGATTGAGTTATCGTGATTAAGTATCAAGTTTATAGATTATGATGTCATATTATGGAGGTTTTACATATAGCATATGATGTTATGTTATGGATGTTTCACATATAGTATATGATGTTATGTTATGGGGGTTTCACATATGACGTCCCGTAGTTGTTGACATTGTTATCCCCATCACGCCCCCTCCCTACCGCTTGTCACATTTGGTCAGAAAAACCCTGATCTTCACCCCGCCCCCCTTGTCCCATTTGGTCAGAGAAACCCTGATCTTCACCCCCCCCCCCTGTCACAATTGGTCAGAAAAACTCTGCCCTTCACCCCCCCCCCCCCTTGTCAAAACTAAAACTGACCTTCACCAATTTCGCTACACTTCGTCAGAAAAACCGTGACCTTCATCCCTACATCTCCACTTGTTCAGAAAAACTCTGACTTTCATCCCTACAGCCACATTTGATAAGAGAAACCCTGACCATTACCGCTAGTGTCACACTTGGTCAGAAGACCTGGACCGTCATCCCTGTAGTCACACAGCCAGAAAAGCCCGACCCTCATCCCTGTAGTCTCACTTGGTCAGAAAACCGAGACCCTCATCCCTGTAGTCACACTTGGTCAGAAAACCGGGACCCTCATCCCTGTAGTCACACTTGCTCAGAAAACCGGGACCCTCATCCCTGTAGTCACACTTGCTCAGAAAACCGAGACCCTCATCCCTGTAGTCACACTTGCTCAGAAAACCGGGACCCTCATCCCTGTAGTCACACTTGGTCAGAAAACCGGGACCCTCATCCCGGTAGTCACACTTGGTCAGAAAACCGGGACCCTCATCCCGGTAGTCACACTTGGTCAGAAAACCGGGACCCTCATCCCTGTAGTCACACTTGGTCAGAAAATCCGGACCCTCATACCTGTAGTCACACTTGGTCAGAAAATCCGGACCCTCATCCCTGTAGTCACACTTGGTCAGAAAATCCGGACGCTCATCCCTGTAGTCACACTTGCTCAGAAAACCGGGACCCTCATCCCTGTAGTCACACTTGCTCAGAAAAGCCAGACCTTCATCCCTGTAGTCACACAGTCAGAAAAGCCAGACCTTCATCCCTGTAGTCACACAGTCAGAAAAGCCAGACCCTCATCCCTGTAGTCACACTTGGTCAGAAAAGCCAGACCCTCATCCTTGTAGTTACACTTGGTCAGAAAAGCCAGACCCTCATCCCTGTAGTCACACTTGGTCACAAAAGCCAGACCCTCATACCTGTAGTCACACAGTCAGAAAAGCCAGACCTTCATCCCTGTAGTCACACAGTCAGAAAAGCCAGACCTTCATCCCTGTAGTCACACAGCCAGAAAAGCTAGACCTTCATCCCTGTAGTCACACAGTCAGAAAAGCCAGACCTTCATCCCTGTAGTCACACAGTCAGAAAAGCCAGACCTTCATCCCTCTTGCCGCACTTATTCAGAAAAACTCCGACCCTCACCCATACAACCCAAAAACCGTCAGTGGGACATCACAAATATCTATTCCCACCCCATATTTGTGTATTCAAAACGTTATTGTGCTGAAAAGTAAATATCTTGACAATGAGATACTTTTCTCTAAAGTATGACATCACTGCGCTTCGGGATATGAAATAGGTGCTCAGTCTCTCTCATAAAATGGCGAAGATTATGGATATTGATGGTTTCAGTTAGCCGATGGTTGTCATGCTCTCTGTACCACTCTCTGTTCTCACCACGGTTGATTTCAATATTATGCAGTCTGCAAATTGACAGTTTACAGATTACTAGTTGAGTTCGAATAGTCGGTGATTGGTCGACTATTGATTGGTCGATTGTTGCAATATGAACAACAACTATTCTCGTTCTCGTGGTCTATGAGGTTGAGGACGGGTACTGTCCTCCCCATATGTGTCCATATCCGTTGTGTTCGATTTTGTTTTTGTTTCAGACTACTATGGCTTGATTGCATAGTTCACCACGCTTAACTTAACTTAACTGCGGAGTCCGTATACATCATCATGTAGCACGTGCTTTGTAGAACGTCGCTCCCATCACAGTCTGTCTGAAATAAACTCGTTCCCTTGCCAAAACACCAGCCTCCGCCATAGTCATACTCAGGTATCTTGGTGCCATCGTCTTCTTGGTCTACCCCTTCCTCTTTTGCCTGACACCATACCTTCCATCAACGTTCTCTCAAGACCATTATGTCTCTTGATGGGACCAAAGTACTTGCATTTTCTAGCCAAAATGGAATTGATAAACCAGTTCTTATCTATGCTCAACTCTTGCCGAGTGTCTGCATTTGTTTTTTTCTCTGTCCAGGGTATTCTGAGGATCCTTCTGTAACATTTTGACTCGAAGGATTCTATTCTGTGTCTAGAAGTTTTGGTAATCGTCCATGATTCACAGCCATAAGTTGCCACAGGAAAAACACAGGCTCTAAAGACTTTTACTTTTATCATTTTGTTGTTGCCCTGCCATAATGTCTTCAGGCTGTTCAGTCTCTGCATTGCCATAGCTAGTCTTCTTCTGATTTCTTTCGAGCAGTCGCCATTTTTGTCAATTCTATAGCATAGATATTCAAAATGTGTGACCTGATCTATTTCCTCACCACCCACTGTAAATTTATGTTGACAGTGTGTTTTGTCGGTGGTCACTATCTTTTGTTTTATTTATGTTTATGAACAGGTTTTGATCTTTACTATGTCCATTAACGGCTGAAAGTCGCTGCTCTAGCCCTTCTGCACTTCTTGATAGTATCACTGTGTCATCTGCGTATCGTAACTCTGGAATCTCGTACCCCTCAATCGTAAATGGGTCGAAACTTTCAATGTTCACATCTTCTCAAACATTTCTCATTATTCATTCCGCATATATGTTGTACATATAAGGGGAGAGGATACATCTCTGTCGGACTACCTTTGGACTGTAAACCAATCCGATGTTTGCCCAGATACTCGGACACCGGCTTATTGATCTTGGTATAATGTTTCAATGAGATGGACTATGTGCAAAGGAAATCTCAATTCCTTCATGATTCTCCACAGATTTTGATGTTTTACCGTGCCGAAGGCCTCAGTGTTATGTAATGAAACATTCTTTACAGGTCTACATTAAACTCTTTACATTTTCCATAGATATTCCTTAAATTGAATATGTGGTCCCGGGTCCCTCTGTCTTTCCTAAAACCTGCCTGGACTACGTGAATTTCAGATTCAAACCTTTTCTCTGTCCGTATACAACCAGTTTCAAAAACATTTCCTTGCTCTTAAAGCTATGCGCACACTTGGTACATGAAAGTACATTAAATACCCGTATAAATGGTTTCAAATGGAGCCCGGAAATCAAATTATATTACTACTACTACTACTACTACTACTACTACTACTACTACTACTACTACTACTACTACTACTACTACTACTACTACTACTACTACCAATACTACTTTTACTTATACTACTGGCACTGCTGCTGCAACTATTACTACTACTACTGCTACTACTACTTTTACTACTAATACTACTACTGCTACATCTATTACTACTACTTCTACTCCCATTCTGCTACTACTGCAACTAATACTATTTTTACCGTAACTACTATTATTACTGCTACTACTACTACTACTACTAATAATAATAATAATACTGCTACTACTACAACTATTACTAATAATAATGGGAAGAAAAACTAACGTCTGGTCAGACACATTATACTGGTCTGACATGTTAGTCAGGGTTATGCAAAATATACTGGCCAAGAATCTTACGTCGGTTTCTAAGTAGCCCTCCATAGAAACGGCAGCTTGGCTAACGAAGGGAAGTATAGATGTGATCCTCGTAGTAGTGAGCGACACGCAGATGAAGTCAAGCATAGCATAAACGCCTGGAAGACCTTGGTCCACCTTCATCTGCACGATTGGGATGTGAGAAAAATTACTGCAATCCGTCACTTAATGTCTTTTTCAGGGCGCAAATTGTGGGCATTCATAAAAACAAATACTAGTGATACTGCTACTACTACTAAAATTAATACTGCTACTACTACTAAAATTAATACTGCTACTACTACTAAAATTAATACTGCTACTACTACTAAAATTAATACTGCTACTACTACTAAAATTAATACAGCTACTACTACTAAAATTAATACTGCTACTACTACTAATATTAATACTGCTACTACTACTAAAATTAATACTGCTACTACTACTAAAATTAATACTGCTACTACTACTAAAATTAATACAGCTACTACTACTAAAATTAATACTGCTACTACTACTAAAATTAATACTGCTACTACTACTAAAATTAATACTGCTACTACTACTAAAATTAATACTGCTACTACTACTACCAA
Organism: Ariolimax columbianus; assembly: GCA_036924085.1. Lineage (NCBI taxonomy): Eukaryota > Metazoa > Mollusca > Gastropoda > Stylommatophora > Arionidae > Ariolimax > Ariolimax columbianus. Next base: position 21,976,174 of record JAVGWX010000003.1, read on the forward strand.
CTGCGCTTGACCGACCACTATTATGTAAACCGTCACATCTCATCAGCAAGAGCCAAGATACGGGATCTTCTCTGCAGCCCCACAAGGACTGGAATTGTTGTTTATAGCGGACATGTCGGCCGCGCTGTTGATTAAATTTGCTAGGACAGCAGATACTGTACGAAGCTAACCAAACACCACTCTGCGAGTCGGCTTGCTGCCTGGTCTATGAACGAGTCTAGTCAGCAGAGATATTCATTGGAAGCCAAGCTACGAACTTACATAGCATGAGCTTTCCCAATCCTGCTGTGCGACTCCGAAACCTGGAATATTCTGCAGAGCGATCGAAAACACACTGGCACCCTCTGCATGCGCAGCCGAACGTGCATTCTTGCGACTCACTGGTATGACCAGGTCTCAGACGACAGACTTGCAACTCACTGGTATGACCAGGTCTCAGACGACAAACTTGCAACTCACTGGTATGACCAGGTCTCTGACGACAAACTTGCGACTCACTGGTATGACCAGGTCTCTGACGACAAACTTGCAACTCACTGGTATGACCAGGTCTCTGACGACAAACTTGCGACTCACTGGTATGACCAGGTCTCAGACGACAACTTGCGACTCACTGGTATGACCAGGTCTCAGACGACAACTTGCAACTCACTAGTATGACCAGGTCTCAGACGACAGACTTGCAACTCACTGGCATGACCAGGTCTCAGACGACAAACTTGCGACTCACTGGTATGACCAAGTCTCAGACAACAAAGCCATCCGAAGGATACGTACATCTTGCTGAACTGTTGGTGTTTGGTTCTATTTGGTCTAGTCGTGGACGTCCCTATCCACTGGCTCTTAAAACAGTCCATGGACATCCATGGATGGGAAATGACCCTCTTCATCACGGTCCTGCCCTGGTGGCCATGCATGAACGATCTGTTTTGAATTAATCGGAAAGACATCAGCTTAATTGCATGCGGCCTGGGACTCGGCAATACATTGTGCTCATGAACGTTTCACGCGAAGGTATCTGTCGCAGAAACGGGCGACCTATCCATACATACTAGTCGTCTATCACCACTAATACTACTACTACTACTACTACTAGTACTACTACTACTACTACTACTACTACTACTACTACACTACTAATACTACTACTACTACTAATACACTACTAATACTACTACTACTACTACTACTACACTACTACTACTATTACTACTGCTATTTCTGATGCTACTTCAACTACTATTACTACTACTGCTACTACTATTATTTCTGCTACTTCTACTACTACTACTACTACTACTACTACTACTACTACTACCACTACTACTACTACTACTACTACTACTACTACTACTAATACTACCACTACTACTATTACTACTACTACTACTACTGTAACAATGATATGTCTTATACGTAAAATAATATGAGGTTAATGTTCAAAGACTTCTTTGTTCTTGTATGACAACTTCTCCCAGTCAGAAATAGTAATGAATTCAGTAACTGTGTGAGAATTATTTCAGAATAAATTAGTAATCGATGGAATAGATTTAGTGGGGCGAGATAGAGATAGGATGAACAGATTACGGTCGGCTAATATCTTTTATCTGAGAACACGTAAATTTCAGCGGCATGGAAAAGGGGGGGGGGGGGGGGGGAATTGAACACTACATTTTAAAAACTAATATAGCAAGTAAATTAATTGTCTGAACAGCGAAAACGAACATAACACGCTTTTTGTTGACCAATTACCAAACCGTTACAGCATTGCGTCCGACAGAGTCATACAATCTCTGCAAAGATCTTTGCAGCGGCACTTTGGCTAAATCTTTAAAAACATGACCTAGAGAGATAGATAAATAAACACAGACGGAGATATATTTGTCATCTCAAGTTCCCCAATGATAGTCATCCTCAGCCACCACAGCGTCAAAGAAGCGGAGAAAATCCTAAATGCAAGCGTTGCAATTGGCCTACAAATCAATAGACAGAAAACTCAGTTCATGCTGAACACCTTCTGGGTAAAAGGAGATATGCGCTTTGGAAATTATCACGTCGAAAACGTCAATTCGTATATCTACTCCGATCAAGAGATCAGGGGGATCTCGTGAAGGATAACAGCGGGCTGGACCAGGAGCTGTGAAACGGTACTAGAAAGGCGCCTGCTCTCTGGGACAGGAGCTGACACCATCTTAGGAGTTGTGAAACGGTACTAGAAAGGCACCTGCTCTCTGGGACAGGAGCTGACACCATCTTAGAAGCTGTGAAACGGTACTAGAAAGGCGCCTGCTCTCTGGGACAGGAGTTGACACCATCTTAGAAGCTGTGAAACGGTACTAGAAAGGCGCCTGCTCTCTGGGACAGGAGTTGACACCATCTTAGGAGCTGTGAAACGGTACTAGAAAGGCGCCTGCTCTCTGGGACAGGAGTTGACACCATCTTAGAAGCTGTGAAACGGTACTAGAAAGGCGCCTGCTCTCTGGGACAGGAGTTGACACCATCTTAGGAGCTGTGAAACGGTACTAGAAAGGCGCCTGCTCTCTGGGACAGGAGTTGACACCATCTTAGGAGCTGTGAAACGGTACAATCTTTTAAAGTTCCTCACGAATGATGTACTCGCCTTGGGAGAACAAGGTCTCATTGAATATTATTCACGATAAAGAAAGGGGAAGAAAAATGTCTGTATGGTAAACACTACGCCAGTATACCTCTAATACAGGCAGTCACTAAGAATTAAATAAACGAGAAGTATTATTGCTGTTTGTCAAAAAGATTATATAAACCACACTAAATGTTAATGAAGAAAACACATCATGTTATCATAGCGTCATTGATTACCAATGAATACAGCTATAAAATATCATTTCGGACATATATTTATATTGATAAAGTTCACTGAAAGGATTTATAGAAGAGAAATAAAGGTTCCTTGTTCACACAGTCACCATGTAGTGTACAGTCTAGGTTTTATTTACACCTGATAGAAAAAAACTATGCCAGATGTTTTTAACCAAGTGACACTATAGACAAATTAGGAAAGTGTGGAGGAGCTTCACTGCAAACAGACCTGAGCATCACTTATAATGAGACAAAGATCACCATTAAAGCAGACATCACAGAAATCCCTAAAAGAGTACACAGTGCACTATGTGCAGATGATATGACACTATCGACATCGGTAGATTCTACACCTGTAGCTAGAAACCAAATGGAAGCCCTAAATAAAATAGAGACATGGACAAATAAATGGCAAATCGCTATAAACAAAACCAAAAGCACGTACACAATCTTCTCTTTATCTCCCAAGCCCAAAGAAGTGATCCTAAAAGTAAATGGCCAGACTCTCCCCTTTGACATAAGTTCAGCGTACCTGGGAATAAGAATGGATCCAAGGTTGACATGGAAAAATCAAATTAAAAAAGTCACCAACAAAGATAAGAACAGAATGGCCGTAATGAGAAAGATATTAGGCTCAACATGGGGAGCTGACTCGGGCATCTTAAAGAAACTGTACACAGGCTATGTGAGACCAGTGCTAGAATACGTGATAGCAGCATGGTCCACAGAAACAAAGAATAACTTTCAAAAAATAAATACAACCCAAAATCAATATATACGTATCATCACTGGAGCAATGAGAACAAAACCAATCAAGGCAATGGAGAACATCACACGAATCGAAGGTATGGAGCCGCGCAGAGAACAAAAGAATTTCGACGTATGAAAATGAAGTGTTTAAGGAAGGTCATTGGTGTTACCAGAATAGACAGAATGCGGAACGAAGACATTCATAGTATGGTCGACACTAAGTCGTGTGCAGAATACATTTCTAGACACAAAATACGTTAGTTTTGGGCATCTCAGAAGAATGCTCCTTCATCAATTTCCACTGATGGCTTACAACGCTGGTAGATCTGGATACAGGGCGGCGGCCAGTGGATAGATGATATTAATTAAAGTAATTGTGCAACGACACGGGCTAACATTGACCGACGCAACGCACTTGGCACATGACAGACGACTTAAGCTACCACGGCATAAATGGAAAGAAAGTAACTAAAATAACTGGCGTATTTCACGTCCGTTTCACCCAAGATGGTCATTCTTTGGACGAGATCATGACGTATTTGTCAGCTGTGTTTGCATCTGTTTGTAATGCGTTTCACAGTACAGTTGTTTTGCCAATACTTTCTGTACGTGGAGAAGCGGTTATAACGAGATCGATCCCCGACATGCAGGGTCAAAGTGGACAGGAAGTGACTTCGAAACCGGTTTGTTGAGATCCCAAACTAAGTTTGCGCTAGATTTTGTTACCTCGCGTTATACTATACAATGTTATGTAGTGCTCTGTGATGTTATGTTAAAACAATATGGCAACTGAATCATCTGCTATAAGATTTCGAATCTCTACATTTCTTGTTGTTTTACTGTGCCTATAACTGTAGAGCTTCAGGGGAAATAGAACCAACAAAAAATGTAATGACCGTTCATCGCATTATCTCCCTTGTATTAAAGTCTGTCATTATTATATCATTACTACGCACGGTTGATAAGTGGAGTCGTTCTTGTCTACATTATAAATAGATTGTTAATATTTAACTCTCAACGGCAATAACGCAGACCCTTATCCTTTTTCTTCTTCTTCATCTTCTTCTTCGTACGCTGTCAGACGTCAACTTGAATTTGTTCGAAGAAAGCAGCTGTCATCCTGAGGCTGTCGACACTGCCATAGAGCTTGTCTAGTGTTGGCACTGGTGATGGCGCTGGTCCTCGTATGTCGGGCAGTTTTGCAGCACATGTTCAGCGGTCATTTTCCCTGTACCACAGGTGCATTCGTCAGTGCCACCTATCTTCAGTTTATTGAATAGGTGGTACCTCAGTCTGTTGTGGCCTGTGCGGAGTCTGTAGACCACGACCTGCTCTTTTCTGTTCAACTGGTAGTAGGCATCATTTTTTGTGTAGCCAGTATGTTCTGTTTCCCGTTTGGCCATGTATCTGGCTCTAATAAGCCTTTTTAACTCTTCGTAGGTCACACTAGAATCTGGTTGTGGTAGTCTTTCACCTTCTTTTGCCAGTCTGTCTGCCTCCTCGTTGCCTTGGATGTTACAGTGCGATGGAACCCACTGTACCACTACTCTTTTTGGTGCGGACTGCTGGCATAGTTGACAGAGTACTGCTCTTAAATCTTTAAGTTCAGTATTTTTCTGGCTTTTTAGTGCTGTAACCACGGCCAGGGCATCTGTAAACAGGACTATCTGGCTTTCATTGCTTTCGCCTGTCAGCATTGCTTTTACTGCAGCCTTCAGTGCCTCTGCCTCCGCTCTGAAATTTCTTGAGAATTTTCCAGTTGCCACTTACAGTGTTATTTTTCTACCATTTGTTAAGCTTAGGAATACCCCTCCCCCTTCATTCTGTGTTGTGTTTGTTACAGAACTGTCGGTGTATGCATGGGTCCAGCCCATGCTTGGGTAGTTTTCCGCTATGTACCTCAGGGTTATGTCTATTCTTTCTTTTTCCGTCTGGCTATTCTTGTTTCCAATACCTGGTATATTTTCTACCACCTCCGGAATGATATGCTGCTTCCATGGGGGTTTGCGTACAGTAGGGATGGGCTTTGGTGTTGTTATGGTGTTCATAGTGTCTTCGCTCATCTTTGCTTTGGCTATTTCTGCAAAGTTTCTCCGCTTTAGTTTCCCTTTTCCAAATCTATTTAGTCTCTGATGCATTGGATGATCTGTCAGTCTTCTTACTTTCTCTGCTTGCTGCTGGGATCTGTTCCCTTCTGTCGGTCATGGATTGCAGGTTTGTAATTTTTCAAGTTCTACAATTGGAGTTGACTTCATGCCTCCTGTTATAACTCTCATGGATTGGTTTTGAAGTTTGCTAATTTTATCAAAGTTCGCCTTTGCTGCTGTTGCCCATGCCGCAATGCCATACTCGAGAACTGGTCTCAATCTTCCAGTGTACAGTTTCTTTAGTATTCTTTCGTCTGCTCTCCAGCTTGTGCCAGCAAGTTTCCTCAGGATTGCCATTCTTTGTCTGGCTTTCATTCAGACCCTTATCCAAATTCAGGCATCAATGAATGAACCAAAACTTGTCAGCTCCCTCTGGAGCACAGGTCTTCAATAAATACACGACAAGCTTTGTCCACGTATTTCTATTTCCTTGGTTGTCTCGAGCTTTATTCCGCACAGATGCTGTGTTTGTCTCTACTTCTCTTGTCTCGGGAGTTCTAGAATAGAGACCACTATTGCAATGCTGTCTATTCGATTTCCACTTTTGTCTGTCTAGCTCGTTCCAACATTTCCACAATAATAATCTTCTCATGCCATTTTAATATGCCCAATCTGCTCAGGCACCAAGTTTTAATCTTTCAAATCAACTCGGGCGCCCAATTTGGAAGATCTGACCCTCTATTTGGGATTGGCCTAGCAAGTCAACAACGGATTTTCGCTTGCCAAAAACTACGAAACAAAGGTCACACCACACCCCGACGTCTAGTGACACAAGTGGACTGAAGATAGATATATATATAGATAGATAGATAGATAGACAGACAGACAGACAGACAGACAGACAGATAGACAGACAGATAGATAGATATATAGATAGATAGATATATAGTTAGATAGATAGATAGATAGATAGATAGATAGATAGATAGATAGATAGATAGATAGATAGATAGATAGATAGATAGATAGATAGATAGATAGATAGATAGATAGATAGATAGATAGATAGATAGATAGATAGATAGATACCCTTAGTTGTTTGTTGTTTGTTTTTTGACATGAACTAGTCATCTCACAATATTATTACCATCTGTATGCATACACTGAAATCGAACTGGGGGAACTACATTACTTTAAGTGAGTAGCAAATTAAAAAAACACAATAATTTGCATCCAGCTATCTAATCTCTGTATCACAAATCCAGCTATCTTGTCTTTGTATCACAAATCAAGGTATCTGATCTCGGTATCACTAATCCAGCTATCTAATATATACATAACAAACCTTTCCATTTAATCTATGTATCACAAATCAAGCTATCTAATCTCGGTACCACAAATCCAACTATCTAATCTTTGTATCACAAATCTAGGTATCTAATCTTTGTATCACAAATCCGACTTTCTTATCTCTATATCACAAATCTATCCATTTAATATATGTATCACAAACCCAGCTTTCTAATCTCTGTATCACAAATCCAGCTATCGTATCTCTGTATCACAAATCTATCCATATAATCTCTGTATCACAAACGCACTTATATCTAATCCGATTTAAAATTCTCACTGGCTGCTACAACTTACCGAATTCCTATAGTGTTTCTATGTGTGGCATTTCGTAAAGAGATTGACTGTTTGGAATAAACATATTATAGAGCTGAATTCTAGCCCACGTGTCGATTGGTTGAACACCCCGGGACTAGAGAAGGCAAAGTCGTCGAACGACGTTGGAGACTAGAGATTGATGCAGTTATTGCATCTCTAAGAGACATATCTGATACCTCCTTAATCAAAGCTGTCATCAGGCCGTACTATTGACAATGCGTAAGGTCTTTAATGAGGTAGACGTAGACATATTTTGTTAAATCCCAGAGCTGTTCAGCGTATGTGCAATGATGGATATAGCAAACGTCAACCTAGTGGACCTAGAGGGAGGTGCGGTAGGAATTATTTATTGCACGGAAGTTACTCATTGACTGCCAGATAGATATTGGCATTGTAAACAACTTCTCGACAACTTGAAATGTTATTATTGTTGGTTTTGATGGTGTTTTCTGAAGCTATTGGTACGGATGGTGTTGTTTGAAGCTATTTGTGCTAAGTTGAGTGAATTCGTGACGACGTTTCTTTGGTAGCAGGTTATAGTGGCCCCTGTTACATCACGAGGCGTAATTAATAAGATAGTCGTAATCCTCCTGTAGGGAAATACGAGAATTCGAGGCTTCTCAGTAATATTTGTAGGAATACAGTGTCAATCCCTAGCTCGTTGGCTAAATTGCGGTGACACATTATGTTAGTAGGACCATGAACGAGGACGTGAGATGCGGTCTTGATCAATATGTTTTGCCTGACCCTGATTACTCTTCGCTCCCACCTTGATCAATATGTTTTGCCTGACCCTGATTGCTTTTCACTACAGGCTTGGAAGAAACCATTTAAATTTTTCCTTTCACCTTTTCCCACCCCCTAAATGATATGCGCTGTACTTTCTTTTGCGCAAAATCTTTCAGTGAAGCCGATAGCAGCATTCATTTTAAAATGGTTGAACTATCCATAGGGACACGGCATTGCCGTTTCCAAAGTTGGAGCACGGCCATTTTGGGTTGTGAGCCGTTTCGGTAAACGCTTTGCAACACTCCCCCTCCACTATTTTGCACCAGAATCAAGCATATGTCCTGCACCTGATAGTATAACGGGGCTCCTGATAGTATGAACAAGGATCCTGATAGTATAACGGGGCTCCTGATAGTATGAACGGGGATCCTGATAGTATGAACGGGGCTCCTGATAGGATGGGCAGCACCTGATAGTATGCACAACACCTGATAGTATGCACAGCACCAGATAGTATGCACAACGCCTGATAGTATGCACAGCACCTGATAGTATGGACAGTACCTGATAGTATGCACAGCACCTGATGGTATGCTCAGCACCTGATAGTATGCACAACACTTGATAGTATGCACAGCACCTGATAGTATGCACAACGCCTGATAGTATGCACAGCACCTGATAGTATGCACAACACTTGATAGTATGCACAGCACCTGATAGTATGCACAACGCCTGATAGTATGCACAGCACCTGATAGTATGCACAGCACCTGATAGTATGCACAACACCTGATAGTATGCACAGCACCTGATAGTATGAACAGGGCACCTGCTATTACGCACCAGTACAACAAGCTATTCGCATGAGCCATCAGCAAGTTTTCTCTTCGATATCTGATGGAAAAAGACAGGTCGATTACGTGTTCAAGAATTATAAATGAGGCTCGTTCAGCTAAACAGGAAACCTCCAATCACATCATGTACACGGCCATATTTTAACCAGTGTGTAGCTTTTTCGAAGTTGATATACGGCTCGTGTTTTGTTTTCTCTTGGAACATTTGTTTGTAAAGACAAAATAAAAAAACGAAACTTTTCTCATTAAACATGACATTTTTTTTCCAGCAGTTTCCTGTACAGTTCTACTTCCGGTTCTGAGATTCTTTTTTTATTATACTATGTTTGATTATTTCTTGACATGGTTAGAAGCTGTCAATCAAGGTTTTCAATCCAGACATGTCTGCGACCAACAGACTTTACAGAATTCGTTCATTCCTGCACATTCATTTCTGATGTCTACTTATTGCCTACTTCCTCCATCTTCTTCTCTCCTTTTATCAGTAGTTTGAGTGGGATAAAAATGTATTCGACATTAAATGAACTAAAAGTATCAGTGTTCATAAACATGTATGTAAGTATGTATGTATGTATGTATGTATGTATGTATGTATGTATGTATGTATGTGTTTGTGTGTATGCATGTGTGCGTGCGTGCGTGCGTGAGTCAGTATGTATGTATGTATGTATGTATGTAAGTATGTCACCCTTGAGAAGGTAAAGTGGACACAATGAATAGTCCTCGCCGTTTTCTTTCGAATTGAGCGAGACGTACAACTTGAGAAGGAGAAGGCATTAGACAGTTTAACATGGTGCCATAGTAGTGCGTATTAACAGAATGAGAAGGCATTAGACAGTTTAACATGGTGCCATAGTAGTGCATATTAACAGAAGGAGAAGGCATTAGATGGTGTAACATGGTGCCATAGTAGTGCATATTAACAGAATGAGAAGGCATTAGAAAGTTTAACATGGTGCCATAGTAGTGCGTATTAACAGAATGAGAAGGCATTAGACAGTTTAACATGGTGCCATAGTAGTGCATATTAACAGAAGGAGAAGGCATTAGACAGTGTAACATGGTGCCATAGTAGTGCGTATCAACAGAAGGAGAAGGCATTAGACAGTTTAACGTGGTGCCATAGTAGTGCGTATCAACAGCAGTGAAAAACAATATTGGAAATAGTTCATGTACATATATAAAATACTCTACTCCGGTATATTGGGACGTCAAAGACAAGTAGGAGTAGATTAAAGCAATGTGGCATACGAATTCTGGATGTTAAATGAATCGGGGGCTAAGATGCAGCAGTGAATGAATAAGCTGATAGCAGTCATCGACTGATGACTGGCTGCTTGCCTCAAAGTCATCTAACCCAAGCGCACCCTATCCACCTCGTTGTGGAGGCCCTTGGAAACAAGCAGCACTAAACACTAGTGTAGTCTGGCCAAGGGATAGGGGTGGCAGGGGGTGTAGTCTGGACTAGGGATAGGGGTGGCAGGGGTGTAGTCTGGACTTGGGATAGGGGTGGCAGGGGGTGTAGTCTGGACTAGGGATAGGGGTGGCAGGGGGTGAAGTCTGGACTAGGGATAGGGGTGGCAGGGGGTGTAGTCTGGCCAAGGGATAGGGGTGGCAGGGGGTGTAGTCTGGACTAGGGATAGGGGTGGCACGGGGTGTAGTCTGGACTAGGGATAGGGGTGGCAGGGGTGTAGTCTGGACTTGGGATAGGGGTGGCAGGGGGTGTAGTCTGGACTAGGGATAGGGGTGGCAGGCGGTGAAATCTGGACTAGGGATAGGGGTGGCAGGGGGTGTAGTCTGGCCAAGGGATAGGGGTGGCAGGGGGTGTAGTCTGGACTAGGGATAGGGGTGGCAGGGGGTGTAGTCTGGACTAGGGATAGGGGTGGCAGGGGGTGAAGTCTGGACTAGGGAAAGGGGTGGCAGGGGGTGTAGTCTGGCCAAGGGATAGGGGTGGCAGGGGGTGTAGTCTGGACTAGGGATAGGGGTGGCAGGGGGTGTAGTCTGGACTAGGGATAGGGGTGGCAGGGGGTGTAGTCTGGACTAGGGATAGGGGTGGCAGGGGGTGAAGTCTGGACTAGGGATAGGGGTGGCAGCGGGTGTAGTCTGGCCAAGGGATAGGGGTGGCAGGGGGTGTAGTCTGGACTAGGGATAGGGGTGGCAGGGGGTGTAGTCTGGACTAGGGATGGCAGGGGGTGTAGTCTGGACTAGGGATAGGGGTGGCTGGGGGTGTAGTCTGGACTAGGGATAGGGGTGGCAGGGGGTGTAGTCTGGACTAGGGATAGGGGTGGCAGGGGGCGTAGTCTGGACTAGGGATTGGGTTGGAAGGGGGTGTAGTCTGGCCAAGGGATAGGGGTGGCTGGGGGTGTAGTCTGGACTAGGGATAGGGGTGGCAGGGGGTGTAGTCTGGACTAGGGATAGGGGTGGCAGGGGGTGTAGTCTGGCCAAGGGATAGGGGTGGCTGGGGGTGTAGTCTGGACTAGGGGTGGCAGGGGGTGTAGTCTGGACTAGGGATAGGGGTGGCAGGGGGTGTAGTCTGGACTAGGGATAGGGGTGGCAGGGGGTGTAGTCTGGCAAAGGGATAGGGGTGGCTGGGGGTGTAGTCTGGACTAGGGATAGGGGTGGCAGGGGGTGTAGTCTGGACTAGGGATAGGGGTGGCAGGGGGTGTAGTCTGGACTAGGGATGGCAGGGGGTGTAGTCTGGACTAGGGATAGGGGTGGCAGGGGGTGTAGTCTGGACTAGGGATGGCAGGGGGTGTAGTCTGGACTAGGGATAGGGGTGGCAGGGGTTGTAGTCTGGACTAGGGATGGCAGGGGGTGTAGTCTGGACTAGGGATAGGGGTGGCTGGGGGTATAGTCTGGACTGGGGATAGGGGTGGCAGGGGGTGTAGTCTGGACTAGGGATGGCAGGGGGTGTAGTCTGGACTAGGGATAGGGGTGGCAGGGGGTGTAGTCTGGACTAGGGATAGGGGTGGCAGGGGGTGTAGTCTGGACTAGGGATGGCAGGGGATGTAGTCTGGCCAAGGGATGGGGGTGGCTGGGGGTGTAGTCTGGACTAGGGATGGCAGGGGGTGTAGTCTGGACTAGGGATAGGGGTGGCAGGGGGTGTAGTCTGGACTAGGGATAGGGGTGGCAGGGGGTGTAGTCTGGACTAGGGATGGCAGGGGGTGTAGTCTGGACTAGGGGTGGCTGGGGGTGTAGTCTGGACTAGGGATAGGGGTGGCAGGGGGTGTAGTCTGGACTAGGGATGGCAGGGGGTGTAGTCTGGACTAGGGATAGGGGTGGCAGGGGGTGTAGTCTGGCCCACGGAAATGGATGGCAGTGGGAAGTCAAACCCGGTACTAACAAAAAGTAGCTGAAATCGGATGTGCCGGGCGGAAAGGTGTATATGGCATAGTCTCGTTGCAAATTGCGAGACAGCATCAGATGAAGAAATGAAATAAAGAGAAGAATGGACTACATTTTTTCAGTTTTGGTCCTAAAATATTTGTCCTCTTCTATTCTCTTCATTCTCTTTCACGCTTTTTGCTCTCATTCTCTCTGTGCTCCACTTTCTTGCTTTATCTCTCTTTCACTTTCTGCCGCTCTTTCTTACAACCCCCCTCTCTTTTTCTCTCTCTCTCTCTCTCTCTCTCTCTCTCTCTCTCTCTCTCTCTCTCTCTTTCCCTTTACCCCTCTAACTCTCAAAACCATTTATAACAAACATGCACGAAATTAAGTATAACAACATGACACATTAACATTTAATGTTCATACAGCGATGTGTCACAACATGACACATTAATTACAACACATGAAGTGTGGAGGTTCTACAATAATGACACTTTATTACAGGAACTTCTACCATTATTCTGTAAATGACCGCAAAATGGAAAGATGACTATTTTTTTGCACCAGCCATATATTGAATACTTCATTTAACGTCAAATCTTCTGATAGAAGGATCAGTCAATCAATTCCAAAACGTATTTACATTTCCATTTACAAACATTGAAGATTCATCGTCATATCACATTTATCATATAATAAACTACATTTATCATTTCATGAACTACATTTATCATTTAATGACCTACATTTATCATTTAATTAAATAAATTTATCATTTAATGAACTACATTTATCATTTAATGAACTACAAATATGTATCTACCAAGTTGGACTGTGGGCTTATAGGGATACTAATGTTAATCTTCTGGAACGAGCATGTCAATCACCATTGTATCAGGACATAATGTGGAGGAGGCGAGGTAGCTGTTACACCCACTAAAGAACATAAAACAGCATTACCCGTGTATCTCTTTTCTGGACACCTAAAGGCAACAGGAGTAGAAGGCGGACTAGGCTCCCTTGGAGAAAAAAATAGCTGTCAACAAGGTGGAGGCTGGTCAGACGTGAGACCCATTGGAGGTGTTGGCGAAGGACAGTAATGCTTGATGTGTGTTTGTTGAGGGCCTAAGCTTCCATGAAAGTAAAACGGGCGATGGTTTGACTGACTTTGAGGTTTGTAATTCGCTAAGCAAAAGTTTATAGATTTTCAAACATGTTTACCACTTTCTAATTAGATGACTGGTAAAGTTACTGTCTTGACCTCTTCACAGACTGTCAATAGTAAACGCCACTGCTTTTCTGGTACATTGAGAACTGGTTCTATAATCATTAGTTCCTGCAGTAATACTTTTGTTCTCATTTTACATAAGCGAAAATGTCAGAATGTCAAATAGGACGCAGGAAAAGGTAACATTTTATAATTATTCAAATAGTATCAGAGGTTCTATCCGATAGAAAGAAACAGATCTCACATTTATTCTGTTCTTGTCCTGTTGATGTACATCGACAGCCTACCTGCTATCCATCTCCGGACGTCGACTTTTCCAAGAGCTACTACTGTATATGCCTCCTTCCTAGATATATCACTCTGTATACTGTTCTTTAATTCACAAATTCATCTTCACGTTTATCTTCTAATGTTCTATATAAAGGGCAATCCCATTACATGTGCAAAACATGTTATTTTAGTCATTTCTAAAGGAAAACAAATTGAACAAAACTATCATGATTGCGTTTATTTCCATTAGTGAGGTCCACGGGAAGGTTTGATGTGGGTGATAAATAAAGTCCGTTTCCCCTAGCTGCAGCCGTGCAGTTTACATGATATATTTTTATTTGACCTCGATTAAACAAACAAACCATATGCATTACAGATGTTCTGAACTTAAACCAAAACCAGATGGTCAGAACTCATTTTGAAATATTTTATTGCTTAATTATGTTTTGCCAAAATCTCCAGAGTTCCTTGAATATTTTATTTTCAAATTCTTCATCTTTTTTAATATAAATATTCTATATTCTTCTATAAATTCACACTTGAATGTCCAGTATATATATATATATATATATATGGCTACATTTTTACTCTTTCTATATTCCTATCCCAAATTTATTGTCCTAAGTAACTCTCTCCAATTGAATGCTAGTAATTGAATGCGCCTATTTGACTTACTATTTTACTGTCTCTCTTTCGCTGTCTGTTTAATTGGTCCTGCTTTGTTGTCTCTATTTTACTGCCCCTATGTCATGTCTCTATTTCTTTGCCTCTATTTCATTGTCTATATTTTGTTATCTCAGTTTTATTGTCCTGCGTCATTGTTCCTATCTTACTGCCACTCTGTCTCTGTATCTCTTTTAGTGTCTCTTCATCATCATATCTATTTTACTGTCTCTATGTCACGTCTCTAGTTTAGTCCCCCTATATCAGGTCTCTAGTATAGTCCCCCTATGTCACGTCTCTATTTTACTGTTCATATGTCACGTCTCTAGTTTAGTCCCCTATGTCACATCTCTAGTTTAGTTCCCCTATGTCACGTCTCTAGTTTAGTCCCCCTATGTGACGTCTCTAATTCACTGCTCCTATGTCACGTCTCTAGTTTAGTCCCCCAATAACATGTCTCTATTTTACTGCTCCTATGTCACGTCTCTATTATACTGCTCCTATGTCCCGTCTCTACTTACCTGCCCCAATGTCACGTTATATTCTACTGCACCTATGTCGTGTCTGTTTTTTACTGCCCCTATGTGACATCTCTATTTTACTGCCCATTTTCAATGTCTCTATTTTACTGCCCCTATGCCATGTTTCTATTTTACTGCCCCTATGTAACGACTCTATTTTATTGTCCATATGCCATGCCTCTATTTTAGTGCCACTATGTCATATCTCCCTTTTACTGCCCTTATGTCACGTCTCTACTTTACTGCCCCTAATTCATGTCTCTAATTTACCGTCCCTATGTGACGCCTCTGTTTTACTGCCCCTATGTCATGTCTCTATTTTACTGCCCCTATATCACGTCTCTACATTACTGCCCCTATATGACGTCTCTGTGTTACTGCCCCAATGTCACGTTAATTTTGAATAGCCCTTTGTCACTGTCTCTATTTTGCTGCATGCTGTATTATCCCTGTGTCATTATCTCTATTTTACTGTCCTTATGTCATTGTTTCTATTTTACTGTCACTATGTCAATGTTTCTATGTTACTGTCACTATGTCATTGTTTCTATTTTACTGTCACTATGTCATTGTTTTATTTTACTGTCACTATTTCATTGTTTCTATTTTACTGTCTCTATTGCACTGCCCCGACGTCAGGTTCCATTTTGACTGCCCCTGTAACACGTCTCTATTTTACTGCGTCTATATCACTTCTCTATTTTACTGCGCCTATGTCACTTCTGTAATTCACTAAATCTATATCACTTCTCTATTTTATTGCGCCTATGTCACTTCTCTATTTTACTGCGCCTATGTCACTTCTCTATTTTACTGCGCCTATGTCACTTCTCTATTTTACTGCGCCTATGTCACTTCTCTATTTCATTGCGCCTATGTCACTTCTCTATTTTACTGCGCCTATGTCACTTTTCTATTTTACTGTGCCTATGTCACTTCTCTATTTTACTGTGCCTATGTCACTTCTCTATTTTACTGCGCCTATGTCACTTCTCTATTTCACTGCGCCTATGTCACTTCTCTATTTTACTGCGCCTATGTCACTTCTCTATTTTACTCCCCCTATGTCACTTCTCTATTTTACTGCGCCTATGTCACTTCTCTATTTTACTGTGCCTATGTCACTTCTCTATTTTACTACGCCTATGTCACTTCTCTATTTTACTGCGCCTATGTCACTTCTCTATTTTACTGCGCCTATGTCACTTCTCTATTTTACTGCGCCTATGTCACTTCTCTATTATACAACCTCTTTGTCACTGGCCCAATCTAGTGCGCTGGTGACACTCTCTGTGTACAGCAATGATGATTATACATAATAATTCATGTCTCTCATTCTATATTAAATGAGTAATCTGTTCCGAACTTCCCTGTGAGGCTGAACTCATGTGACCATTCCATCTGTTTCTGGACTTCAAACACATAGTGGTATGATATAACGAGTATTTGTGATATTGAACTTGATCAGATAACAATAACATTGCAACTATAATAATACATTACAATCACTGCCACAATTATAATCATCAACGGTATAGTATATTAACACCAAATTATTGTGACATTCCAATTTAGTTGTGGACGTGGTATAATAATAAATTATTTTGACAGACAAATCTAGTTTTTATTCCTGGAAATGATATAATAATAAATTATTTTGACAGACAAATCTAGTTTTTATTCCTGGAAATGATATAATAATAAATTATTTTGACAGACAAATCTAGTTTTTATTCCTGGAAATGATATAATAATAAATTATTTTGACAGACAAATCTAGTTTTTATTCCTGAAAATGATATAATAATAAATTATTTTGACAGACAAATCTAGTTTTTATTCCTGGAAATGATATAATAATAAATTATTTTGACAGACAAATCTAGTTTTTATTCCTGGAAATGATATAATAATAAATTATTTTGACAGACAAATCTAGTTTTTATTCCTGAAAATGATATAATAATAAATTATTTTGACAGACAAATCTAGTTTTTATTCTTGAAAATGATATAATAATAAATTATTTTGACAGACAAATCTAGTTTTTATTCCTGGAAATGATATAATAATAAATTATTTTGACAGACAAATCTAGTTTTTATTCCTGGAAATGATATAATAATAAATTATTTTGACAGACAAATCTAGTTTTTATTCCTGGAAATGATATAATAATAAATTATTTTGACAGACAAATCTAGTTTTTATTCCTGGAAATGATATAAAAATAAATAAAATGGCAAGCGTTGTAATATAGTCATTATAATGATATAACAATGCATTGCTTTGACAGTTATCATTCTATGTTATCTCCATGGGGTATAACAATAACTTGTTCTGTCAGTAAATATTCTCAAGCTGCTCCTGAATATGCCATTAGAATTAACTACTTTGGCAGTGTCAGACTTTTATTCACATCCGTTTGGAATTCGTGCCAGGAGATACTGCAAATGTTATTTTTTTAAATGTTAGGTAGGTTACCCCGAGTGGTCTGCCGGGGTCTTTGTGTATGAAAGGACACGAATAGCATTCTTGCCCCACAGAGAACATGTCGTAAGAAGTGTTTAACTGTGTGATATTGCATAACACTGACCATGGCTAGGTGGTTTATTCAGAGCAGTAATGATGGCGCCTAATAGGCTGCGGGTCTACTTTTCTCTAGTGCCTGATTCTATTAAAATAGACTCGCACATCGGTTAACGACCCTCCTTAAGCCCTTTTCCCAACGCAGTGTAATATTAAACTGCTCGAGCCTAGCCCGCTAAACGGGAAACCCTTCTCCTGGCTCCATCCAGCTCATACCAGAGCTGGCATCTGCACATGGGTATCTGACCTGTAGAAGTACAGGTCGACTAAGACTAAGTTATGTTACATTGTCAAGCAACAAAACGTTCCTGTCTGATGACCATAATACTATCTGCCCGTTTCCCCAGGCATAGTAACCATATACTGTATTATTAACATTCTTAAGTTAAATCACAATTTCTGCTTGCACTTTGATGTGTTGGTCAATTGAATGGACCCTTTCTGGCAACCACATGACAAGATTGGTTCGATGTAAGAACTTGATACACCTAATGCTTGTCAATTACTGGTAACCTGTCACATGAGGTATTCTATTCGTAAATAAATGATGTACATTTCTCTTCTGGTCATATTAGAGCACCCAAATAAAATAACAAAAGTACTGATTTGAGTAATGTCCAGTATACTGTAATGTTTCATTCTGGAAAATTATATTGGTTATAAATAACTATCATATACGTCTTCTTGAAAATCAGAAACAGGCTTTTATTAGTTCTATTCTCCCTATAACAGCGATTTCCTAGAACTCATTATCACAAGTTGTCTTGTACTTTTAATGAGGCTAGGTGGTTATGTATTTGTGTCACTATTTTTGCTTACAGCTTTATCATTTTCGTGTCTGCCTTTGTTGAACATCCCAGTGTAATCTACAAATAAGAAGTATAAACCCATTAATCAAATATGTGGCTCTATAAATGTAGCAATATTATATTGAATAAATAGGAGTGCCAATAACCATTTCTGGTTCTTTTCGACTCTCAATAGTATCATGATAGTACTTCTAAAATCTACATTGGCCAACTGGATGATAATATGAAGATATAAAAGTCATATTTCTGTCTCGTCTGCTGCCTTATCTGGGAAATCAAATAACTCACGACTACCGCCTGGAGATCAGCGGTTTTGTTGATACAACTTAATGCTCCTGAGACTAAAATTGCATCATTGTCTTTGTCTTATTTGTTTATGTGGGTGAGTCTATCCATCATTGTTTTTGTCTTATTTATTATGTGGGTGAGTCTATCCATCATTGGTTTTGTCTTATTTGTTATGTGGGCGAGTCTATCCATCATTGGTTTTGTCTTATTTGTTATGTGGGCGAGTCTATCGATCATTGGTTTTGTCTTATTTGTTATGTGGGCGAGTCTATCCATCATTGGTTTTGTCTTATTTGTTATGTGGGCGAGTCTATCCATCATTGGTTTTGTCTTATTTGTTATGTGGGCGAGTCTATCCATCATTGTCTTTGCCATATTTTAATTATGGGTCAGTCTATCCATCATTGCCTTTTCCTTATTTGTGATGGGGCGGAGTTTTTCTCTCATTTTCCTTGCCTTCTTTGTTATGTGGGTGCTCACTAATTGTATTTATATAACATATGAGCATGCGACCACATTTGTTACTGTAATACATCTATTTTCGGTCCTGTGCTTTGTTCATCAGTTTTCGAATATTATAAGACACAGTCTAATCCAACCGTGTACTGTATCCTATATGATTGTGGTAGCGTGCGTATTGAGATGCTTGGTTTGAGTTGCTTATCTGCTCATGTTGAGTAGATATCTGTTATCATGTATCATTTGCCACTCATTTTTACCAAGCTGTGATATGGTTCCAGCCGTGTTGGAAGACATTGCTGGATATTATTAGCCCATTTACAGCAGATAATTCAGGTTATTCTCTGTTCCTTTTAGATGTCGTTGTTGTGTTACTAAATTATTCAATGTAGGCTGAGTGTTGTGATTTGTTTCTGCTCGTTGCCTGTTTATATCTTGCATTATAATAATATCATTTTTGCCAGTATTGTGTTTGCTGTATCTAACAGACTATGATAAATATATCTCTACTCATTTAGCTGTAACCATCATTTGCGAAGTGCATTATTTTGAGTGGCTGCCATTTTCCAGTTACCAACCTTTTTATTGTCTAGCATCCTACTTTCTTAAATTGCTCACTTCCCTCTGCTTAACCTTAAATATTAATAATTTTCTTCCTTTATAATCTACTTGCCTGTTTCTGTTAAAATCGTCCTGAATTCTTATTGTTCTTGATTCCTGACTAGTTTTTATTTCTTGCTTCTTTACCTTAAGTATTTTCGTTTATTAATATTCTTGCTTCGTTTTGTTTGAATGCCGTCCTTGTTCTACTCTCCTTTCTGTTACTTGCATGGTTTCCATCTGTTTAACCCGTTTGTTCAAGGTTAATGCCTTTGCTTTGTGTTTATTAATTTTTGCTGTTGTTCCTCTGTCCTCACAAAAAAATGCAAAGCTTGCTCGTTAATACTGTGATATCTATGTCAGTAGCCAAAGAACCGACAACATCTCAGAGTGATATGAACAAATGTTTATGGCACCAGGACAGTTAATAATGGCTTACTGTGCATAGCGCACACAACTACGATTAACTGTTATGGCACTAAATACTGCTATCTATTGTTTGACATGAGACAACAATAAATAAACGTTGCTGTGAAAATGAACTAGTGCTGCATACGCCCGTACATCACAGTACATATATAGAGCATGTGATCAGAACTAATACACAAATTAATTTGTCAAGGCATTACTGGATAGACACAAGTATTCAGGTAATGAATAAATCAAGGAAACAAAAAAAAAAGGAAAGTAGTTATGTCTTATATTAAGGCATCTTTGTGTAATGGATTCATAGAAGTACGTGGTTTCATTTGTAAACCAAGTGAAAATAGTGCTTGTGCGTCACGTTAGGAGAGATTAAATAAATGCTTGAGATGGAAATACAGAAGAATACTCAAGCATCTCTGATCTGTGCCATATGTAGCGTCTATTCAGCTTGCAGGATAAGAAACCAGAAGTCACAGGAGTTGAAAACTACCTGTGACTTAAGACGGAGAGACAATATATTGTCATATATTTTCATACTATTCATAGATGATGTCATGGAATCCTGGAAGGGGACTAACAAGTATTCAGTGGGGTACTGGCACATGAGACACGTCTATTTATTGGAGCTGGCGTTTGTCGATGAAGTGGCCCTTATTGGCAGATTTGTACACACATCTTCAGACAAACCTTTCAATAAGAAAAGAAAAGAACATCTGACGAAGAATGAGTTGACCATTAGCAATTCAAAACCGACAATCACGATAGTCACGAGAGAAGAGACGAGACATCACAGGATGCTGGGTTAACAGTCTCTGGAATAGGTCAGGAAGTGCATATATCGTTGTATTATAATAGACAAAGGCAAATATTGCATGATTCAAAAAAGTCGATTGAATAGGATGGGTTCCAATATCTTCTTCTTCTTCTTCGTACGCAGTCAGACAGTAACCATTATTTTTTCGAAAAAAGCGGCGGTCATCCTGAGGCTCTCGCCACTGCCATAGAGCTTGTCTTGCAGTTCCACTGGTAATGGCCACATCTGCTCTCTCTGATCCTCGTATGTCGGGCAGTTCTGCAGCAGATGTTCAGCGGTCATTTTACCAGTACCACACGGGCATTCGTCGGTACACCCTATCTTCAATTTGTTGAATAGGTGGTACCTCAGTCTGTTGTGGCCAGTGCGAAGTCTTAAGACAACGACCTGCTCTCTTCGGTTCAACTGGTAATAGGCATCGTTTTTGGTGTAACCAGTATGTTCGGTTTCCCATTTGTTCATGTATCTGGCTTTGATAAGCCGTTTTGACTCTTCGTACGTCATACTGGTATCTGTTTGTGGTGGGTTCCAATATGAGACATGAGAGTTTTCTACAGAAGATACTATAGGGCAAGATTCAAGGGAAGAGAGGACCTTTACATTTCAGGCATGCAAGAAGATTTAAGGACGAACTTATGTTTCAATTAAGAAAACTGCAGAGGAAAGAGTCAAATGGAGAGACATACTCAAACAGCCTTACAACCATTCTCCGGACTGATCTACCAGAGGAAAAGGTCAAATGAAGAGACATACTCAAACAACCTTAAAACCATTCTCCGGACTGATCAACCAGATGATGTTGATAATAAACAAGGAGATTGATACCAAAAAAGGCTTGTTTCTTCGAAGTGCAGCGGCTGTTGACGTTTTAATTCCACAAATAGATGATTCCTCAGCAAAACAGAAATAAGGGATGCAAACTAAATGGCTCTATATAACTGCATCTATATACCAGTTTACTGTGTACAAGCAGAAAAGCACATGTTAGGGGGCATTGGGGGTAGGGTGGTAAGGTGGTATCCCTGGACATTTGCGTCTTTGCCCGGATGTCCGTGATCTGAAATAAACTGCAATTGTTCGTTCCACGAGGTCATTTGTTATCCAACTCATCAGACATCGATTGATTCGACATTACCACAAATAGTGTATCAAGGTTCCATAGTCCACATGGTTAAATGTATCCGCCAGAAGAAGGCGTCTGATTCTTGCTTTAACTGCAAACCTTCGCAACAGTTATAAGCAGATGTCACAGTATTAGCCCAGGTCTCAGTCAATGGTTATTAGCTAGCACGTTGTCATGTAGCATGTACTCATTTATTTAGTTAAGAAATCAGTCAATCAAAACTTTATCGTATGCATTCAACAAATACATACCAAATCATCAAATGTTATCTGTCCATATCTAATGAACTTTTTGTGGCTCAAATGTAACCAGTATAGGTAGCCAATACCATTAACAACCCTCCATATGCACATCTACCAATATGCATGGCATTTTACAGTGTTATTTATACTATTCTCCCCTGTCTGGCACAGATGACTGACCAATATTTTCTACGTTAATATGCGATATACATTCTATAAGGTGTTGTTTCCATAGCAACTTAGCATCATGGAGCACATGCTAGGTTTAGGAAGTGTACGTAGGTAACTGTATAGCCAGTTTGCGGACAACTGTTGCATGTAATATACATGTTGAAATCCTCCGCTGTCTTTTAAAATTCATGCTTTACTTAGCTGCTTCATGCAACCATACTGTACTCTGTCATGGCCAGGAGCATGGCTATTTCTGTTACACAGAATATGTTGTACTCTGTCATGGCCAGGAGCATGGCTATTTCTGTTACACAGAATATGTTGTACTCTGTCATGGCCAGGAGCATGGCTATTTCTGTTTCACAGAATATGTTGTACTCTGTCATGGCCAGGAGCATGGCTATTTCTGTTACACAGAATATGTTCCACATCGACTCCACTTACGAGGATATAAGACTCATCCTTGATGGCTATGGCTAGAATAACTTCTCAAATCTCCTGACTGCGTTTTGATGACTTTGTCCGAGCAACCAATCGCTTAAAACGTCCGTGACCTTGCTCTTCATGTGTTTCAAAAGTGTTCTCGTCGAGTCTAGCCAAATGCAAACAGACTGGTACTGTCCCATTCACCATTCGATGCATGTGCTGAAACATGTGAGGGTTTTATTAGGGCCTTACCATAGCTATGATCCCCATCCATGTCTCGTTCTTTGATTCCCTGGTTAAGGCTTTGAAGAAATTGGTCGTTATTCTTGTTATCTTCAATCTGGCAATCGTTGTTAGTTATTAAAAGGGCTCTTCCGCACTTTCCACCGCTCTTTTGTTGCAACCTCTTTTTTCTACCATGCCTTTTCTACGTGTTCGTTCTACCAGTGTGGTTGGGCGAAGGGGAATCGAATGGGTTTTGGTTCGATAAGCTGGCGCAGTACCTTAAAGGGGTTATACTAAACAAGTACACATGGTCAATGAAGTAGTGGGCTTCTGTTTGATAAACTGAAGCAGTACCTTCAAGGGGTTAGACTGAACAAGTATACATGGTCAATGAAATAATTTCTTCTGTTTGATAGACTGGCGCAGTACCCTCAAGGGGTTAGACTGAACAAGTACAAATAGTCAATGAAGCCGTTTCCGATGAAGCCTGGTATTTCCTGAGAAAATAAAACGACACAGCAGACTGTCACTGTCGTGTGTTCAATATATTCCAGCATGTACAAGGAGTGACAGTCCAGCCCTAGACATAAGTGCCAGATCGATGGCGAAATCAGTTTCTTCGGGTTGAGATGCCAATGCAGTAGGGTGGTCGGCATTCAAGTTAGCAATGAGTGTCCTTGGATCCAGACCAAGGGAAAGACCAAGCCCGGAACGTTCTCAATCTCCCGCTACCAAGCCCGGAACGTTCTCAATCTTCCGCTACCAAGCCACAAGCAGGGCCTTGCAAGTAGCAGGATGTAGTCCAGAGAACGGAATGCGTTGTGTTGCTAGTTTACAGTTTGACTGCGATATTTGCACCTTTCGGCCCGACACATCCGTCTTTGGCAGGAGAATAATCTAACGTCTGTTCTTGCAAATGTCTACACACAAGAGTAGAAGAGAAGGGACTAACAGCTAAGTAAGAGATAGAACAATTGAAATACATGTAATGTTGTTATGTCTGCAATCAACCCGTATGAAAGAGTAGCTGTTGTCTATGTCAAGTAGAAGGATCAATGTAACAAATATAACTAATTACATAAGAATGAGAATATCTGAAACAGATCTCATTGTTTATTTATCGTTAAAATAAATCTGTAGGAAATGATATAAGTATATGTCTATAATGAGTAGAGTTAAATAAATGTAATCTGTTCTGGTTTTAACGAAACGAGCGCATATGCAAATGTAATTGATTGCTAACAACAAATTTCATTTATCCAAAAAATTGAAAGTTTAAATTAATCCGAGCTTGATTGTTTCAGCACCGATAATTGTGAGTCTGTAAGCAACTTTCGTGCTGTGGACGGTCGAGGTGATGACCTGATTCTCTGGACACTGGTTGAGCATCGAGGATCGACTTGACATAAAGCACCGTCCTGTGTTACCTGAGCCATACTACCTCCCCCTGAGTTCTCGGGATTACAAGAACAGTCATGTTCTCTACACGAAGAAGAGCCAGCGTCTTGGTGATCACAGCAGAGCTTATACAGTTTTTTGCCACATGATAATTTCTCGCATTTCGACACTTTGACGCAACTGTTTCCGGAACTGTTGTCGCATTTGGGATTTTCGACGCAACGTCGATTTTGTGGAGCATTATCTACTAGTTTATCCGAACTAAACGTAGGAGAAGGATTATGTGTGTTTTGTTGACTTTCTGAGGTTTTCTCGATGTCCTCCCGGTCAGGGATGTCTATGCAAGGACTGCATAATTCTTCATCAAAACCAGGAGACGGATGTCGAGTGTTGATTCCTGCATCCCAAACAAATGTTTCTTCAGGAACTTCCACATCCACTCCATGCTGCAGTTCGTAAAGAGGAATGAGATAGTTTTCAGTTCGTCTGTAATGTCCTGTGTCTGTTTCTTCTGTAACCATACTGATCTGATTATTTTTTACTGCATCTGCTGACTGGTCAACTTTTGATGACTTTGACGTTTGATGGTCGGTTGTGTAGTCGACTTCGTCGAGGGGTTCAGCTGCTTCAATGCTGGCTAACCAGTTCTGACAGCGCCTGTTGTTTTCTTCTACATAAAGTCGACCGTCAGCTACACGACCACGCAGTCCTTTAGGATCAGCGTTAGCAAGTGTGGCCGTGAACGCGCTCTCAGGCAAGTCTTCGGCATGGATGACATGCTCACTTCTGGTGCGATGTATTCTTGCTCGTGGTCGCCTCACTAGTCGACTGGGTTTATTTCCAGGAAGAGAGACGGCAACCCGGGATGTCTCCACCATGTCTGGAACAGGAGAACGCGCACCAAGCGGCCGACCTGATTGCTCAGGTATGTCCACTACTTCTGAAGTTATACTCTTTGGGGTTGACAGGACGAAATCGCGCCAGCAAGGCGGTTTGGGTGGTCTCATGACACCTAGTGACGTAGCACGCAATGAACTCATGTCACCACTCTCATCTATCCCCTCTGGAACATGCAGATGTTGAATGTGTGCAACTAAAAGCTTGAAATATCACAATATCACAACTGAAACTTTAGGCTGCACCAGCTCATTCACAATACATTCAAGTTCACGTTTGGGAAACTCCCTACTTACGTATCACCAGTGAATCTGATTGGGCATCACTCCTAGTATTAACCAACCACAGATATAAATAAAACATCACTTTTTGTTGTTCCGTTACTACATTTTCTTTTTGTAGCACCAAACCTGGATTTTCCCATTTATCTAGTATTTTGGTTTTCTCCCAAAATGTCCACGTTATTAGTGAAAAAGACCACAGATTTGCGCTATTGTTGTCTATTAAATTAAACATGTACATCTGTTTCCGAAACACAATATGGCTTTGTTGTTGTTGTCTATATTGGCGCCTGGTAAGCGAAGAATTAAGAACAAACCAACGCTTATCAATGATCTGGTGTATCTCACACGTGTTACGGAAGTCAGTGAAGGGGCACAAACCCACGCCAGGTGACCGTGAGCAATTAGCCTGACTAGTCTGGCCGCCTTAGTACCAGGATCTGGGAAACAGTTTTATCCAGTCTACTAGCACTTGTAAAAACAATCAGCGGTGTCTGTCTGCCTCGTTCAAGGTGCACATCAAGGGTGTGGAGTAAGAAGAGAGGCAACCCCTGACTGCTTTTGGAGTCGATCTGGTAATAAACATAAGGTAAAAAAAAAACGTAAATTAAATATATTCTCATAATCATACAAAATATGCAGGTATTACGGTACACAAGCATTGCCCAGACAAGTTACTCTACATACAAAATTGTTACATTAAAACTATATTTACTGGTATCCAATAAGCTCCATGCGAAGTATAGAGCAACTACTACAGCATGTCTCCTGGCAGGAAGCTTATATCAGTTAACTTAAGCGCCAATTAACCAGGGTGTGTTTCTCAAGCAATCGGTTTTACATGATGAGTTTGTTAACTCTGCGAACAATTCTCTTTATTTGAATTGAATACAAACCTGGAAGTTGACAGTGTCCCTATTCTTTCTTCCCGGGCTTACATGGGTGAAACTGTCAACTGGATGGAACTGTCTACTGGGTGAAATTGTCTACTGGGTGAAACTGTCAATTGGGTGGAACTGTCTACTGGGAAAAACTGTCTACTGGGTGAAACCCTTTACTGGGTGAAACTGTCTGCTGAATGAAACTGTCTACTGGGTGAAATCCTTAACTGGGTGAAATTGTCTACTTGGTGAAACCATATACTGGGTGAAACCGTCTACTGGGTGAAACCCCTAACTGAGTGAAACTGTCTACTGGGGGAAACTCTTTACTGGGTTAAACTGTTTACTGTGTGAAACCCTTTACCGGGTGAAATTATCTACTGGGTTAAACCCTTTACTAGGTGAAACTGACTACTGAGTAAAAATGTCTGCTTATCATTTAATAATTAAACTAGTCCTTCCAACGGAAGACTTTACGAAAATAAAAGTGTCTACGACGGAAAATCGACTGAAGGTACATTAAATCAAGGATGTAATATAAGTCATATGCAGTTATGCGTGCTTCCAAAGAGGGCATCCATGCCTTCTCATAGTCAAGGCACGCTCTTTGATAGATAGCACTACACTGCACCGGAAATTGGAGGCTACCGTCAGAGGAAACAGACAACACGCGAGCACCTGACTGACACATTATGCTACCAGGCGCACGCTCCAAGTGTTCCTCTCCTCACACAATACACGTGCGTTGCTGCTTTCTCACCCTCCCCCCCCCCCCCTCCCACCGATCCTCTTTCCGGCGACCGACCCTCACATGCAACAACCGATAGTGTTCGTCTCTCGGCGGATGTTCGAATTGAAGTTGGGCGGTAAGGAGGTTGCAGACAGGTAAGGTTGGAGTGGTTGAGTTTGGGAAGGAGGTGGCATCGAAGGGGAGACGCTGGATTGAAAGAAATTATATTTACAGTAGCTCTATGGGAGCAGGTCCAGGTAAACGCTGGGTATCGCACGCAAACATACACACATGTGCGTACACACAAACATACACACATGTGCGTACACACATACACACAGAGATAGAGAGAGAGGGAGAGAGAGGAATAGGAGAACGATATGGAGAAGTGGGAGAGGGAGATTTTCCATCCGTCCTTTTTTTTTAACGCGAGAAATGCTTGGCCGACTGGTTTGGCTGCCGGTGTTGTGACACCACAAGGGCAAGCGTTCGAAACCTAGGCTATTGTTTGGGTTTTATTTCAAACAGTGGAAACACAAAAAACCTAGTCTGTGCAAATGCAAAGTGTCTGCAGGGTTATACGACCTTTATTCCTTAGCTCTATAAACCTTCCCGGTTTACCTAAGAAATGAGAGCAAACGCTGGGATGGAAATATTTGTTTAAAGTTTGAGTAAAGTTTCCAGTAGGAGTATAAGGCTACATCTAAAGGTGTCCTTATTAAAGGAAACCTGGCGGTCTCGCCCCTACGTACTTTTTGTATCATGGCTCCTTTAGCACTTTTTGATATGATGAGGTGGTCAGTCCTGTCTACAACCTTATTTAGTCGGCTAATACGACAATGCACAGCCCGATACAGGGGGACTACTTTCCTTACATCTAAAAGATACCAGAATCGACACAGGCAATCAGATCTACAATACGCAGAAGGTGGCTAGAGAGCTGATCACGAACAAGGGAGAGATCTCAGATCCTTCCAATTGAAACAAGAGGAGTTAGCCATAGACAACCACAGAACACATCAGATCAGATCGTATTCAGCCTTGACATTGAACGTCGCCAGATATGGATCACCAACGTTCTCTGATGGTTGTATGGATGGTGCAATCTGACAGGCTTTTTTCCGATTCATCTTTGGGTGTTCTCCTTTCAATGACAGTGTTGTTGTCTTGCATATGCGCTCTTGTTATTCCCCTGTCTTGTTCTCAGCGAGGCTTTTGTGTCTTTTAGTACGGCTAAAACATGTTAACGGCATCACTCTGATATCGTACATTAATATAAACAAAGATTTATTAGAAATAGGAAATATGAACCATAGTTAATCAAGAGAAAGCTGTATTAGGTATATGAAATGTTAATTATAGTTAATCAAGCAAAAGGTTTAATACAAATAAAATAGGTGAACCTAAGTTAATCCAGCGAAAGATGTACCAGAAATAGGTGAAGTAAACCATAGTTGATCAAGCGAAAGATGTACCAGAAATAGGTGAAGTGAACCATAGTTGATCAAGCGAAAGATGTACCAGAAATAGGTGAAGTAAACCATAGTTGATCAAGCGAAAGATGTACCAGAAATAGGTGAAGTGAACCATAGTTGATCAAGAGAAGAATCCAACAAGACCATTCAGCTACAACGAGAATAATAAGAATATCATGCGTGTAGGTTTATCGATCAATCAATTAAATAACATGCGTATATAGTTCTTACATATTCATCATTATTATCTTAATTATCATCCATACCATAACTTTTTTTCTCATTTGTGTTATTCTACTACTGCTATATTATATCATATAAAATATATATTATTGTTTCCTTGATTCCTCTTGCTGGAATAACCCGAGAGTAGGCTGAAAAATAATGGCCGTTTCCCACGAAGTAGTTATGCAGTGTGCTAGCTAAGCTTTTATTTTGTCCTCTGGCATAAAAAAAAACAAAAAACTTTTGCCTTATGCAAGTTCTGATCACGTGTCCTCTTTTTGTTGAACGGCTGGACCTTCTGCTCATTGTATTAGTACTACTACAACGACAACAGCAACAACTACTTCTGCTACTACTACAACGACAACAACAGCAACTACTTCTGCTACTACTACAACGACAACAACAGCAACTACTTCTGCTACTACTACAGCGACAACAACAGCAACTACTTCTGCTACTACTACAGCGACAACAACAATAACTACTACTACTACAACGACAACAACAACAACTACTACTATTACTACAACGATAACAACAACAACAACAACTACTACTACTACTACTACTACTACTACTACTACATTTCTACAACAACAGCAACTACTTCTGCTACTACTACAACGACAACAACAGCAACTACTTCTGCTACTACTACAACGACAACAATAGCAACTACTTCTGCTACTACTACAGCGACAACAACAATAACTACTACTACTACAACGACAACAACAACAACTACTACTATTACTACAACGATAACAACAACTACTACTACTACTACTACTACATTTCTACAACAACAGCAACTACTGCTACTATTACTACCATACCGACAACATCAGTAGCTACCACTATTACTGCTACTACAACTACAACGACAACAGCAATTACTACTACTATTACTACCACATCGACAAAAACAGCAACTACTACTACTACTTCTAGGACTACTACTACTGCTGCTGAAATACTACTACTACTACTACTACTACTACTACTACTACTACTACTACTACTACTACTACAACTACAAATACAACAACTATTACTATTACTACTACCACTACTATTACTACTACTACTACCACTACTATTACTAGCACAACAATAACAACAACTACTACTACTGCTCTGCTTCGGCTACTACCATCATTACTGCTACTACAACAACTACTAATACAACACCAACAACAATAAGAACAGCCACGGCTACTGCTACTATTACTGCTGCTACTTCTGCCACTACTACTACTACTACTGCTACAACTACTACAACAACAACTACTACTACTACTACTATTACTACTACTACTACAACTACTGCTGCTACTACTACTACAACTTCGATTACTACTACTACTGATACTACTATTACTTCCACTACTATTACAATTACACTAATACTATTACTACTGCCACTGCCACTACTATTGCTACTTCTATTACTACTACTACTACTACTGCTCCTACTTTTGCTATTACACTACTACTGCTACTACTATTACTACTACTACTACTGCTACTACTATTACTACTACTACTATTGTTGGTTTGCCTTGCCACTAGCAAAATATTACTGCTGCTACTACTAACATTACCACTACCGCAACTACTATCAATATTGCAGATATTACTTGTGTGACTTCTACCATCGACATCAAGACTAGTAGAACTACTACAATTTTTGCACATGTTACTTTTCTCGCTTTCAGGCGAGGCGAGAGATGAAAATGTTTCACACTCATTACTCCTCGCTATCTCAATTGAAAGAATAAATGAGTGCTGATAACACACCTCTCTGGTTGTGCCCCGGTCAAGATACTCATGTATCATATATCCTGAGAATATCCCGTTCGCCGGCTTGTTGCTTAGAATTATATGATTTGTTTCGTCTTTTAGTTGTTCTCTGTGAAGAAAAGATAACACAACGTTACTGCAATGGCACTCCATATACGTTGATAGCTATTATATATATCAGCACAACTATTTCAATCAATACATATTATATAATGACAAGATTAATTTAAACATACTTAACATTCCGCCACACATACCTTGGTCAGAGAAATTGACGAGTTGTGATACACAGCAATACACACAGAAGTAACTTTATATCGTTATCCATTTTTCTAACACAGACAGTTTCATCCAATAGATAGTTTAACCATGTAGACAATTTCCTCCCATAGATAGTTTAACCACGTAGACAGTTTTATCCAAAAGTTAGTTTAACCATGTAGACAGTTTCATCCAATAGATAGTTTAACCATGAAGACAGTTTCATCAAATAGATCGTCTCACCTAGTACTAACGTCTGGTCAGGTAAAACATTCTAATCAGACATGTTAGTCAGGTTTAGGAAAAAACACACTGAAAAAGATCATCACCTTGACTTCCACGGATCCCTTCTTGAAAACGTGCAGTTTTCACGACAGCTTGGCAAACAAGGTGAGGGATCGATGTGATCCACGTAGTAGTGACCGACACGCAGATGAAGCCAAGCATAGCACAACCTCCTAAAGAACCCCGGTCCACCTTCATCAGAACGCTCGGAATGCGAGGAAAGCTACAACAACCCGGCACTTAACGCCCTTTCTAGGGCGCTCAAAAGAGTAAACCTACTCATTGTAGGCATTTATCAAGAACAACAACAACGTAGTAGACAGTTCCATGGTCGTGCCATTGCATCTTGCTTACTTTTCGTTTATTCGTGTGCATTCATAGTTGTCTATTAAATATTAACACTCTAGTGGTACCGGGGGGGGGGGGGAAGGGAATAGAACCACCGTAACCTTCCAAGTATGTCATAAAAGGCAACTGCAGAAGGATGCGAATGAGTTAGCAACTTTATCAAGTACCCAAAACACAATGTCGGATGTTGTTACCGTAAGCGCTCAGATACGTGCTTCATGTTTGTAGTCCAGGTGCAGTCGGAAATTGCAAAAAAACACCAAAAAAAAAAACAAAAAACTGGAGGATATGACGTGAAACTATGAAGAAAGTACAGAAAAAGTAGAATATTGGAGTGCGAATTAATAACTAAGAGAGATGTGGGGATTAATGTTCACCTTTTCATGTCCAATTTATTGATCACTTAGAAATTGTTATGGGGCCCGAATTACGAGGGCGTTCCAGCCTAACGGGTCTTGAAGCAAGCCAGGGACATCATGGAAGGGATACGACCCTCTCCGTCATCATGCGGCCACTGTGGCTGTCCGTGAATCATCTGGTTTGGTCCAATCGAAAAGACGTCATCCTCATTGCTTGATGGGATAACAACTCATCGTCATTATGGACGGTTGGGATAACCACTCATCGTCATTATGGACGGTTGGGAAAACCACTCATCGTCATTATGGACGGTTGGGAAAACCACTCATCGTCATTATGGACGGTTAGGAAAACCACTCATCGTCATTATGGACGGTTGGGAAAACAACTCATCGTCATTATGGACGGTTGGGAAAACCACTCATCGTCATTATGGACTGTTGGGAAAACCACTCATCGTCATTATGGACGGTTAGGAAAACCACTCATCGTCATTATGGGCGGTTGGGAAAACAACTCATCGTCATCATGGACGGTTAGGAAAACCACTCATCGTCATTATGGACGGTTAGGAAAACAACTCATCGTCATTATGGACGGTTAGGAAAACAACTCATCGTCATTATGGACGGTTGGGAAAACGACTCATCGTCATTATGGACGGTTGGGATAACCACTCATCGTCATTATGGGCGGTTGGGAAAACAACTCATCGTCATTGTGGACGGTTGGGATAACAACTCATCGTCATTATGGACGGTTAGGAAAACCACTCATCGTCATTATGGGCGGTTGGGAAAACAACTCATCGTCATTATGGACGGTTGGGAAAACCACTCATCGTCATTATGGACGGTTGGGAAAACCACTCATCGTCATTATGGACGGTTGGGAAAACCACTCATCGTCATTATGGACGGTTAGGAAAACCACTCATCGTCATTATGGACGGTTAGGAAAACCACTCATCGTCATTATGGACCGTTGGGAAAACCACTCATCGTCATTATGGACAGTTGACGGGACGGGCACAAAGAGAAGCACTGACTGATTGTCTCTGGGTGAGACATGTATGTCGTCTCTCATGCTACTTGTTATTGCTGGCTATAGATTGGACAATGAAGACATGGAAAGAAAATTGGTATTCAGTGGGCACTATGATCACAATTGGAGGATCTGGAGGTTATTGATTCTTAATTCACCCCAAACAGAGTTCTCTGAGTTCCCATCACGTGTATTTGACAGCGAATGACTTTTGCTTGACATTCCATTCCGGGTTAAGGGGATATAATTTTATTTTAAATAAATAAGTAAAAACGTAGATAAAGATAAATGTATAGAAAAGATGGTAACATTCAGTTTAACGACCTATCTACAAGAAGGCAGGCCTAAAAAAGGAGCAGAAGGGAATTTCTTAGCAGGTACATGGAAATAATAGGGAGACCAAACACAACAATTTTGGTTTTTGAGGGGGCAAAAATAAAACAATGTTGCCGGAAAGAATAGCGGTGAAAACTCGCATATGAACGAATCAAACATAGTCCTGTGTGTGTCATTTTGGCGCGTGTTTCTCTCTTTTGCCGTTTTCCAAGAACGTTCGATGCAATGATTATGCGCACATGTGGTAGGGTCAAACAAGTTGACTGAGCCATTTGCTGTTTGATGATTAAATTTAGTTTTATTGACAATCCCGTTATAGCTGCTATGTTTGACATCTCCATAGTTAAAAAGTGATCTTTCTATGACGTCACTATCTCCAAATTCGATGCTAAAAATATATATTTGGTACCAAATATATATATATATATCTACCTTGTGTGGGGTGAATTAAGACGAAAGTACCCGATCGGAATTATGCAAAAGATCTGGTACTTTCGTCATACAATCATGGTCAAATATAACAGAAACTTGATATGGTGAAAGAACAATCATCCAAATTGGGACTGAATATCATCACGAAGAAAGCTAAATTTCTTAAAGTTAACCTGATCAACAAACAAACAATCATGCTGGAACAATCATTTACTTATTAGGACAGCACAATTAGCACATCAGCAAATAGAGATGCAGCGATAAGAATTGGACGGGCAAGAGTGCCATTCTTGGCACTAAACAATCGAGATCCGTATAAATCAAGATTCACACAAACGTTAGAATAGTTAACGCCAGTGTGATTTCGGTGCAGTTGTATGGAGCGGGAACATTGAGAACGAACAAGGCTGCACACCAAAGACTCTATTCCTTTGTTAGCAGATACATACGAATGGTAATGGATGTAAAGTGGCAAGACATAGTGAGGAATAAGACCTGTGGAAAAGAAGTCACCAGCCACTGAAGCAACACATCAAGAGACAAAATTGGGGTTGGACAGGACATACGATTAAGAAGGCACCTTACAACTTTACCAAGCATACTCACACATGACATTTGCAGAAGAGAATGTGAGGGGGAATTGCGATTAAATTATTACACCTAGAGAGAGACAGAAAGACTAACCCAGGACGGCGAATGATGGCTACATACTGTCAATGGCCTGTGCACATAGAGAAGCGACCGGTTTTGGTCGTTTTTCTCTATTTATTTGATGGCCTATCTTTAATTATGTTGTCCTTCTTCTTCTTCTTCTTCGTTCGTTCTCCATCTCCCGCTACCAAACCCTGAAAGGGCTTAAGTAGCAGAATGTAGTCCTGAGAACGGAATGCGTTGTGTCGTAGTTTACAGCTTGGCTGCGATATTTGCACCTTTCGGTCCAACACATCCGACTTCAGCAAGCCTTTTTTGAGTACCGGGTTAGCATTCCCTCTTCGATCCCTTCTCCTTAGCCAGTCTGCCCTGCTGGTCTGTTATCCAGGATCACCGCGTGGAGGTGTAGAAGGGTCTTGGCAGCTATGGTTCGCTGGCCCTGACGCTAGCAGTCAGCTATGGGTCTCTGACCACTGCAGCTCATGCGCTGCTCAACATCTTGATCCCGTTTTATGTTGTCCAATTATCATCTTCTCCTGCCTTCTTAATTGTAAAGGTTTTTTTTTGTTTGGGGAATCTCAAAGTAAATATTGGTTATTTTCATGCTTTTGAAACCATTCAAAATCTCTCATTCGTTTCACTAATCCGGTGGTTCTCAAACTGTGTGCTGTGGCACTCAGGGATGCCATGGCTGATTTACAGAGGTGCACGAAACATTCCAATATTGTCATCAACTGCGCACTGCAGTTAAGTAGGCGTATGTTCTGACTTGGACAGATGATGAAACGTATGGTGGGATTGATAAAAAAAGTGTGGGAACCATGCACTAATCCTAAGTGTTCAAGTCTGGGTTCAAGAAAATGACCCAAAATAAAAAGTGGAGGAGATAATCCGTTGTAGCTCTATAATAAAGTTGAACAAGAAGGACCGTATCGTCATGCCAGCATGAACTTTTCTTGTTAATTTGATATTTTTGTTGTGATTCATTAATGTTTGTTTATATAGTTATATCTCCTCCTAGTCGTGTAACGTAATGTTAAAACTAGTATGGCTGTTACTGTTTGCCCAGAAAACGGTCATTCTAGCAGATTACAAACGGTTGCTTCTGCATGTTTGAGTGACGTCAGTCAACTGTATGACGTCATATTGCTGTTATTTTAGTTATGCCTTAGTGTTACATTCTTAATTTTTTGTTTTGTTTTGTTTTTGCGTACGCCTTATTTATCTATTCCCCAAGACGGTGTGCTTTGCACTGTGGTTTTTATTTTACGCCTGTCGGTCCTGTGCATCCGACTTCAGCATGCATTAATGTAAGTGTCTGCTTCCTTATGCATTTTCTAAGGGTTTGCTTCCCCGGGGTAACGGTCGGTGCTGTGATGAGGATCGAACCCAGCACTTTCTGGTTGTGAGCATGTCACTTAACCACAATCCCACGCCGTCTCCCATACTTAATTTGATGGCAAACATAATTTCTTTGTTGTTTTCTTCTTGTCATGTATGACATTTCACTTTTTTTTGTTTAGAATACCTGAAGAGAAGGACACTGTCTTAAATGTTAAACCACCAGTAAAGCGAGTGGTCGAGCCGTTTGGGTAAAGACCAAGCGACCAAGTGGAGACGAATTCAAACTTTTGGTAATGGTCAAAGTTTTTTTCTGTAGGAAATAAAATACAAACCCATTCTGTACACTACGTAGATACTGATGGTACAAGCCGCTTTTATTTCAGTAACAATAAATCATGCCGGCGAAAACGTTCCCAATGTGACAAAATATGAACGCATACTTGACAATAGGTATCACTGTTGCTCTCCTTCTTTCAATCCCACAAAACTGGGATCTTCGTGACTAAACCTATACATATAATACGTCTTGCAATCACACAAAGGCTGGGATCTTCGTGACTAAACCTATACATATAATACGTCTTGCAATCACATAAAGGCTGGGATCTTCGTTATTAAACCTATACATATAATACGTCTTGCAATCACATAAAGGCTGGGATCTTCGTTATTAAACCTATACATATAATACGTCTTGCAATCACATAAAGGCTGGGATCTTCGTTATTAAACCTATACATATAATACGTCTTGCAATCACATAAAGGCTGGGATCTTCGTTATTAAACCTATACATATAATACGTCTTGCAATCACACAAAGGCTGGAATCTTCGTGACTAAACCTATACATATAATACGTCTTGCAATCACATAAAGGCTGGGATCTTCGTGACTAAACCTATACATATAATACGTCTTGCAATCACATAAAGGCTGGGATCTTCGTTATTAAACCTATACATATAATACGTCTTGCAATCACATAAAGGCTTAAATCTTCGTGACTAAACCTATACAAATAATAAATAATAAGTCTTTAAATCACACAAAGGCTGGGATCTTCGTTATTAAACCTATACAAATAATAAATATTTCTATCACACAAAGGATCGGATCTTTGTGACTAAACCTATACAAATAATAAGTACAAATTTCTTCTCCTCGCTGCTAACATTCTATATATAATGTGACCACCCATCAATGCCGGCTGTTAATATATGCATGCTCCAATATATACGTCGACGCCCAGGATTTAAAATACTGTTTTGTTTAGTTTTATTCAAGTATATGTTGGTACTTTTGCTAAACCGGAGTGCTAATTATATGTTTTATTAGTTCGGGTAGTTCAGACGTGTACGTTCATTTATAGATTTATATTCGTCATTTTACTTTGTAATTGTAATTTAGCTTTGAAAATGCTACCTTTCATCCAGTCTATGTTTCTAATAAGATCTGATGGTTTGAAGTGATTGGTCTCATGATATATGCAAACGTGTCTGTTATCATTCGTTTCTTTACTCGGTTCTAAACAACTGTATAACAACAACGTATAACAACATTTTACAGTACATCTTGTCAATATATACATAAATACAAACATTCATACATACATACGTAAATATATACATACATACACATATGCATACATACATGCACGAGCACTCACATGCACACGCACACAGACATACATAAATACATACATACATACATACATACATACATACATACATACATACATACATACATACATACATACATATACATACATACATACATACATACATACATACATACATACATACATACATACATACATACATACATACATACATATATGCTTTGTTGTGTTCCCAAGAATCGATTTCACCGCACTCTGGGCAAAGCCATAGATGCTCAGTCTCTCGCAGTAAATGGCGAAGGTGAGGGTATTGAAAGTTTCTGTAGCTCGTTAGTTGTACACACTAATGTTCCAGCCTTTCTGGTGTCTCAGTCCGATCGAACTTCATTCGATTTCAAAGTTATGTAATCTGTGAATTGCTAATTCATCTATTGCAGTGTCATCATCTAACAAGTGGACATTGATAGACTTCAAAATGTCCGTGAGGCCAGGATGTCACCTCCTTCGTTGCCATGATCCCCAGAATGACCAGGACAGTAAATCCACACCAGACCACTGTATCTTTGATGCCTCTACAGCTAACATCTACTGATGCCTTAGCCAGCTCTTCTATACTTTCCGAAGTAAGGATTTGGATTGACATGATGACTTTCCCTGTCGAAGAGGTCTCAGCTAGTCATCTCAGAGCTGCAGTCATTGCTTCCATCTCCATACTCGTACTGGAGACTGCTGTTTTGTATGCCCCTCTCTGCTCAAGGATGGCCTGCCCTATTACTCTAGCAGAGACGCCCCAAATATATCGCTGTGTAGCTCCGATCAATCGGTATATATGATAGCATCACTGTGCTGCATGTTGTAATATATCATCTGGTTCCTCCGTTGCATCATTATATTTTTTTTTTTTTTTTTTTTTTGCGTTCGCCATATTTCTCTAATCCCCAAGGCGGTGTGCGTTGCACTGCGTTTTTATTTTGCGCATGTCGGCCCAGTGCATCCGACTTCAGCATGCATTTTATGTAAGGGTCTGCTTCCTCCTGCATTTTCTAAGAGTTTGCTTCCCCGGGGTAACGGCCGGTGCTGTGATGGGGATCGAACCCAGCACCTTCTGGTTGTGAGCCGTGTCACTTAACCACTAGGCCACGCCGTCCCCAGCGCATCATTATATGAATGCACTGTCTCTGGTTATGATGACTGCAGTAATCTGTTACCATTATGGACCCATACTTCTCCCTTAACTACTGTCTCAACTGTGGTCACATGTTCACGCTGGGTGTGCCATCAATAACGCGCATCTCTTGATTATTGATCCATTATGTTTTAGATGGTGCAGTTGGTGCCGCCTGTTTGTGGTAATTCACATACAGGCTTTTGTCTGTGTCAATCTATATCTGGATGTCACAGACAAAAATCCCAGCTTGTATCAGATCTTCAAGATCGGAGTATCTCTAGTGCATCACAGAAGCAGTCGCATCCCTTCATTCTGAATACGTTTGAACATGTCACACTGTAATATTGATAGTCTCTGTATGTGTAGTCCGTAACTAACAAGCTGGCAGTACCAACTGACGGTATAGGATGAAAAGCAGTCGTTGTTCCAAGTCTGACCCGCCAATTTTCTAGAGTGCTCCCAGGCTTCCATTGCATCTCCGCATGGTCTAATCGACGTGGCTACGATCAAAAGTTACTCCAGGGTATTCTAACTTGTCACTTCGTCAATGGCCCATTCCCCAAATGTAACAACTGGAATATCAGACTTCACTATAGAGTTATTCAAGGAATACCACATCATTCAGGACTTATTAAAATTGGTCTGAACGCTGGAATATGCACACCACTCTGAGATTGTCTGCAAGTTTCCTGGATGTCTCTGACCATCTATCTCAGCCAGTCCTGTACATCAGAATGTCATCTGTAAATGTTAGTGCTCTCCCTGGACCTAAATGGGTTGAACGTTGGCCACCTTTACTATGCAGATGTTGAATAGAAGGAGAGAGTGAACAACCTTGAGTCAATCCTGGGCATATGACTTCGGGTGTGCTGTTCACGATTTAAAGCGAAGTACAGCTGTTCTTTCCATTAGGACAGTTGATATCCAACTCCCCTGCCATCGGTTGATTCTGCTCTGCTTGAAACAATGCTTCAGTATACCTGGATCGATCCTGTTACATGCATCCTCGAGGCCTAGAGCAACTGCGACCGTTTCAAGTCTGGACCGAAAGCCTTCGTACACACAAAATGCAAATGTCCCAGCGTTATCTCAGATCTCCGTTGTTGATCTGTAACTGCCAAAGGCACTGGGTAGAATGTGTTCCCGTTCTAGATGGGACATTACTTTTATGGCGACTATCTTCTCAGGCATCCTGCCGTAGACGTTCTGTAGAGTGGGTATTCAATATCTAATGAGGAGCTGATAATTCGTGCAATGTTTAGGGAGTGAGTGCAGATAGTTATGGTGGCCAGTCTTCAGGTAGTGATGCCTTTCTCTATACTGGTATTGAAATTATTCACACTTTATCTAATATCTGCCTCACATATCCCCCTCTCCCCCCCCCCCCTCTCGCCCCGTTTTATGTCGCAATACTATTGGTTTCCATGGGGTCTGGGGCAGTGTTCTTGCTGCAGCGTATAATATGTGCCACATCTGCATCAATTATTAAGTTTACATACATCTCTTCTCTGATGACCGTGTTTAGAACATATTTTCTGGCCTACATCGCTACCCGGCTTGTCTGTCTGGACAACATATTGATTTTAAAAAATCCAAGACCGTTCTCTTGATGTGTCGTCCACGTGGAGGCTTGAACAGTGGGGGTGAACTGACTTGTTTCTTTCCTTGCATGTGCCAGAACGTATGGAGGGTATTATTACTCACCCATGTGATCAATTCTTTCTGTCCCTCGCCTTTCGACTCTCCCACTGTGACTTTAAAGCGATTAGAGCATCTATGAACCTATTCGATATTCTTCGGCTGTCTTTTTTCGGGTTTTCCGCCACTCTTTTTGTTGCCGTCTTTGTTTCTGTCCATCCATGCTCTTCGTGTTGACTTCATAAGAGTGGTTGGACAAAAGAGGATCTAGGGGCCCTGTGCCTAATTGCCTGGTGCACTCGATGTAAATCTCTGACCTGGTCATGTGTCTGAAATCTGAAAACCTGTTTACGGTTCGCGCGCCTGGTTGATTTTGCCTTTCGCCATAAGGACATATACCTCAAACATAAAAACAGAAATTGCTAACTTCACAAACGTATAAGGATAAAATTGACATACAAAACTAATCGCCACTCATATATTTGCCAATTAAACCCTATGGGTGTGAAACATACTCTAATAAAGAAAGATGGGAAAAAAATAGAAGCGTTTTGAATGTAATGTTGCCGAACAATGGTTGGTTGATTGATTATTGATCCAACAGCTTGTAAGCTCCTGTCCTTTGACCCAATATCATATAGTGGTATCTACAAGTGTGTGTGGGCTGTTGTTTAGTTCCGCAGAGCTGCCGCAGAATGGTACGACTGAGGTGAACAGAAAGAAGATCCAATGACAATGTCCTCATTGAGGTAAGCGCTCAAAGACAAATATTGAAAATGTTACAATTACGAAGGTTGAGTTGGCCAGGGCCCAATATGCGACATGAAATTCTTCTACAAAAGATACTAGAGATCAAGATGCAGAAGAAAAGATGAAAGGGGCGTCCAAGACTCATCTTACCATTTCAGGCACGCAGAAACATTAAAATACGTACGTATGCTGAAATAAAGAGAGCTACAGACGATAATGTAACATGAAAAGAATACTCAGACAACCTTACAACTAGACGCAGAACTGATCAACGAGATGATGATAATGATTATAATTATATATAAATATATATATTTATATATATGTGTGTGTGGGTGAGTCTGTGTGTAGATATATATGTGTGTGTGTGTATTTGTGTGTGGATATGTCTGTGTGGAAGATGTCTGTTTTTGGGGAATGTCTGAGTGGGTGAGTGCAAATGTATGTGTTATTATGTGCGAGGTATATTTTTTCCCATGGATCACAGACGGCACGCTGTTGCTCGCCATCGATTTATATAAATCCTCGTTTTCTTAAGCTCATTCTCTACTATCGGCCGTTTTCTTAAGTCTATTTCATATGATGAACCGTCTACATAAGCCAATTTCCTACGATGAATCGTTTTCATAAGCCCATTTTCTATGATGAACCATGTTGATACGCCCATTTCCTGTGATGAACTGTCTTCATTATGCCATTTCCTATGTTGAACCGTCTTCATAAGCCCATTTCCTATCGTGACCTGTCCTCATAATCCCATTTCCTATCGTGATCTGTGTTCATAAACCCATTTCCTATGTCGAACCGTCTTCATAAGTCCATTTCCTATGTCGAACCGTCTTCATAAGCTTATTTCCTATGTCGAACCGTCTTCATAAGCCTATTTCCTATCGTGATCTGTCTTCATAAGCCCATTTCCTATGTTGAACCGTCCTCATAAGCCCATTTCCTATGTTGAACCGTCTTCATAAGCCCATTTCCTATCGTGATCTGTCTTCATAAGCCCATTTCCTATCGTGATCTGTCTTCATAAGCCCATTTCCTATGTTGAACCGTCTTCATAAGCCCATTTCCTATCGTGATCTGTCCTCATAAGCCCATTTCCTATCGTGATCTGTCTTCATAAACCCATTTCAATAATTTCCAGTTGGAGATATCATGCTAAGAAGATTTATTCTGTTATTAAAGTCCATCTAATTCTTCTCTCTAGAACCTAAACATGGTTTGATTGTTTGACTGCTTTAGTTGAGGAGTCTAGAACCGTTTTTGATGGGGGCCACTGGAAATGAGGAGTGAAGCGCAGGTGCATGTCTGTGGAGGTTATTATCTAGT
The DNA here is from genome assembly GCA_036924085.1 of Ariolimax columbianus. Classification (NCBI taxonomy): domain Eukaryota; kingdom Metazoa; phylum Mollusca; class Gastropoda; order Stylommatophora; family Arionidae; genus Ariolimax; species Ariolimax columbianus. The sequence goes on from JAVGWX010000003.1 coordinate 22,018,546, forward strand.
GAGAATCAATTCAAAATGGAATACTTTAAAATTAATACTTAAACACTGACCATCATTCTAACTTAGTACTGTGTATTTACAGATCCACATCTGCCGCTTGCCTCATCGCTCCGCTTGAGTCAAAAGAATTTGTCAGGAGTTCAGTCATTTTCCGTGATTCATCTGCGGCGCCTTAGTAAATTTTAATCCATTCGTCAGTAGAATTTGTTTAACGCAGTCTATCTATAATTTTCTTAGTTTTCTTCCTTCTTTGAATGGGAAAAAATAAATGAAAAAAAATGTTTAAAGTTGATTAAAGTTAAGTTTAATCCACATTTTAAAATGGGTATGGTCAGACACCGCACTGAGACGAAAACACGAACAAAACCTACGTTACGACCAATAGGCCTTCATCAGGGACAACAAATAACAACAATGCTGAACTAGCAAATCATAGAGAAAGGATAAATACATGTATGGGGGATGTTAACAAATAAGGAAAAAATGGTCTTATTATTTGATATATTGTCTTCCATCGTGACTGGTCGGGTCGAACGAGTAAGAAGTGAGGGGGAAAGGGCCGGTTAAGCAAGTGGCGGTCATATATGGAAAAGGAAAAATAGTGATTCAAGTGTGGGGAGCACAAAGAAAGTGATGTAAGCCGGGAGGGGGATGGGGCAGGAGGGTGAGGGAAAAGAAAGACTGATATAAGAAAGGGAGGGGGGAGGGGAGACTGAAGCAATGTTGGCTCTACAGAATCATTTGACAGGCAAGTTTGTATGCTTTTTCTTAGATGTCAAACCCGTATAACTTTTGAGCTGTTCATATATTACACTCATGTGCTGTTCAAACGTTCTAAATTCTTGATCTCTTATTTTCTCTTATATATAATTGATCATTGTCTTTTTAAATTTAATTTGTCATTCCCTCTTCTATATAAGTTGTCATTGTCTGTTACATGTAATTTCTCACACTCTTTTTCTCTATATAACTGGTCAATGTCTCTTCTATAAAATGTGCCATTGTCTCTTTAATATACAAGTGACTTGTCATAAGTCTGTATCGTGACTATGAAGGCGTAGAAGGAGAAAATTGAAATTTTGCATATAAGTAGCTCATTCAATTTGTACTGGACTTGAGAAGTATGCATTTCCCTCTTTGACAGGTTTACCTGGTATGATGCATGGCGCAACCCCCTTTTTTGACAGGATCTTCTACTCTAACGGTTTGTCAGAACAATGGAGAAATCAGAGGCCAAACTGTGATAAAAGTCTTGATGTTGCAGGGAAAATACACAGAGAGATGAGACCAGTGTTTGAGGAATTCTGTCCTCCGTATGCTTCTGTAAACAACTGGTGTAGGCAGTTTAAGTGTGGCCGTTCCCATGTTGCTGATCTTCCAAGATAAGGAAGACCATCCCCAGAGTGCAGCGATGAAAATGCTGAAAGAGAAGAAAATCATTGATCCGGATAGGAAAATGACACTTGCAGAGATATCTAGGTCAGCAAAACTGACTGAAAGTACAGTTTTTAGAATTTTACACAAGACTGAACATGAGAAAAGTGTGTGTATGTTGGGTCTCTCGTCTGCTGACATGTGAACAGATACAAACGAGGGTTGATTGCTGTGGACAGTTGCTCAAAATGTGTCGGTCTAAAAACATGTTGCCTACCATGGTGACAGTAGATGAGACTTGTGTTCACCATTATGACCCAGAATCCAAAATTTCCAGCATGCAATGGAAAACCCCGGGCTCTCCAATACAAGCCAAGAGCACATAAATCTGCAAGAAAAGTGATGCTAACTGTTTTTTGGGACGTCAAATGTGTTATATTGAAAGATTACCTGCCTCACGGAAACACAGTTAATGGGCAATATTATACAGATCTCCTTACCAAACTAAGAAAGACTGTGACCAGAAAACGAGGGATAGCGCGCACTCAAATTCTGCCTTTGCTTCAAGACAACGCGCCCTCCCATAAAGCAAGGCTTGTGCTGCAAACAGTCAACGATTTGAATATTTAAATTCTTCCACACCCAACATATTCTCCGGATTTAGCTCCAACAGACTTTTTTCTTTTCCCAAACTTAAAAAACAGCTGAAAGGAAATCATTTTAACAGTGATTGTGATAACTGGTTTAGTTCGAAAAATAGGTTACTTTATTCTGAAGGTCTTTTCAAGGTCACGCAGAGATGGCAGAAATGTATAAGTTCAAGCAGTGGCTACATAAGAAGGAAAAAGTACTATGCCAAATTTTAACTTTTTCCTTCTTCATGGTCAGCGTAAAGACTTATGACAATCCCCCTTGTAATTGTTATTGTCTCTTCTATATAATTTGTCATTGTAATTTTTTCTGTATAATTTGTCATTGTTATTTTTTCTATATAATGTATCATTCTTTCTTCTTTATAATTTATCATTGATCTCGTCTACATCATTTAATCTAGTCTTTCTATACAATGTGTCAGTGTCTCTAATGTATAATTTATCATTCTTTCTTCTAGATAATTTGTCATTGTCTCACAAAATATAATGTATTGTCTCTTATATACAATTTAGCAGTGTCTCTTATATACAGTTTGTCATTGTCTCTATTTCCTTGTCTCTTTTCATAACTTTTCTGTCTTCATCACTTTGGATAATTTGCAATTTTCTGTTCTGTATATGTTGCCAATGTCATCTTCATTGTAATTTGTCATTGTGATTTCTTCTATTTAATTTGCTATTTCATCTTCTATATATTTATCATTGTCTTTTCTATTTAATTTGTGATTGTCTCTTCTATATATTTATCAGTGTCTCTTCCACATAATTTGTCATTGTCTCTGCTATTTTATTTATCATTGTCTCTTCTATATAATTTGTTTTTATCTGTTCTATATAATTTATCATTGTCTCTTCTATATAATTTGTTTTTATCTGTTCTATTTAATTCATCATTCTCTTCTAAATAATCTGTCTTTATCTCTTCTATATAATTTGGCTGTGTCTCTTCTATAATTTGGCTGTGTTTCTTCTATATCATTTTTATTGTCTCTTTTATATAATGCGGTATTGTGTCTTCTATATAATTTTGCATTGTCTCTTTTATATAATGTGGTATAATCTCTCCTATATAAATTGACTATGTTCTATGTAATGTATCATTATCTCTTCTATATAATTTATCATTGTCTCTTCTATATAATTTATGGTTGTCTTTTCTATATAATATATGGTTGTCTCTTGTGTATAATTTATGGTTGTCTCTTCTATATAATTTATGGCTGCCTCTTCTAAATAATTTATGGTTGTCTCTTCTATATAATATATGGTGGTCTCTTCTATATAATTTATGGTTGTCTCTTGTGTATAATTTATGGTTGTCTCTTGTGTATAATTTATCATTGTCTCTTCTATATAATTTATGGTTGTCTTTTCTATATAATATATGGTTGTCTCTTGTGTATAATTTATCATTGTCTCTTCTATATAATTTATGGTTGTCTCATCTATATAATTTATAGTTGTCTCTTGTGTATAATTTATGGTTGTCTCTTGTGTATAATTTATGGTTGTCTCATGTGTTAAATTTATGATTGTCTCTTCTATATAATTTATGGTTGTCTCTTTTATATAATTTATGGTTGTCTCTTGTGTATAATTTATGGTTGTCTTATGTGTATAATTTATCATTGTCTCTTCTATATAATTTATGGTTGTCTCTTCTACATAATTTATGGTTGTCTCTTGTGTATAATTTATAGTTGTCTCTTCTATATAATTCATTTTTTTGTCTCTTGAATATAATTTATTGTTGTCTCTTCTGTATAATTTATCATTGTCTCTTCTATATAATTTATTGTTGTCTCTTGTATATAATTTATTGTTGTCTCTTTTATATAATGTATCATTGTCTCTTCTATGTTAAAAATCAACCTTTATGACAATCTTGCATTATCCTAAACAGCTTTTAACAGATCAATTCCGGTGGAGCCACTCTTGCCTGTTCAGGTAACTGAATGGATGTATCTTCTGCAGTTGGTTGTGATGTTTGATATATATGCGTTATGATTGGTACTCCGGTTGAAAATAATTAGCCCACTGTAGCAGCCTCACCATGTAAAACCATGAATCTATTACCACAAATGCTAACAAGTTCTAATGGTGGTCCTGTGCTTGCTGTGGAGCAAAAAATCCAACCATAATTATCATGTGTGTTCTGTGTGCTCAGAACATTACTTATTCCTATGATCATTGTTGCTTTGCTGTTGAAGATAATCTAATATTCTGAAACAGTCTCTGGCATAAATGTGGAAGCTGAACAAACAAAAGATGATCCAAAGCTATAGATCTATTACAGTGATTACTGAGACCAACAGAGTGCAGTCAAAGCTATAGATCTATTACAGTGATGACTGAGACCAACAAAGTGTAGTGAGTTTGTTGCTTACCTGCAGTGTTTGTGACTTGCTTTTTTTGCCAGCCAGTGGTCAATGATTTAAGAAGAAGAAGAAGAAGAAGAAGAAGAAGAAGAAGAAGAAGAAGAAGAAGAAGAAGAAGAAGAAGACATTTTAGTTATTATGCTTAAAGTTTTTTTGTTTAGATTATAAATATGCTACATGTTGCACACTGTAATGTGAAGTAGCACATGAGTGATTTACATTCTGATATACCATTCATGTATAAGAAAGTGTCATGCACACGCATTTTGTTAGAAAAGCATGCTTCGTGCATATTTATTTTTAGGACAGATGAATAAGTTTTGGGAAGTATGACTTTAATCTGCAATAATATAAATTCTTGTGTGAAGTGAAATGTGAGATTATATTAAATTAAATATGAAATATGAGCTTTAAGTGAAGTGGAAATTGAAATTTCTGCGGGATGAAAATGTCTGATAGAGAAATAGAACAGCATCTAGTCCCAGTGATGGATAGTAGCTGTCCATAACTAGATATTATAACTCAATTTTCATTCTTGAGCTGTTACTACTCTCTTGTGTGAAAGCTGGTTGTTATGTACGTGGTGCTTATGTCACTATTTGTTAATATTATTTGTATTATTCCATCAGAAACGAGTTATTTACTCTGTTTTACCCTTATAGTATATGGAATATTGTTATGAGGATATCTCATTCGAATCAGGGAAGCTACTCAAGATTATTGGCACATGGTGCCCAATGTTAGGAGTAGCAGTTATCTACCACAGAGCCGACTTACGATATGTTAGCGTGACATTTGTGTATCTCTTTCACACAAATACTAGGGTAATAGATAACATTAGGGCAGTATCTGATATCAGGACTATATAATCAGTATTTTGTTAGTTGTTTATTTTCCTTCCACTGACTGCTATTTCTGGCTATCTCAATGTCGATCTAATTAGTTGTTATCGATCCCAGTAGGTGTTATTGATCTCACCCATATTTCTGTTTAGAAAGACCATATCAGTTAATTATGAGATCAGAAATGATTTATGATCAGAATAGATTTATGATCAGAGGGAAATGACTATTCATGCAATGATAAAACATAATGTAGGTTCAGAAGGGCTTATGACAGAGATGATTCATATAGTTGCTTCGCCCATTTTTGTGGTAGAATTTGTTATTGTTGAACGTCCACTATGAGTCAGATTACTCTTTTGTGCAGCTTAAAAAGGACATTAAGTGACGGGTTGCAGTAGCTTTCATCACATCCATAGAGTGTTGATGAAGGTGGACCAGGGTTCCCCCACGCGTATGTGCTTTGATTGGCTTCATCTGGGTGTCATTCACTACTACAGGGATCACGTCGATCCCCTACTTCGTTAGCCAGCCGGTCATAAAAACATGGTTTTACGAGGAAGTGAGGTGGGGGTTTTGGCCAATATATTTTACCGAACATGTCCGATCAGTATATTTTACCTGACCCAAACACATCCGATCAGAATGTTTTACCTGACCGGACGTTAGTTTCCACTCACCTGTCGATAGAGGTGGTATCGTCTTTCGTATGCCATCTGTGTAGCAGTTGTTATTTACAATCTATCCCTTTGTCATGCACCAGTAATGCGGTCAATATAGATATTACTTGGTCTTTCTCTTGATTTTAAACCTAAATGTCTAATGTATAATATGTTCGCGTGGCGGTTCAGTTTTGTCATACGTCTAAAATGTTCGTTCTCCATCCGACAATATCAGTCATGCAAATCATTGTTCCAGATTTCTCTAAAATTTCTTCGTTCCCAAAATTGTGTTTTAGTGACATTAGTGGTTTTTAAAAAACAACATATTTCACATGTTTTGATATTTCGCGCTTGCGCATTGGTCAGAGTTCACATCTGATAGCTGAGAATTGGTATGAATGTACTGTTGATCATTTTTCAATTTGTTTCTGTTTAAATGTCTTAGTAATGTTGGCAGCTGGAATTTCAACGTAATTAATTTGTGCGCTTTTGGAAGTGGTCCTTTAGCTAACAAATATATCGTGACTTCATTGTCTAGTGTCCTACCGACTAGAGCAGATGATTATTTGTCGGCTCAACTGAAAATCCCCAGTGCTGTTTATCAATTCCATATTTACCCGTTTAATTGTCGTCATATTAAAACTGTCCTGAATCTTCTTTATGTTTCTCAATTTTTTTATCTTTTTATAAAGAAAATATAACCTGCAGCCAACTGTGATCTGGCCATTTCGTAACATATCAAACAATATTAACTGCTCAATTTCGCTCTGTGTCACCTCGTTCCACTCGTCATTGTGTCTTTAAATAGTATATGATTTAGTGGTCAATGGAGCTCTTTAAAGTAACACTCTCTCTTCGGTAAAACCACATTGTCTGCTGAATTGTCTTTAACCTTTAATTCAGAGTTCGTAGTTTTAATTCATAAGGCCATATTAGCTTTGAGTAATATTGAAGAAAACTCTTTACAAATTACGTTGATTTGTTACATAAAATAAGGTAATTCTCTACCTGCTATTAAATCTATCATCAATGTATCCCATGTCGTTTATTTAATCCCACCAACCGATATTATTAGTATATCCTTTATATATATTATATTATCAATTTAGAAGAAGAGAGCAAATCGGTAATAGATAATTCACGTCCTTTCTGACTGTTTCATTTTCTGGAGCATCCCCTTTTTGTTTGAAATTCTTTTCTTTACTTTTTCCTTATCAATGTACGTTTTAACCAATTATGTTAGTGTCTTTGTTCTCAACCTTCTGTTTATTTGGCAACTTAATGTAGCCTAACAACACCAGATGGTACTGATAACAATAAAAACGAGAGATAAAACTGTCCAAACAGAACATACGTTCATGCTGGAGATTTGTTCTCACTGATGGTTGACTTTGGTGCTCGTGTTAGAGTCATGTAGATGTTAAAAGTTGTTCTGACTGAAAGTTGACTTTGGTGCTCGTGTTAGAGTCATGTAGATGTTAAGAACTATTCTGACTGATAATTGACTTTGGTGCTCGTGTTAGAATCATGTAGATGTTAAAAGTTGTTCTGACTGATAGTTGACTTTGGTGCTCGTGTTAGAGTCATGTAGATGTTAAAAGTTGTTCTGACTGATAGTTGACTTTGATGCTCGATACCAGACTGTGCTGTTGATGTACTCCAACGTTCATTTTTTTCTTTGCCCACCGATGTTTTGCCGTGGTTGCAGGAACAGCTGTTTACTCGCCATCGATAATTGCCATGTGTTGGAATTGTGGAGGTTCTCCATGCGCTGGTTGTGAAAAGTAAGTACGACCATACGACTCGAGAGATTCCTGGATCATGCGCTGGTTGTGAAAAGTAAGTACGACCATACGACTCGAGAGATTCCTGGATCATGCGCTGGTTGTGAAAAGTAAGTACGACCATACGACTCGAGAGATTCCTTGATCACTCGCAGTTTGTTCTCCATTTGCTGGTTGTGAAAAGTAAGTACGACCATACGACTCGAGAGATTCCTGGATCATGCGCTGGTTGTGAAAAGTAAGTACGACCATACGACTCGAGAGATTCCTGGATCACTCGCAGTTTGTTCTCCATTTCTTTTGTAAATATCCATGTTTCAGCAGTATAACGCTTTGCATGGAGCAAAGTTGATTTGAAGAGTAAAGCGCATAGTCCGATCCTGGTAACCACCCGGGACTGTTTAGATGGACGGGAAGGGCACCCGACCCGCGCGACAGCGTCTTGCTAGCTATGGATCTAGACTATTCTGCATGTTGAGGAGGCGTCAAAGGTAGCAGTATTCCTTCAAAGTTTTTTCCCATAGAGGATGTCTGTGTCATAATAGGAGAAACAATTGCGCAGGACTTTGTTCTTGAAGATATTAATATCTAGTCTTGCTCTCTTTCCCTCTTTGATGAGCATCTCTGACATGCAGTTGGGTTCTGCGACTGACTCTGTAATCAACAACATGTCGACCGCGAATCGAAGATGATTAAGGCGCATGCCATCAATATTTATTCCACATTCCTTCGAGTAGCACCAGTTAATTACTGAATCCAAGCATGCAGTTCAATGAGATAGGATCTTTCTGGTAAACCACTTCTTGTATTTTTATTGGAACCACAACTGAGCACTGCAAGCTGGGCGTGCAATTTGTGTCGTAGTTGGCAATAACGTCAGTGAGGCCACGATTGACACCTTGCTACATTAGTGAATGTCAGATAAATTGTGGCCGCGCAGAATAGAGTGCTTTTTTGTTGTCAATGAAGTTCATTAGTCATATATATATGCATTCATATATGGGGATGGAGCACTACGCTACAGGATGTGGACTCATTTTATTATCTTGGAAACTTCATAGATATGATGAAAGGCTTACTAAGAATATAGAAGACAAGATGGGTCTTCATTGCATTGACAAATATCGTACAGTCTTCCATAGAAATCAAGTCTGACAGAAAGACCAAGATTTTCAACTCTAAAGTTATGGCAGTACTCCTACACCGATCCGCTAACTGGCGGTAAAAGAAAGACACTAACGCAGATCGTGCAAAAGTGTATAAAGCAGATGCATACGCAGAATATTGGGATTTAAACAGCACGACACAGTCCACCTTACGTGGACCTGTGGCAGCTGAGAGCCAGCCAGGAGATAAAGGGAAAGCGTTGGCGATGAATCGGGCATACTATGTGTAAAGGGGAGAATGACATTGCGAGACAGCCGCTATTTCGGAATCTGAAAGGTAAGAGACACAGAGGCCGTCCAAGACACTTGGTTAAAAAGAGCTTACCAAAAACATTAAAGAGGTGGGAAAGCAATGCAGATGTTGGATATAAGAGCAAAAGACCGATAGACTTGGCGTGTCTTAGTTGAGAGCATTTGCTCCGCACATGTGACAGGGTACATATATATTGTACTTGTGCAATTTTCGCTTCACACTTTTCAATGGACCATAACTGCTGCAGCCGACATCATTACACGAAGCTTGTATCATGGTATGTGTGCTATTGTAGTTGTGATTTCTGTAGTTATTCCTGATACTAGCCACATGTACAACCTTCTTAAGTCAACTTTTACTGAACGCTTAAAAGTATACAGATGGTCTATTCTTCTTCTTCAGCGTACCACTCGAGTTTGTGTGTCTGTATATATTTATAATGAAATATTATATCAGTCTCACGTTTCCTTCCCAAACTGCAACATTTCAGGACGAGGGATGCCATGCATATGAACGTGTAAATTCTAACCTAAGCACAAACACAGGCGCACAGGACAACAGATCGTGTGAGAAGTGGCACAGACGCACACGTACACACACATGTTCGCACACACATGCTCACACACACACTCGCACACACATCTGGGAGAAAGTTGGTTACCCTGACCTTATTGACTCGGCGGACCTCTACGTGCCGTACAGGGGGCAATGTTCAGTCTTCCCTTGCCCTCCGCTCTACCTGCACTCGTTGTGAGGAAGTAGCTGTGGTAGGCAGGAGGTGGCGGTGGAGATAAGAGTAAGGGTCTGTATCCGCTGGCTTAGAACCGCCCCACCCTTCAAATACTGAATAAACCATTGCACGCACAAGCAATCCCAGAGCTGGGAACAGAACGGAGATCCAGTTTCTATCTAACCCAATTTAATCTGCATGTAGCAGCAAAACTCGGGATTAAAGAGACAATCATTACGTCGTTTGGCCTCATTGCTGATGTATACCGCGGGGATAGATGTATAAAGATGAGGAATATTCTACTCTGATATAAGAAAACCTATGCCTTATCTAGGTTTTGAACAGCTTTCTCCTTCGTCACAGATCGGTAACATAACTACTAGACAATCACAGATGTTGATATGCATTGCATACTTGAATGACATTATGTTCAAGGTACGTCCATAAATAATATAAGGACGAAGTGCTAAGACTCTATTGTCAAGCCCTCATCAACACTTGACATTATGCACTCTGCTTTTACCACAAATCAAACACCTGCATATTTGATGGTAGTAGTCTGGGTTAGAAAGAAAACTTTCAAAATAATTCCGTGAATGCGAAACAGGCAAAACACAGGAACTAGTTTGTTTTCTGGTGATCAGGAGAAAGAAAGAAACTTCGCCCCAGAGGTGGCAGCTTCTGTGAGATAGAATGACTAGTTGTCTTCCTTGCTGCTCTGGCATCCTTAACTGTTAAGTAGGGTGCTCATTTACAGCTGGGCAAGGAACGTCCGGGTCAGTTGAGGTATATTGACCAGGACCCCAACCTCATGTCTACTGCGTGCTCTTTGAAACAACCTGTTGCAGCAGTCTGTCCAACGAGGTGGCGATTGCGACTGTGATCCCCATTGTGATGAGCCTACTGAGAAGCCTAGCACTGCACTACAGCCTGGATGATGCAGGTCAATGTTATTCAGTTCTGTCGGGATTAGATGTGAGAAGAGTTTCTGGAAATCCGCTTCGATAAAAAATGAGTCAATTGCAAATTGCAGTGTTCATATACGCTGTAGGGAAAGGGTTAGTGGGGGGGGGGGGTAGTGGGGAGAAAGATGGTGGGGAAGGGGGTTGGGGTGAAGATGGGCAACAAGAGCATACCGAAAAAGAAAACATCTGATGAGGCTAAAATAATACCAACATTGAAAACAATCAACAGACCAGACAGTACATTGACCTGACATAGTTTCAGAAAATATAATGATGAACAGTTTCTAAACCTGGGATTCCTAGGCCCACAACTGTTTGAGAACCATTGATACTGATGGCAATCACACATACTAACATGCCTGTAAGACCAGACTAACAAGAATTGACCACTGGAAGCACAATAGCGTGTTCAAGTAACAGAAACAATCAACGTGCAGCGATTCAATTAAAAACAGGCAGATAACTTTAAATGAAAGCACAGCAAGTCTAGAAAATCTAGAAAATATGATAAAAATGAGTGACTGAGAAGAGGAAACCAGAGAAGAGAAGAGCAGTTATATTTATTACTTCTCAAAATTTTCAGTTTTAGTTTAATACACACGAACTGATTATATTTGATTTTTTTTAAATCAAGATTTTAAATTGCCAAAGTTACAACAGAAGAGTTGATGAAACTCGTTTCATCAATGAAGATTCATAAGGACTGAAGGTGTTTCAGAAAAACCTGTGAATCTTGATGTTTGTTATGCAACTTTCTGTTTGTTCAAGATTCGAAAGGAATACTTAGAACATAAAAAAATGAATGCAACTTAATGTTTATTCAGGATTCTTAAAGACTAGAACATGAAGAACTAATGCAACTTAGTGTTTATTCAATATTCTTAAATACTAGAACTTGAAGAACTAATGTAAATTGGTGTTTATTTAGGATTCTTAAAGACTAGAACATGAAGAACATGCAATTTGGTGTTTATTCAGGATTGTAAAGGATTGGAACATGAAGAACTAATGCAAATTGGTGTTTATTCAATATTTTTAAAGACTAGAACATGAAGAATTAATGCAACTTAGTGTTTATTCAATATTCTTAAAGACTAGAACATGAAGAACTAATGCAACTTAGTGTTTATTCAGGATTATTAAAGACTAGAACATGAAGAACTAATGCAAGTTGGTGTTTATTAAACATTCTTAAAGACTAGAACACAAAGAACTAATGCAAATTGGTGTTAATTCAACATTCTTAAAGATTAGAACATGAAGAACTAATACAACTTAATGTTTATCCAAGATTCTAAAGAATTTTAAAATGTACAGAACTAATGCAAATTAATGTTTTTTCTGGATTCTAAAAGATTTTAATATGAAGAACTAATGCAAGTTGCTGTTTATGCAACATTCTAAAGCATTGAAAATGAACAGAACTAATGCAACTTGGTGTTTATTCAGGATTATAAAGGATTGGAACATGAAAAACTAATGAAAGTGTTTATTCAGGATTCTATAGGATTGGATCACGAAGAACTAATATAACTTGATGTTTATTCCAGATTCTGAGTGACAGGAACATGACCAGAAGAACTAATTCAATGATGTGGGTTTATTCAAGATGCTTAAGGATTAAAAATTTAATAGAAAAATTAATGAATATTGGAGTTTATTTAATATTCTGAAGGACAAACACATTAACAGAAGAACTAATGAAATGTGCTTATTCGAGATTCTAACGAATTAAGGCATGAATAGCAGAACTAATGAAGATTGGACTTCATTCAAAATGATCATAGACTCGGATCTCTACATATGAATATAATTTAAAATCCGGAAGCAGTGTTGGAGAATAATATTATTTGATGTCTCTGTTACAGTGTTACTTTCATTGCTATATCAACGCCTACTGCACATTTAGGGTTACTTACAGATCTATCTACATGCAATAGCTGTGAATGACTTTACTAACTCATTTTGACATATCAGTTTGCAAAGAAGTTAACGAGAAATATATCAGCAAACGCAATCATGCATAACGATTCCATGAATGTGTTCAAATATCAAAGTTATCTCGCTACAGGCAAACACTCGGGCAGGATAAAATGCAGGGATGAAGCAGAACAGAACAAACAATGTATGCTTAGGGTCTACGATAATCTGATAATACTGTACTAGCATTCGAGTCCTACCTGGCGAGTTGTGGGAGTTACAAATTTACGAGCAAATTTCCGTTCCCGTGACCGCAGATACAAAACTATTTTTAAAAAATAAATGGAGATCTTTTAAGTTCCGCTGTGCTCTTCCGTTGTGGCGGCCATTTTGCCACTTTCTTCATGCATGTATTACTGTGCCAGTCACTTGTTTTTATTTACTCCGAAGTCTGGAACTAAGTTACGGTGTGCGGTTTGGCCGTTTCGTACAGTTTTGCTTTTGTGATTTTATCTTTAGTTAAGGAATATATTTTTTTTAAAGTAGGTTGTTCAATGTTGCTTTTAAATACTAATGCATTTCTTGCTTGCTTGCTTGTTTAAGGCAAGATTTTATTTCTTCACCTTTGTTTTTTTTAAAATTGTACTTTATCTTTTTTCTATTATTGTTTTTTTTTTCTAAGAGTAAACGCACGTTACTAGACGATGTGTTGTCGCATATTTGTGAATGAAGGTGTTCACGGAATTATCTTGATAGCTTCTGTTTCATTTTCAGTTAGCGTGGGATAATGTGGTTGACGAAATTAGTTTCTACATTTTACATGAAACTGACCCCAACATTACACCGTAGAAACCTCTACGGAAAGATCCACCAAAAACTAGATCAGGACAAGCGGAAGTTGAATGTTTGTCTCGACAGTTTCAAGAAACGAGCGAGAAAAAAGTGAAGAGTTCCCATAGCTGTGTTTCCCCCTTTCTTTACGAAATCAGCTACGCTAGGGTATGGTGATTCTGAAACGGTTACACTTTTCTTTTCTTCTCTCTCTCTCTCTCTCTCTCTCTCTCTCTCTCTCTCTCTCTCTCTCTCTCTCTTTCTTTCTCTCGCTCCCCTCCCACTCTCTCTCTATCTTCATATGTCTATCTATTTCTCCGCTTAATCTCTTTCTCTCCCTTTTTCTCTCCTCTGTCTGCTCGATGATTCTAACGATTTTTATTGAGAAGGCCATCGACTTGCAGAAGTAGGTTTGAAGGTAAGATAAGGATACTTGCACGAGCAAGAGTGAAGTGTGCAATGTAGCGAACATATTGACATGCTAGGTATGAAAGTGTGCTCAGTAGTCAATATATTGACACGGTGGCTGAGGACGTGTGCTTTGCACCCAAACTATTGACACGATAGTGGCTGGGGAAGTGCGTGAAGTGTGCTCTGTAGCCAACATATTGACATCATAGTGGCCGGGAAGTGTGCTCTGTAGCCAACATATTGACAAGGCAGTTGAGCAAGTGTGCTCTGTAGCCAACATATTGACACGGTGACTGAAGAAGTGTTCTCTGCAGCCAACATATTGACACGGTTACTGAGAAAGTGTGCTCTGTAGCCAACATATTGACACGGCAGTTGAGGAAGTGTGCTCTGAAGCCAACATATTGACACGGTGGCTGAGGAAATGTGCTCTGTAGCCAACATATTGACACGGTGGCTGAGGAGGTGTGCTCTGTAGCCAACATATTGAGACCACACTGGCTGGGAAATGTGCTATGTAGCCAACATATTCACACGGTGGCTGAGGAAGTGTGCTCTGTAGCCAACATATTGACACGGTGACTGAGGAAGTGTTCTATGTAGCCAACATATTGACACCACAGTGGCTGGGGAAGTGTGCTCTGTAGCCAACATATTGAAATCACAGTGACTGAGAAAGTGTGATCTGTAGCCAACATATTGACACGGTGACTGAGGAAGTGTGCTCTGTAGCCAACATATTGACACGGTGGCTGAGGAGGTGTGCTCTGTAGCCAACATTTAATCATGATTTTTGAGCACTCGTGCAGAAAGTGTTCTGTAACGAGTATGTTGACAATGTTTGCGGAATCGACTACGCCTACTAAGCTCTTCACAGTTCAAGAATGTTCTGTAGTGACTCCTCTGATATCCCTGGCTCTGACAACATGTTGTAGTGACTCCTCTGATATCACTGGCTCTGATAACATGTTTAATGACTCCTCTGATATCACTGACTCTGACAACATGTTGTAGTGACTCCTCTGATATCACTGGCTCTGACAACATGTTGTAGTGATTCCTCTGATATCACTGGCTCTGACAACATGTTGTAGTGATTCCTCTGATATCACTGGCTCTGACAACATGTTGTGGTGACTCCTCTGATATCACTGGCTCTGACAACATGTTGTGGTGACTCCTCTGATATCACTGACTCTGACAACATGTTGTGGTGACTCCTCTGATATCACTGGCTCTGACAACATGTTGTGGTGACTCCTCTGATATCCCTGGCTCTGACAACATGTTGTAGTGACTCCTCTGATATCACTGGCTCTGACAACATGTAGTGACTCCTCTGATATCACTGGCTCTGACAACATGTTGTGGTGACTCCTCTGATATCACTGGCTCTGACAACATGTTGTAGTGACTCCTCTGATATCACTGGCTCTGACAACATGTTGTAGTGACTCCTCTGATATCACTGGCTCTGACAACATGTTGTAGTGACTCCTCTGATATCACTGGCTCTGACAACATGTTGTGGTGACTCCTCTGATATCACTGGCTCTGACAACATGTTGTAGTGACTTCTCTGATATCACTGGCTCTGACAACATGTTGTGGTGACTCCTCTGATATCATCTCGCGTATTGCAGAAAGTGGACTTGAAAGTCACAGAAAGTTACAGAAAGTCACAGAAAGTTACAGAAAGTCACAGAAAGTTACAAAATGAATGACAAATGTTAAACAAACGATATTAATAAAGTTGCGAGTTATAGAAAGTATTATAACATTTTAACAACTATTGTTACAAGCTACAAGAAATAGCATAACAGATGTTAAGCGTTGCAGAAGTATTAGAACAACTGTTGTTACAAGTTACAGGTAACAGTACAACAATATAACAATTTACAAGAAGTATTAAAAAGTATATTTACAGTTTCAGGAAAGTAGTATAACAATATTACAATTTACAGACAGGTGTAATTATGAAACACGCTGACAGTTATAAGAAGTAGCATGATGACATGTTTTGATAGTTCCAGAAAGTAGTGTATGCAATGTTATGTTTGACATAATTGACATTACTTGAGTCTTTGCAGGCGGCTTGTTCCAAGTCTCTCCAAACAAATACGAAACAGTGTGGACACTCATGTTTCATGTAGCTCGTTGGTTGTACACACTCCTGCCCTGTTCTGTTATGAGCCGCTACGTGATAGAGCCTAGGATTTCACAATCTTACAGTCTGTGGATTGCTGATCGATCGCTCTACTCACGTAGGCCCATCTTGATGTGGTCGGAGAGCTTGTGTGACCCAGTGACCTCGGGAGCTATGCCAGCGGGAGTTATACTACTGGCAGGGTCATCCAAGCCGGACAGCTCCTGAGAGAGGGGCGAGACCAAGGGGCCGAGGAGTAGATGGAACCCTTTAGTTGAAGAGGCAGAACCCACCGGCGAGTGGTACACGATCTGTTCCGCACCAATAAATCCTCACTTCATGGGTTAAGTGCTTCTCTTGTCTCAGTCCTTGATTTCGTTCTTAATCCATCCATGTGAAAGGTACACCAAAGGTCAAGCCACAGCTGCATTGCGGAAGTTCCAGAAAGAACAAAGGCTAAGGCAACAGAGCCCGAATAGAAAATATGGGCAGGCAGAGCACATATGTCTGGTGACAATCTGTCTATGGAAGGAGGCACCCAGAATGAAGACCTCAGCCGTTGAAGTCGGAAGATATAGGCCCAAGTGACATCTACGCAAAACAACGGATGCTATGCAACAAACACTAGACCGTTATGGTGTCGACCGTTTGGGACGTGTGCGAAAACCTGAAACGCACAGTCTCCTTGGTGAACCTCATCGGACTAGAGGCATAGTATCAGTTGATCGTGAACCTCGGCGGGCTAGAAGCATATCATTAGTTGATGGTGAACCTCGCCGGACTAGAAGCATATCATTAGTTGATCGTGAACCTCACCGGACTAGAAGCATAGCATCAGTTGATCGTGAACCTCGCCGGACTAGAAGCATAGCATCAGTTGATCGTGAACCTCGGCGGACTAGAAGCATATCATCAGTTGATCAATGAAGAAGAAGCAGCAGATCGACCTTTACGTTGACCTACCTTATCTACTTATATCAATTTGCCGGCTTCACACCCCCCCCCCTTCTCCGGAAATGTATGACTCCACAGTATTTGACTTCACAGTATATGACTCTACAGCAGTATATGACTCCACAGTATGGGTGTTTTCCAAGCCATGAGGGTACCTCTTCAACTGACATGAACTCCAGATTCAGACGCAGAAGTGCTAGTCTTGAGACTATTGATTGTCTTGTACCAAAATAATCGACATGACACATTTTAGAATGCTTGTTTCTGTTGACTTCAGATAAAACAATCTCTTACAAGCAGTTCTCCATTTGGGACTTTGAAATTCGAGTAATATTTTCTAGGAACACGTGATTACTGGTATTTCTTGAGAACGGTCTAAAGAGAAGGGTTTAACTATTCGTAAGATACTTTTCTGTCGCCCTTCGAGATGGACAGTCGTTACGAGACATCCAAAGTCAAGACTTTATTATGATTTGCTCCATTCATTTTGCAAGTTGACTTTTTACATCCCGCAAGTTTCAAGCCACCCTATTCTCAAGTGAGGATGGACCAGAATGCATGCATCCAGAGTTACTTCCAGTCGTCTTTGCTTATGTTATACGCCTGGTCTAAGGTAATTCGGAACCAGAGAGTGAGGTTGATGAACGCACAGTTTTTTTTATTCATTATGATCCAAATACAGTGCATGTTGCATCATCATCATCACGCAGTATATCCTTTATAGAACGTAGCTCCCATCACAGCCTGTCTGAAAGAAACTCCCTTGCCAAAACTCCAGCCTCCGCCACAGTCATACCTAGGCATTCCTGGATATCTTGGTACTATCGTCTTCTTGGTCTACCCCTGCTTTTTTTGCCTGGCACCATACCTTGCATCACTGTTCTCTCAAGACCGTTGTGTCTCTTGATGTGACCAAAGTATTTACATTTTCTGGCAATTTTGGAATTGATAATCCAGTTCTTCTCTATGCTCATCTTGCCGAATGTCTACATTTGTCTTTTTCTCTGTCCAGTGTATTCTGAGGATCTTTCTGTAACATTTTGACTCGAAGGATTCGATTTTTGGTCAAGAAGTTTTTGGTAATCGTCCATAATTTGCATCCATAAGCTGCCACAGGAAAAACACGGGCTCTCAAGACTTTACTTTTGTCGTTTTGTTAGTGCTCTGCCATAATGTCTTCAGGCTGTTCAGTCTCTGCATTGCCATGGCTATTCTTCTTCTGATTTCCTTTGAGCAGACGCCATTCATGTCAATTCTGTAGTCCAGATATTCAAAATACGTGACCTGATCTATTTCGTCAACATCTACTGTAAATGTATGTTGACACATTCTGCGTAAATGTTATATAGATAAGGTGAGAGGATACATCCTTGTCTTACTCCCTTTTGTACTGCGAACCAATCTGATGTTTGCCCAGATACTCGGGCAGCGGCTCGTTGATCTTGGTATTATGTTTCAATGAAATGTATAATGTGCACTGGAAACCCCATTTTCTTCATGATGTTCTACAGATTTTAATGTTTTACCGTATCAAAGGCCGTGGTGTAATCAATTAAACAAATGTATAGGTCTACATTAAACTCTATATTTTTCGTAGATATTTTTCATATTGAATATGTGATTGCTGATCCCTCTGTCGTTTCTCAAACCTGCTTGGACTATTTGAATTTCAGATTCAAACCTTTTCTCTATCCTTCTTAATAGGGTCCGCAAGAGTATCTTGCTAGCGTGGCTGGTCAACGCGATAGTTCGGTAGTTCGTACACAGCTTCAGGTTGCCTTTTTGGGAGAGGGGAATATAAATTGATTTCTTCCATGCTTCTGGCCTACTCTGCGCTGTGCCATATCTGTTTACACAGCTTGTGATAAACTCGAGCACATGCCTCCCCTCCTGCTTGTATTAGCTCTGCTTGAATATCATCGCATCCTGGGGACTTTACCTTTTTCAGGCTTTTGGTTGATGAGCGTACTTCCTCCAATGTTGGTTCAGGTTCTTTCTCATCTTTTGGTAGGATTGCAAATGAGCGCTTTGTGATATCTTCATACTGGATTCTGCAGTATGACTTTGGTCTCTGTTAATGTGTTATCCTCTTTGTCATTGATGACATGCGGAACCGGATAAAATTCCCTTGTCAGTGTTTTTTATCGCCTTAAAGGAATCTCTCTCCCTGCCCTGTTGCTGTAGATTTTCTATGTCCTTACAAGTGTCTACTATGTATCTTCGTTTATCTTTTCTTATTTCGTTTCTAACTTTTCTTGCGCCATTTTTATATGCTGTGTTGGCCCCCTGACTTTTGTTTTAATTGTTTCCTTTCTTCATGTAACATCTTGTGACATCATCAAGAAAATAAAAAACCACCTGATGATGTCACAATTATCGCTTGCAGTGGCAACTCATTAACCAAATAGCCTGACCATGCGATCCAATATGGGAACTAACCAGGGCTAATTTAGAGATTCAGATTTTGAATTAGGTTAGCACCCTTGTTAGAAAATTAATTAAGATAAGCAAAATAACAAATCTTCCTGAAATTTCTTGCTGCTTTTGGAATTCATGGTATACAGAATCAATCAATCAATCAATCAATCAATCAATCAATCAATCAATCAATCAATCAATCTATCTATCTACCTACCTACCTAACTACCTACCTACCTACCTTTCCATCCATCCATCCATCCATCCATCCATCCATCCATCCATCCATCTATCCATCTATCCATCTATCTATCTATCTATCTATCTATCTATCTATCTATCTATCTATCTATCTATCTATCTATCTATCTATCTATCTATCTATTCTTCTTCTTCTGTGTTCGCTCTCAATCTCCCGCTACCAAGCCCTGAACATGGCTTTGCAAGTAGCAGGATATAGTCCGGAGAACGGAATTTGTTGTGTCGCTAGTTTACAGACTGACTGCGATATTTGCACCCTTCGGTCCGACACATCCGTCTTCGGCAGAATACATCTATCTATCTATTTATCTATCTATCTATTTATCTATCTATCCATCCATCCATCCATTCATCGTTCCATCCATCCGTCCATCCATCAATCCGTCCGTCCATCCGTCCATCCAACCGTCCGCCCACCCAACCACCTGACCGTGCTGTATGTTTATCTGTATGTCTATCTATCTGCATGCATCTGCTACATCAATTATTATTTTTTGTTTTGTTTTACGTTCGCCTTATTTATGTAATCCCAAAGGCGGTGAGCGTTGTACTGTGGTTTTTATTTTGTTCCTGTCGGCCCAGTACATCCGACTTCACCATCCATTTTTATGTAAGGGTCTGCTTTCTCTTGCAATTTCTGAGGATTTGGTTCCCCAGGGTAACGGTTGGTGCTGTGGTTGGGATTGAACCCAGCACCTTCGGGCTGTCTCCCTCTACATCAATTATAAACCCTTTAGACAATTGACAGTTTCTGAGAACACAGAATTAAGACAGGTTTAACAGATTCATAAAATTATATCATGTTGATGCAAAAATACATGGTCTATATAGTGATACACTATTTATTCTAGTTTTGCAACATGTATATTAGACAAATATACTGGAAACTCTCACAAACAAATATACACATACTCACATACTAATGCAAATATGCATACGTATACATTCACCTGTACGCATATACATAATCACGAACACATGCACTGGTAATTATTACACCAACAGACCCAATAAGTAAATATACAGAGTGTGCTCTTGTCTACAATCAAGCTCTACATAGCTATTGTGGAAAACATAGTCACACCAAATCAGGTTGGCCAAATTTAGACAGTTCTGGTGGTCGTATGAAGACCTCATCGATGATCCACGTGGTGCATGTAATCAGTATCGATGGTCTGTGCTGCATGTAGTCAGTATCGATGGTCCAAGTGCTGCGCGTAGTCAGTATCGATGGTCCAAGTGCTGCATGTAGTCAGTATCGATGGTCCAAGTGGTACATGTAGTCAGTATCGATGGTCCAAGTGCTGCATGTAGTCAGTATCGATGGTCCAAGTGCTGCATCTAGTCAGTATCGATGGTCCAAGTGTTGCATGTAGTCAGTATCGATGGTCCAAGTGCTGCATATAGTCAGTATCGATGGTCCAAGTGCTGCATGTAGTCAGTATCGATGGTCCAAGTGCTGCATATAGTCAGTATCGATGGTCCAAGTGCTGCATATAGTCAGTATCGATGGTCCAAGTGCTGCATATAGTCAGTATCGATGGTCCAAGTGGTGCATGTAGTCAGTAACAATGTTTCACGTGCGACACGAGAAAAGGACCGATGTTCCAAGTGCTGCATGAGGAAAGGACCGATTTTCCAAGTGCTGCATGAGGAAAGGACCGCTGTTCCAACTGATGCAGACTGGCTAAGGAGAAGGGATCGAAGAGGGAATGCTAACCCAGTACTCAAGAAATGCTTGATGAAGTCGGATGTGTTGGACCGAAAGGTGCAAATATCGCATTCAAACTGTAAACGACGACACAACGCATTCCGTTCTCTGGATTACATTCTGTTACTTGAGCCCTTTCAGGGTTTGGTAGAGGGAGATTGAGAACGAACGAAGCCAAGCCATATGGTAACGAAACGTTGGCAACCTTTGCCAAACAAGAGCATAGGTTCAACGCCTTTCACCTACGGCGCCTAAGATCTATCATTGGCGTCTCAGGGTGAGGCAGTGCGACAAATACGGAGGTGCATTCTCGCACAGCTTCCTTCGACAACGAAAATTGCGATGACTTGGTCATGTTCGTTTTCACCGAAGACGGTATGTGGTAAAAGAATAGCTGGCCGACTACAGCTGCGGTTCAAAGAAGTATCTAAGCGGGACATGAAGGCTCTAGAATGGATCTGAAATCTTGGGAACACATAGTTGCAGACCGATCCAAATGGGGATGTAACATTAAGATACACCTCAGGCTGGGCGAAAATAAGCTCATGCAACACAGGGAAGTGAAGAGACAACGCCGAAAGGAAAAGGGAAACCAAAAACTCAGTAGACAGTTGCTGTTCTAAGGTCGCATCAACCAAGAGACAAGACATAACCGAAAAGGGCCTACTACTACTACTGTTACTACTACTACTACTACTACTACTACTACTACTACTGCTGATATTACTACTACTGCTACTACTACTACTGCCACTACTACTACTATTACTACTACTACTGCTACTACTCCTGCTGCTGTTAATACTACTGCTAATACTACTACTACTACTACTACTACTACAACTACTACTACTACTACTACTACTACTACTACTACTACTACTACCACTACTAATACTGAATATTTGGACATTAGAGCAAACGGAACCAAGGTCAAACAAGTGCAGGGGTTCAAGTATTTGCTCAGTGTTTTCACACAGGATGGAGGTTTAGATATAGAAATTGAGATCAGGTACCAAAAAGCAAATACAATTGCATTCTAGCTATCACCATTATTAAAACACCCTAACATAAACATGTCCACATAAAGAATGCTGATCAACATTATATTCATGCCAAATCTCTGCTACCAGTGTCATACATGAACTTAAACAAAAACTCTAGAGAGAAAGTTCACGACATGTGAGATGAGATGTCTTCGGAAAACAATCAACGTAACTAGGAGAGACAGAATGTGCAATGAAGATGTGAGAGAAAGATCACGACATGTGAGATGAGACGGAATACAATCAACGTAACTAGGAGAGACAGAATGTGCAATGAAGATGTGAGAATAGTTGAAGCAAGACCTTGCTCTGAATATATTGATGAAGAGAGAATCAAATGGTTCGGCCATCTAATGAGAATGCAAACTGACCAACTACTTTGTGCGCTTTCACGCACGGTGAACGCAACCGTGGCAGACCCAGAACTAGATGGATAGGAAATGTTTCGGAAAGTGTAAATCGTCATGGGATGACGATTAATTCGCGACGCATCTGCCGTGAAAGAAAACTACGACTCCCCACAACCTCTCACGTGGATAAGACAAGACAAGACTACTCCTATGTGGACGGAAGCTTGGCTTTTGGTCAACATATTGCACCTCTAACTCTAGCTCTTGCCTTGGCACCCCTTTCGACATGAAAATGAACTGTGCTGGGTTTGTGCACACTATCGTCTCAATCATAATCTCTGTTAATACTTAACATGTAACAGAATGCCTAGTGAAACGAAGATAAGGATTTTCAAGAGTGCCGGGGTGGGGGAAAGGTGGTGTTAAGGTGCTGGAATGATCCGGCTGACCTGCTAAATTAAAGAGACAAAAATGTCATTGACACATTCTCAAAAATAGCTAAAATAAAAGAGGCTTTTCTTGTGTGTGCCACGCCACATCCGTTTCGTGACTGCATTAATTGTTGGTAAGGTTTTCTGGATTGTTCCTGATAGTTCCTCCTGGAATGGCAATCTTGTGTAGACGCCAGTCGTTAAACAATCAACCTTTACTACTAGGTTTTGCTACGATGTGAGCTGATGCTAGCATTGGTGTATTATACATGTTATGTATGTCAGGAAGACATTCTATGAAACCGTTTTGTTTTGGCTGTAAATAATGTTGTTCTATTTCATTGTGACATAAACGATACTGGTCGCACACTCTATTTTCAGGGACGCCAGGCATGTCTGGAGTTGTGAAACTTTTCTCTTGACATGCACACCTAGAAATGGCTTCTAAAGAAATATTTCTTTCGACATGCAAATGTGGGTTATGCTTGTTCTGTCCTGGAACAAATCTAGCTGATGGTATGCGAACATTTACTGATGAGCGTATGGGAGATAAACGAGGAATTTCTTCAGAACGTAACATACATTCTAACGCGGATGTGTCGTGTCGCATAGGCGTTCCGGAACATTCACTTCTCTTGTCCTCATCTAGATAGTAATTAAGTATGTGATATGTTTTGTGGTAATATGCTAGTCTTTCCCTCATCAGTTTGTTACCCTGTCCCTTTTTGTGAAGCTTGACAGATTTAACTAAATCCTTGTACAAATAACTTTGCTGAAAATCGTCAAAGTAATTGTCCCCATAAACTTGCTGAATGAGAATGTTTTTATAGTTTGCCATCTTAGTTGCCACTCCATCGTTATCTAAAGTAGAATTGTCTGAATGTCTCCGATAGTTTGGATGCCGTGGGTTCGAACACAATGGGGTATTAGGAAACAAGTGTGTGTGATCAACGGGTAGAGCAGACGATAGAGTTAGTCGATTAACTGAGACATTTGTCAAGCAATAAGGTGCTTTCTTGTTTACAACTTTTGGTGGAGAATCTTCCAAATGGAATGATTCTTCTGGATATTTCCAGGAGGAGCTAGGTTTGCGCAGTTCAGAGTTCCAGGCTGGAGCATGAATAGCAGTATGGGATCTTAGAGACGATTGGTTGGAATCTGGTGTGGCAGTGGAAAGCTCCTGAAACATTTTTCTGACTATATTAATACGCTGTTGCT
Source organism: Ariolimax columbianus (assembly GCA_036924085.1). NCBI lineage: Eukaryota > Metazoa > Mollusca > Gastropoda > Stylommatophora > Arionidae > Ariolimax > Ariolimax columbianus. The sequence goes on from JAVGWX010000003.1 coordinate 22,043,050, forward strand.
GTTTGAACGTGTTGACAATCGAAGAATGTCTCGCCGGAAAAGAAGTCTTTGGGAACTCCGCCATCATAGCATTAACACGCCTGCTGTGTAAGCTAAAATAAATGACAGGCTTGTCTTTAGCTCTTACGGTCTGGCGTTTCATACTATATGGGAAAACATCTAAAATCCTTGTTTTTTGACAGTTTTATCATCTCACTTTGTTGACCAAGTGGTATCCATGAAGAAATTGTGACATATTTCAAAATCAACGTCTCCGTTCATTATGACTAGTTAGTCTTGATAGTCGAATTCGTAACAGCGTTCAAACAACTTGCTGAAATAAAAAAAACAATACACGAATTTCAATTGTTTCTCAATATCACTATTACATTAATAACGTTGACTTGAATCATTATATTTCTGTCGTACTGTCTTATACCTATTTGTTTCCCCAATTTCTTAGTCTCAATTTATTATAACTTTACTAATAAAATACTTCAGAGAAGTGGTTCCTGTGACAAACAGAAAAGTACCACTGTTTCCTTCCATGCACATCGTAAGGGATGACTATGGAAAGTGGTGCATGGGGTTGGCAACATCGTCCTTTAAAAACCACTGCTATAAAACCGTACTGTAAATGACTATGAGCATATCTTCCCGAACAGCTGATGTGAAGAGCCATTCATTGTTACACCTCTCCTTCATAAGATAGAGAGACGGATCACTTTAAGACAATCTTATTCGAATACATCATTTTCAAAAGATGACATCATAGTTTTGCATTAGACAATAGTTTTTGAATACCATTGTCAACAAATAGTTGAGCTGCGTGGAGAGAAATGATATGTGTGCTTCTCTGTTAGAGAAAGAAATAACATCAATCGAAGTAGCGACAGTACTGAAGGAAGGTCAGAAGTTGATAATGCAAAAAATAGGTACGGTTCAATTACCGCAATGTGACATAAACATGACGAAACAAAACTGAAGTTACGGCCACAAGGTCTTCATCTGGAACAAAGAAGAACAGAAATGAAAACAGTATGCTCCCAGTCAATGTCTTTTGTTGGTGCTGTAATTCGTTAGTTAGGTGTTTAAATTTGTATTGTTATTTTCCCTCTTTGTCCCTGTGGTCGTAGCGTAGGTGTTTTTAGTTTTTGCCTCGGTCCTTAACTTACTTAACGTCTTTATACTGGTTTAGAAGACCCTGCAGAGTCTGTATACAACCAGTTACATTTACATCACCTTGCTCTAAAAGCTATGCGCATCCAGTTTATTCTTAAATGCATTAACTGTCCCTGCCTCCACTACCTACTCTGGCAATGCATTCCAAGCAGACACCACTCTCTGACTAAAAACATATTTCCTAATATCTAATCTGGACCTCTCTTTAGTCAGCTTGTGGCTATGCCCTAGTGTTATTGTGGGTGGCTGTATTTTAAAAAAAACTTGTTATAGTCTAATTTATCCATTCCTCTGATCATTTTATAAACCTGTATTAAGTCACCACGAATTCTTCTCTCTTCGAGACACTGTAGGCCGGTTTTTTCTGAGTCGTTCCTCATAACTGTAATTCTGGAATCCCACTATCATCTTTGTCGCTCTTTTTTGTATTCTTTCCAGCATGTTTATATCCCCTCTATGATAAGGACTCCACACCTGTACACAGTACTCCAATCTAGGTCTAACTTAAGCTTTATACAGTTTGACGATCACTTCCTTGCTCCTATGTTTAATATTTCTTTTTATCATACCTAACATTGCATTTGCCTTTTTCACTGCTACCTTAACTTGCTCACTCGCCTTTGCTGTATGATCTACTATAACCCCTAGGTCCCTTTCCTTATCTATCTTTCTAATATTGTTTTCTCCCATTCTGTAATTATGTTCCATATTGGATCTACCCATGTGGATGACTGTACATTTATCTACATTAAACTCCATTTGCCAGTTTACAGACCATTCTCGAATTTTATCTAAATCCGACATCAATATATCCACTTCCGCTTTAGATGAGACACTACTGCACAGTTTTGTGTCATCAGCAAATTTTGCAATCATGGATCCCATATCAATGTCCAAATCATTTATATATATCAAGAACAAAATTGGTCCCAAAACCGAGCCCTGTGGCACACCACTTTTCACTTCACACCACTCAGAGTACTCCTTATTTATGCCCACCCTCTGCCTTCTTCCCGTTAACCAATTTTCAATCCATTTGGCAACTTCCCCACCAATTCCATGTGATTTTAACTTTCGAAATAATCTTTGATGAGGTACTCTATCAAAGGCCTTTGCAAAGTCTAGATAAATAATGTCCACTGGCTCCCCTTTATCTATGATTTTAGTAACCTCCTCCATGAATTCTAATTAATTTGTTAAGCATGATCTCCCTCTAGTAAACCCATGCTGACTATTTCAAATTAGATTAAATTTGTCTAAATGCATTACAATGTTTTCTTTGATTATTGACTCTAACAATTTACAGACTATGCTCGTTAAACTCACCGGTCTATAATTTGCTGAATCTGATTTTTTGCCTTTTTTTAATAAGGGGATCACTCCTGCATCTTTCCAATCATGTGGAACAATCTCTTTTGTAAGTGATTGAGAACATAATATAGCCAATGGTTTTGCTAGTTGGTCTCTAATTTCATACAGCAATTTTGGATGAATACCATCTTGACCTGGACATTTATTCACTTTCAACCCCTCCAATTTTTTAAAAACCATTTCCTCTGTATTACAGATTGATCTTAATCCCGCCTTATCCATGTCTCTTTGAATAATATCTATAGGCTCTGGGATCTTGGAGCAGTCCTCTTTTGTGTAGACTGTGTCAAAGTACTGATTGAGCAGATTAGCTGCCTTCCTGTAACCAAGCCATACCATTTTATGTTATTATTAAGTAGATTGAGAGAGAACTTATAAGCGGAGCATGCATGGCAACAATCTCTGCTATGCGATTAGTAATTGAGTCAGTTACAGCAGCTCTGAGGTGCTGTCTGATATGTCCACATTAAGGACATCCAACGTGTCAAACTATCAATCTTTGCTTTGGGAGGTGTTGTTTGTCCATCGTAATGGATGAGGACCACTTTGTCAACAGTCTCTGTTCGCAGGACTTCAAAGATGGCTAAATAAGCTAATTCGAGCTCTGCATTGTCTGTTGCACTTAGTACAAGGAAATAGGACACTCTCTTCCAGCAAGATTGGTTGCTGTGAGCTGACTTGCCAAGCGATCGTCTCTGGATAGCCTCATCTATTCTTGCTACCTCATGTCTCTGAACACGCTCCACAACACTGATGCACCAGTCTGTGCAGTTGGTGGCGATTCTTTCCAAGTCAACATGGTTAATACCGCACTGGATCAGCGATCTCTTTAGTGTGTCCTTACACCGTTTCCATTGCCGACAGCTTGCTCTCTTGCCGTTTTGGAGTTCACCATAGAGCAGGTCATTTGGTAGACGTTGAGCTGACATGCGTACCACATATTATGGGGTGTGTACTTGTCATGTCAGATCTCGATAACACATCTGTATTTGGCACCATGTCCTGCCATCTAATCCTTAGTAGTTTCCGCAACCAGTGCATGGGGAAGTGGTTTATTTTTCCAACTTGACAACTATAGACGGTCCAGGTCTCACAGTGTAGGTAAAACAACTGCAGCGTAGACCTTTATTTTTGTTATAGAGTCCTGATCACTCGTCTATCCAACACTTTGCTATGATATTTACCGAAGGCTGCACTTGCCTAGCTATTATTGTATTCACCTCATCATCTATGTAAGTAACTTGAGATAAATTACTGCCAAGGAACGTCAATCTGTTAATATTTTTTAAACTGTGGCTGTGTACCGTGATTAAAGGTTCTGAATATGGCATACCTGGAGCCGGTTGATGTATAACCTCTGTTTTTGTGATGGTGAGGCCGAAGTTTTCACAAGCTGTGCCGAACCGAACCATGCATTCGAATTTAAGGCACATTCGTCCACGTGAAGTAAATCACGTACAGTTACCTTGTGGATTTTGGATTTGGCCTCGAACCTACTTACAATAAAAAGCCCGCCGTTAGGGATGCAGTGAAGCCTAACTCCAAGTCGCAATCGCTGTAGGCATTCCACAGCATGTCTCTATGATTCATTTCATTACTAATGTTTTAATACTTTACCTTGTTCACTGCTCCCTCGGCACCATCGTCATTATCAAATGTTCAACTTCTCCACTTTCTTCATAACCTCTATAGTTTTATAAATATATAGGCAAGGACTTGCTTTCGAGATCACGCCGTATTGGCTGATTGCAAACCTTGCCTGCTGTTATTGGTACTTCTTAAGTACATCATTTCAGAGATTTAGATCTGTCTTTTCTGACTTTTGTTCCCTGCTCATGATTCGTAAGCCAAAACTGATACACAGGCGGTGTGCATCCATCTAAGATTACTTACTAATTTATTTGCTACTGAGAGGTCCTCTATTTATAGTCTGAAAATATATGTCAGCTGTTGCTCTTCGAATAGTCAACTCTTCTTTACTACCTCCGTTCTTGTCTATTACAGTTCTATTTGAACTTTAAAACCGGTTCCAGCAGTTGCTTACACAGTAAAATGTATTGTCTCTTATCTTCTCTCGAGACCATCAACGTTTTTTTTCAAACTGCTAATAGTGTCCCTCTTTTCCATCAGCAGCTCTTTCCAGATTTGAAGTTCGATCTCGAGATGTGTATGTGATTTAGTCATTAGAGCTACATTATCAGCAGTCGTCTGCCCTGATGTATATATATAGGCCTCATCTCCCACTACTCCAGTGAGTACCTTCTTGCTCTCTCTATGACAACATCATTGTTTCGGTTATGCTCTTTATTTCTACGAGGTAGTGGTCACTTCCTATTTCTGGTCATCGCCAGACTGGATATCCAACATACTTGAAAGAATCGTTAATCACTATGGCATAATCAACTATGGATGTTTCATTTCTTGTCAGTTCAAATAGAGTGCATGTGTGAATGAGCTTGTGATGGGACATGTAATGGCCAGGTTTTTCTCAATGCGGTCGTCTTCAATTGTCATTTGGAACATGTTCCTGGCTGCTTATTCGATAATGACAGCTGACTTCCAAATAAATAGATCATTCGTATTGCGCCACCCACCTAACAGGCTTGTAGTACTGGCTTCTCCCCCGGGATATATATATATATATACAGTATATATCGTTATAAGTTTCATGGTCAGTGCGCCGTACGGCAGGTTGTTATTACTTTCCGTACGTGGAGAGCGAAAACTATTCATGTCTGCCAAGGTGGACACGAGCGTGATTCGATCATTGTATGTTGGGATTGTGAAACTGACACTTCACCCCTAGACCACACGCACGCACGCATCACGCATGCACACACACACGCACACCCACACACACACATATATATATATATATATATATATATATATATATATATATATATATATATATATATATATATATATATACATATATATATATATATATATATAAAACCTACAACCACTTTTTGTTAGCATCTCTAAAGTCCAGGTTAATACCATGTAAAGAAACATGATACTGGTCAGTACTTGAACACTTACCTACAGAATGGCGGATCAAATAATAATATCTGGTATTCTTTATGTCAGTATATTTTCACTTTGCACTTACAGACGATTCACCACAACACTCGATAACCAATTATCGGCCCTAATAAGCTAACTCGCGGATTGATACTTATATTCGTGACACGCTAGTTACAGCTTAGATATGCGCATTGATGAAGATATGATATCCAAATATTTCGGCGATATCTGAGCTGTTTCATGCACAGAACCGTCCATAACAACGCGACTAAGACCACGCAACTTTAATACGGTGCTGTGTTATCGAAGGCAGACCTCGTGAAAACAAGATGGATGGATTCGTGATTGCACTTCTCCAGGTCTCCACAGACAGACTTAATCTCGCTCCATAGAAATGTCTCGCGTCTACAGCCGGAAATGACAACAATCTAGTGAGGTCAGTGAGCAGTCGCAGGGAGGGGAATGGGGCAACCCTAGTATTAAAACCCCCGTGTCTATAATCAAATCCTGCCTGACTACCGACGAGTTGCAAGCGTGTATTGGCTCGAAACCAATTAAGTTTTTTTTTCTTCTACTCTTAGCTACTGGGCTTATCAATACATGGCAACCAGTAATATTTGCGCCAGACAATCTCCATTGTTCAAAGTCGAAAATAATCCGTTCTCCTAAATGCTTATTGCCGCTAGAACTGGTTAATATGAACGAACTGCAACAAAGCGCCAAGCATATTAATCTGTATTTACGTTATGCCAGTGGCTCTTTTTTATCAAGCCTATTTTCTGATCATGTCGGAAGTTGAAAGTGCGTTTCTTAAAGGATATTTAAAACGTAACTTGATTTCTTGCCCTATTCGTATTTATTGTGTTCTTATAGAACAACATTATTTATTTATGATTTCCCTACAATTTGTATATAGACTAACTACACTCAAGTGTGAATACTTTTAACATATATTAATAGACTACCTACACTCAGGTGTGAATACTTGTATTATATATTAAGACTAACTACCCTGAGGTGTGAATATTTGTATAATATATTAATAGACAAACTACACTCAAGTGGGAATAATTCTATCGTATATTAATAGACTAACTACACTCAGGTGTGAATACTTTTAAAATATAAAATTAGATTCCCTACACTCATATGTGAATACTTTTATCATATATTAATAGACTAACTACACTCAGGTGTGAGTATTTGTGTCATATATACTAGACTAACTACACTCAAGTGTGAATATTTTTACCATATATTAATAGAATAACTACACTTAAGTGTGAATACTTTTATCATATAGTAAGACTAACTACACTCAAGTGTGAATATTTTTACCATATATTAATAGAATAACTACACTCAAGTGTGAATACTTTTATCACATTTACTACATTTACTACATTCAGGGGTGAATACGTTAATCATATAGTAAGACTAACTACACTCAGGTGTAAATAGTTGTATGTTATATTAAGACTAACTGCACTAAAATGTGAATACATTTATCATATATTAAGACTAACTACACTCGGGTGGGAATAAATGTAATCATATATACTAGACTAAATATACTCAGGTGTGATTACGTATATCATATATTAAAAACATGAGTTTATTTAGACACTTCAAGCTATATTTTTTAAAATAGTTTTTTGTCGTGTACCTTTCTGAATGTTGATACTGGTTTCTCTTCTTACTATAGTCAAAAAAATGTATTCTCCAAGTGCTTAATGATCGCCTGGCTTTTTTGTTCTAAACAAATTGATGAATAAAGCGCAACATCGAGTCTAGAATTGGAAGCTGGAATAAACGTTATTAGATCCTCTTATTATTTGTCCTTTTTCTTTTTCTTCTTTTCTTGTTTTTCTCTTTCTTCTACTTCTTCTTGTTCCTTCTCTCCTTCTTCATATATTTAGGACTTTATTGCAGGAAGCAGTCAACTCGAAGTTGAAGATAACTCCGTAGAGTTTCTCGTTGATAGAAGTTGGCTGCTGTCAAATGTCACTCCTACCACCGAATGTATGCCGAGCAGGTCTGGAAGCAGGTTTGTAGCGTCACATTATACAAATCCGTTATGGCAGTTTTGTAATTATCTCAGAGGGGACGCCTCAATTTACTGGGCCTATATGTAGACTGAAAATGATAACTTGGACTTGAGAGTTGTCGCAAGGCGTTATTTTCTATAAGAACACGACCTTTCCCCCATCTTATGATGGCTCTAATAATTGTGTTGATATATCCGTGCCTTGTTGCTGTATGATATTACTGTAGAGTTCCTCTTTGTCTGGCAAGCTTCGTAACCCAGAATGTTACACCGGATCCATCCACTGAATTGTGCGCCTTCTGTAGTACTGAGTCAACTATTGTGAGTTTGTCAGTACACTAAGATTATTGGTTTGTTGGGCTGTCAGGAATGCTAATACTAGAGCGCATGCGTCGTAAAGATAGTCAATTGTTTCGCTGCCTTCATTTTGTGGTTAATGAGTTACTGCTACCTGTGTCGTCGCTGCAATTATCAGTGTCAATAAATAATCTCTGGTATGCAGATGACACAGTTCTGCTAGTTGAACGCGATCAAGCATTACAGGCAATTGTGATTCAAGTAAAGAACAAATGTCAGTACGAGTATATCGATTGGTCATTAACACTGAGAAAATATAAATTAATGATAAGTATCAAAATAAACAAGAAGTCTGCTCTACATATAAAAATAGACTGTCAAATCAACAAGAAGTCTGCTCTACAGGTAAAAATAGACGGCCAAATACTAGAACAGAACAAGAGTTTCTCACATCTTATAAATATAATAACTGAGGATGGAAGATGCGAAAGGAAATCAAGACGACAACAGGGACAAGTAACTCACAAATGACAAGAGAGACGTTATTTATTCTCATCATTTCTTTATGGCATAAAAATGTGGGAGAAGAACAACCAGAGAAGATCATTGATTTCTTAGAAATGCTAATAAATTGAAGATTGGGTAAGAGGGAAGAGCTTCTCGTCGAAACAAAGATACCAAATTAAGAAGTCTAACAGCAATTAGAAGTGCAAACTGAATTGGTCAAGATATTTTGACCACGTCAAAAGACATAAAATCTTGATGACAACAACACTAGTATACGTAAACGTGTCAGAGGTAAGGAACGCTGTAAGTTGGAGGATGACATCAAAAGATGGATAGGAAAAAAAAACAGCGCTTATTTCATCATTTATTCTGTTATCCTGGGCTCTATCCAATACTCCATCTCTCCCCCCCCCCCCCCCCCCTGAAAATCTAGGTCAGAGCACGATTGCATGACTTCACGCGAGTAGGGTTTGGCGTAACGCATTGAACCGTAAGGTTGCCTTTGGACTTGTTTAATTGATAGCGGAATTTTAGAAGGGGACAATTTATTTAGACGCGAATGATAGCCTTATGACTTGTTTAATTGATCGCGGAATATAGAAAATAATAATTTATTTAGATGTTATTAATACTTGAATTACTATTTTTTAATGACTTGCAAGAATTAAGTTAATCCCAGCAAAGTTGACACGGAAACTTACACGTTTTTAAGACAAAAATAGGGCTGATAATCTAGATATGAGAAATAACTTTAATATGGATCTTGCCCATCATTAGGCAGACAGTCTGGTCTTTAGACTGTATCTTTTCAAACCATTCGATGAATACAACAATAACAAATACAGACCAAGTTTCTATATTGAAAGCACTTTAGTTTTATTTCCCAATACGTTTCTTATTTTTTAAATTATAAACATCTAAAGTAATAAAGTAATGATAATCAATAGGTACTTATAGGTAATGGTTTATAAATACGACAAAGGAGGAGTAGCCTTTATAGTAAATGAAGAATACAAAATAATGGACTGGGATCCATTTAATACCGAAAACCTAGAAGGCCTATCCATTAAAATAGACAGTAGTCCAGCGAGCATCACAATAATAAACATATACAACCCAAGAGGAAAATTCACCACAAATGACATGGAAACAATCAAAGCACAAATAAACAATAGAACAATCATAGTAGGGGATTTCAACGCACATCATCCAGCATGGGGAGGAAGCGCGATAGACACGGCAGGGAAACAAATAATGACCTTCTGCGAAGAAAACAATCTAATAATAATAAACGATGGGTCAATGACCAGAATAAATAACAATCCAAATGGATCAGATACGGCTATAGACATCACAATAATGACGCCAAACTTAGCAACCATCAAATGGGAAGTTCTGGATAATGCAGGATCGGGCCACCTGCCCATAGCAATTTATTTAAAAGAAAAATACATACGAAACACTGGATCAATCAGACCCTATTTCAACTACCATAAGGCAGACTGGAATGGATTCCAAGAAGATCTGCTCAGACTCAAAAGAGAAGACTTAATCTCAGATAACGTAGACGTATTCAACCATAACCTAACAACCAACATCCTGCAGATAGCTATAAAGCACATTCCCAACAAAAACATGCCAGCTAACTTAATACAATCCACAGGAAAAGAAAACCATTACGGTAACCGTAAAAACAACAAAACACCTGTACCCTGGTGGAATGAGGAATGCACTAACCAAATTAAAAAAAGACAAAAAGCTCTAAAGAAATACAGGAAATACAAAACAGAAGACAACCAAAAATCTTACCAAACAATTAAAAAAGAAACAGAGAAAGTAATAGAAAAAGCGGTACCCTTTAGCACACTGCATTGAGTTTTTGAAAATTTCTCACATTTTTTAATTTTGCAAATTTCAAAAATTATAACTGTTCTATTTGGTGGTCAATAAGTATGATTTTCTTGTGTTTATAGACACAATTGAATGAAGAACTTGTTGGTGTCGGTGTTGTTGTTGTGTGCTTGTTGGTTTCTGAGATACAAGAAGATGAATGTGAATTTTTCGGAAAAATTTAAATATTTGGACCTTCCCGGATAAGGCCTAGGCGCTCCGATGGAAAACCATGGAAACCATAACAAAGAATCGACACTGTGTTTACAATATCAACACAACTGTTGGTCTCCAATTCAAGCGTAGTTCTGTCACCTAAACAAGTAAAATGGGCGGATGTACAAGATAAAGATCTTTCCCAACAACCTACTTCACCTTTCCCCCCAAAAAGTCGGCCTGGCCCAATCGGTGGAAAAATAATAAATCGGTCAAAAGCCATTTGTGATCTAGCATGCGGTGCTTTTACCGGCAAAAATCGTGTGTAGATGGACGTGACGAATCCTGCAGTATAAAAATGACTATTGGTAGGGTCACCGTACTTAGAGAAACAAAATATCAAATTTTTCTTGTTGATAACTTGACGAGCTGGGCGTCTCAGACATCCTGGAGCGTGCTAAGGGCTGACCGTTTCTGAAATTCTATGACCACACAGTCTTCCATACCAAAATAACTGTGTGTTCAGCTGTCACTTAGTTGTTTTTTTTTTTTCTTTTTTTTTTTCTGTTTGTTTCTTGTTGACCCAAAAGAGACCTTGATGCTGGGTTGTGAGTTTTGTGGGCAATTGATGAATTTGCACAAGCCTCACGGAGGTGGATGTCCCATTTTATGGCAGCATTATTGGCAGCTCCTGGCTCTGATTTACGGAAGGCAATACCATTCATCTCTTTGCTCAATACATGAAGAGAGTGGTCTCCCTGTAGTACAGACGTGTACCCTCTAGCCATGTGCCGGAGCGAGCAGAAATGCCCTGCTGACATGTGCGACCATCTCTAAGCGTTCTTGGTGGGCTGTTGGAGACATAGCAGGTCTTGACACTTTGTTTGGTGCGCAGTCCGACGATGCGTAAGATTCGTCTTTCCTGCGATGACTGCACACGGGGTTATTCTCCTGCGGTGCAGGAGGTCCATTTTCCACGTGCGGAGTTGGATCTGAAAATGACAGTGGTATACCTCGCGACTTAAAAATGTGGTGCTTCGTGTGGTTACATTCTACTAAATTTGACCTATTGTTGTCCGTGGGTAAATTAACACACAGGTGCCCATGTGGCGATAGACTCGGTGGATTGCTCTAGCTTGGCCACAGTTTCTGTGTCACCTGTGCCTTGCACGTGGTGATCGGTGGTCGATGCTTGTGGATTCAGTGGGAGGATGCGTCGACTGATGATGTAACGGACTCACACTACAATTAGCCCATCGGTTATGTAGCAAGTGGGTGTGACAAATCACGAACGCTACAGTGTGCACACATGTAGATGTGCACATATGTAGGTGTGTAGATATGTAGGTGTGTAGATATGTACGTATGAGTATATATATGTGGACATTTTAATTTACACTTATGTATGTATTTATAGGTTTATATATGTATATCCCTTCTGCGGGCATCCTCACCACTATATATCCACACTTAATATAATTATACTACTACTACATCAACCTTTTTTATCTATAATTATTTAATCAATTATCTACCTTTCTATTGTTCTTCTGTTCCTGAGCCTACCACACATTCAACACATAATTGACTGCGAGAGCTAGAGGGCACAGGTGAGATGAGGGATCTACAAGGTGACACACAAATCAGTGAATCGCTTACAAGTTGGAGTACATGAATGCGATGGAAAAATATGAGAGCAGGCAAAACCTGATACACCAAGACCAGACAGAAGGAAGTCAACACAGGTGGGCCTCACAACAGAAGGAAGACACTTTTCAATTAATTTTTATTGTACTCTTAATCCTTATGTATCAAGTATATTGTTTGTTATATTTCCCAATCATTCCATCTCATTCATTCTCGTTGTACACCTCACTACACTGCTATCTTCACAATTGTGTATAAAATGTATGAGGGGGCTTTATATTTTTTTTTATAAAATAAAAGGAAAAAAAAAAAAAAAAAAGAAGGGAAGAGGGGGAAAAAAAAAAAAAGAAAGAAAGAAATCAGGAAACAAAAAAAAGAGATCCGAATCAAGTATGACAGAAAATAAAAATGGTCCCAGGAAAACTATTGTGCATATTTATGCAAATACCTACGGCGGACAACTAGGAACATCAAAAGCGAGGAACAACGGGAGGAACATCACGGAAATACCAGGCTAGGTACAAACAGATACACACACGCATCCAAGCACTGGTTTATGCGTCTTAATATCGCCCAAATTGACTGCGGTCTGGGTCGGAATAGGCGCGCCTCCGCCAGTAGAAACTAGTGAGGCAAACACATAACGAAAGGATAATTAGAAGCGAGGAACAACGGGAGGAACATCACGGAAACACCAGGTTAGGTACAAACAGATACACACACGCATCCAAGCACTGGTTTATGCGTCTTAATATCGCCCAAATTGACTACGGTCTGGGGTGGAATAGGCGCGCCTCCGCCAGTAGAAACTAGTGAGGCAAACACATAGAATTAAAAAAAAAAAAAAATACGACAAATTCAAGACTAGGTCAAACAATGGGTAGCTCCTGTAGGGGAATTTTGAGTACAAACAATATGTGCAAAACATATTTATAGTATGAGTGAGAGCTAATTATCACAGACATATATACTAATTCACTTTTTCACAGTTTGAAGCTTTCGTTTCTTTGCGTGTTCATTCTTTGTATCATTTCTTTCTTTGCAATAGTTCTTAAAAACGGTATTTGTGGCCGTCATTATGATATATTTTGTGACTAAGTCAATACTAAACCCTTCTGCACAATCGCCACTTACATATTTTTTGTTTCGCCGAGTATTTTTGTTACAAGGGTAATTACAGGATGGCGTTCACTGATTGTATTTCTTCTTCTTCTTCTTCATCGTACGCTGTTTACAGCGATATTTACGTTGCACTGTTTTATTTTGTTAAGCCTGTGGCTCAGTGCATCCGATTTCAACAGGCGTTTCTGTAGGGTTGCCCTCCTTAGCCTTTGGCTGTCCCCAGCCTAACTGCAAGGCAGCAGTTGTTTTTGGTCAGAGTTGTCTCTCTTGGGAAATTGTCTTGCAGGACTATCGAGTCTTCCCTACTCGTGTCTATAGCGTTTGGCAATGATATTATGGACTATGTACTAGTTTGTACTATCCCGGAAGAGAGGCAGTCCAGTGTGACTATGTCCCAGGATCGTCACGTCCTGCCAGAAACGTAGCATATGCATGTGAGTGAGGTATCTCTTTGCTACTGATTGAATTTAAAAACAAGTCTTTCAAAATCCAAAGAAACCAGTTTTTGGATAAACAATATATGTATGTATTACAATATCAAGTACACCAGTTTGATGATACAGATAACCGTATTAGTTTATCTTTTCTGTTAGTTCATATTGGCTTTGTGTGACATGCATGTCTATATCATCAAATGTGAAGTTCAACTTACAGAACACCATTTGTGTTAGTTCATTTTGGCTTTTTGTGACATTTATGTCTATATCATCAACTTTCAAGTACAACTTACATGCATTTCAATTTCTATGTAGTTGAAAGTGAACAATATCCTGCGACATATGTTAAAATAGGGATTAAATCAATGAAATTCTGCTAATTTTTATCAGTAACCATAATTTTTCCCCTTACAGAAAAGAAGGGATTAATTTTTAACATTTTTTCTAAACTCACCAACTATTTCATTAAATTGTCAGTCTCTTTTGAATGAAACTTTTTTACGGTATCAGATGCTGCTGTTTTGGTCACAGAATAATTTTCAAAATCAAGATAGTACATGCACATTTTTGAGTTAGCCAACTGTTTCGTATGCATTTCAAAAAGTACACAGGATCCAAAATAAGAAAAAACAATGGTCTACTCAGGTCATTAGGATGTATGTACACAATGGTCTACACGGGTCATTAGGATGTGTGTACACAATGGTCTACTTCGATCATTATGATGTGTGTATACAATAGTCTACTCGGGTCATTATGATGCGTGTAAACAATGGTCTACTCGGGTCATTACGATGCGTGTATACAATGGTCTACTCCGATCATTATGATGTGTGTATACAATGGTCTACAAGGGCCATTATGATGTGTGTATACAATGGTCTACTCGGGTCATTATGATGCGTGTATACAATGGTCTACTCGGGTCATTATGATGTGTGTATACGATACTTACACCTGGGAGAAGATGAAAAAACGGACATTGCCTTGCCATTAATTGCGTTGTTGTCTGAGCTTACGAGTATCACTGTGAAGCCAATTACTTCAAGCCCACGACAACCTTCTTAACAGCAAGAGAAAGCTCTTGTGCAGTAACTGTGAGTACAGGGAAAGTGTCTATCACATCTGTATAGAATGATAGGAAACTAGTTATCATAAATACATATGCACTGTTTGCAGACTTTTCATCATTATAAGCACAGCCCACAATGTTATTACACTGGAAATCAAGAGCGGCTTTAATATAGATCTCGTCCATCATTAGACACACGATATGGTCTTCAGACTGCAATATTTCAACCCCGTGTTTGGCATATAACAAAAAATGTTCACCTAAATTGTTCATGGGCTGGATCTAAATTGAATGTGGAACATCCCATGTGAATGGTACATGGATGTGTGAGTATAATATGCCCAGAGCTAATCAAGATTTTATGTGAGTGGGATGAAATTGAAAAAAGGAAACTAACAAAAACTAAACATTCCATGCTATACCCCAAATGATGCTTTTCACTTATATTAAACTAGAGTTGTTTTATTACAAAATAAATTAATATTGGTCTTTCTGTTGGTAAAGAGCTTTTTAGTCTTGTTAGAAGTTCACTTATAACATTAATGGTTGTTTTTATTTCCCTGTCATTATTTGTCTGACCCAGCAATTCTACACAACGAAGATCGGCTGTAATAGATTCCTTGTCTCTTCTCTTCAAGGGCATCAATTCTCATTTTCATCTGGTTATTCATTGTTTACGTTTCAGCTGCACCATACAGTAAGGAGGAATACACATACCATTTGTAATGTTGGTATCTAATCCATATTTATTACTTCTGGCGTTGTCTATGTCCATCAGCTCACTGTGTCATGTCCCTGAAAATTCTCTTTGTTTTCTATACCTCTTATTTGAGAATATCTGGTCCTTCATTATTATGTACCTGTGATTTTTGTACTATGCTTTCATGAAATAGTTAACTGACATATACTGCCCACTTTTTTTTTGGTAATAAGTTCCTCGGGAAATATAGGCATAATTTGCTATCTCTGTTTGTAATATAGTGTGACCAACCAAACTCACTGACATTTGTCCTAAATCCGTCAAACTTGGATAAATATGTCTCCTCTTTCGTTCCTGGACCTGTCCCCATTTTTCTATAGTCCTATAGTCTATAGTATAAATCTATTTGTGTATTCTCTTCCTGTCCCCTGTAGCTAATTGTTTATCCGTTGAATTTCCCCATTTGAGTAGATACACTCTTTAATAATTACTTTAAAATGAATTGACGAAATAACTATGTTAAAACATTTTCCTCAGTCTGGTGTTATCAGTTGGAATGAAGCTTTCTCTGCTTAGAGTCTTAATCTGATCATCCTTGAGAACTTGAAAAGCGAAACATGTGGTACATTTTTAAAATTATTACGACAGCCTGGGGCAGCACAATGAAAAGGCATCGCCAACGACGACTTCGATGAAATATAAACACGTCTAAATGATATAAAACATGTTTAAATTATAAAAACGTTCTGACGGAGTAAGAACACAGATGTTGATTAATTGAAGTTCGAAGACCGGAAACTGTCACGGAAGGAATAACCTTGTTGACGTCACGACTTTTGCGAATTTTCGTGCTCTGGCCTGGATTTACAGGCGTTTTGCTCACACTCGAGGATTCATCTGACGAATTCTAGTTATCCAGCTAAGTACCTTTTTTACTCCTTTGTGTGTTCACATTCTCTTCACTTCTATGATTGGCTAATCCATTATTCTTGTAGTTTGTTGTTCCTTATGAAGGCCTTTTGCTCGTTACGAATATTCCGTTTGAATTTTCTTCTTAGTGCGGTATCTGACCATACCTATTTGGTTTTACGTACACATCATCTAAGCAAGTGACAAAGGACGTCGTAGATCGAGTGCAGCCGAACCTCGATGCGAAGATGACACCTGAACTATTGGATGTGCTATGTCCACTGTGGTTCGGAATCACGCATTTCTACAAGTGGGTGGGGGTGGGGGTGGGTGTAAGGATATCCAACCATATCGCTGACCCTGGTCGTCACTGGGGGTGGGGGGGGGGGGGGGTGGGAATCCACAACCGCATTGGTGTTTCCGGGCGCCACCGTGCCGAAAATAGTGCCGCATACAGGGCAGAACCTGGTCTAGAGGCGTTCAGCCATAATCCCTCTTATGGCAGACATTCTACTGGTACACAAGTCTTCTTTGACTTTAGTCTTGAATAGGACGTTGTGTTGTAGTTCACAGCGAACCTGCCATATCTGCGCCTTTCGGCCCGACTTTTAAATTTCAGCTTGATTGTTTTGAGTTCGGTGTATGCCTTCCCGCTGCGTCCATGAAAAGTTCCGGCAAGATCGCCACCAAGCAACAGCTAATCTCATGGTCTGCGATTCTCGTGTGGTTTGTTTGTTCCAATTAATGTATGGAGTGCATTATACTGCGGCGATCATTATCTAGCACCTCGTACGCTATTCTAACAAACGAAATGCTGATGGGGCTGGGCCAAACAGCGAAGAAGAAACTACTATCAGTCCTGAACCAAAGCTGGAAAAGGGGTATTGTACCCCAGGCATGGAAAGATGCAATACTGGTACCAGTACCAAAAACAGGAAAGGACAAAACAGATCCAAATGGATACAGGCCCATAAGCCTACTGAGCTGTGTCGGCAAGCTGATTGAACGGATGATAAACACCAGACTGATGTGGCATCTGGAAGAAAAACGAATACTAATTCCACAGCAAGCCGGCTTTAGACAGCACAGATCCACTGAGGACCAGGTCATCCTCATAGCCCAGGAGATAGAAGATGCCTACCAGGCACAGAAACACACAGTAGCTGTTTGGGTGGATCTGGAAAAGGCATTTGACAAAGTCTGGAAGGATGGACTTAGAGTCAAGCTAAGAAGAAGTGATGTCTGTGGGAAGATGTACAAGTGGATCGACCACTACCTCAAACAAAGAACGGCCAGAGTCCAAGTACAAGGGCAGATGAGCAAAAAGGTGACACTCGAGCAGGGAGTACCCCAAGGGGGAGTATTGTCACCCACACTCTTCCTGGTATATATAAACGATATTACAGAGAATATACCAAGAAGAGTCCATAGCTCAATGTTTGCAGATGATCTGGTTATGTGGACCTCTGAAAAGAATCTCACCATAGCAAGAAATCGGATGCAGGCGGCCCTAACATCGCTGGAAGAGTGGGCGAACTCATGGCTGGTCAAAATAAACGAGGAGAAAACCACGTGCACAATATTCTCGCTCTCATTAAAACGCCAAAGTACCAAATTAAGTCTAAATGGCAAAATCCTGCAGCCAAACGACAACCCAACCTATCTGGGAGTCACATTTGATCGGCGCATGACATGGAAAAGTCAGATTGAGAGAAACCGAATGAAAGCCAGAGAAAGAATGGCGATCATGAGGAAACTTGCTGGCACAAGCTGGGGAGCAGACGAAGGCATACTAAAGAAACTGTACACTGGAAGAGTGAGACCAGTTCTCGAGTATGGCATTGCGGCATGGACAACAGCAGCGAAGGCGAACTTCGATAAAGTTAACAAACTTCAAAACCAAGCCATGAGAATTATAACAGGTGGCATGAAGTCAACGCCAATTGTAGAACTTGAAAAGATTACAAAACTGCAATCCATGACCGATAGAAGAGACTGCAGAGCCCAGCTGCAGTCAGAGAAACTCCGAAGACTGACGGACCATCCAATGTACCAGAGACTAAACAATTTGGGAAATGGGAAACTAAAGCGGAGAAACTTTGCAGAAATAGCCAAAGCAAAGATGCACGAAGATCCCATAAACGCACTAACAACACCAAAAACCCATCACTACTGTACGAAAACCTACTTGGAGGCAGGATATATTTCCAGAGGTGGTAGAAAATATACCAGGTATTGCAAACAAAAACTGCCAGACTGAAAAAGAAAGGAGAGACACTACCCTAAGCTTCATAACGAAAAGCTACCCAAGCATGGACTGGACCCATGCATACACCGACGGTTCTGTAACAAACACTACACAGAACGGAGGGGCAGGAGCATTCCTGAACCTACCAAATGGCAGAAAAATAACACTGTCATTCGCTACTGGTAAGTACACAAGCAATTTCAGAGCAGAGGCAGAGGCACTGAGGGCGGCAGTGGAAGAACTGGTAACACACAGTGAAAATGAGAGCCATATAGTCCTGCTGACAGATGCTCTCGAAGTAGTCACAGCGCTAAAAATCAAGAAAAACACTGAGCTTAATGACTTAAGAGCAGCACTCTGCAAACTGTGCCAGCAGTCCGCACCAAAAAGGGTGGTGGTACAGTGGGTTCCGTCACACTGCAACATCCAAGGCAACGAGGAGGCAGACAGACTGGCAAAAGAAGGTGCAAGGCTACCACAAACAGATACCAGTATGACGTACGAAGAGTCAAAAAGGCTTATCAAAGCCAGGTACATGTCCAAATGGGAAACCGAACATACTGGTTACACCAAAAACGATGCCTATTACCAGTTGAACCGAAGAGAGCAGGTCGTTGTCTTCAGACTTCGCACTGGCCACAACAGACTGAGGTACCACCTATTCAACAAACTGAAGATAGGGTGTACCGACGAATGCCCGTGCGGTACTGGTAAAATGACCACTGAACATCTGCTGCAGAACTGCCCGACATACGGGGATCAGAGAGAGCAGATGTGGCCATTGCCAGTGGAACTGCAAGACAAGCTCTATGGTAGTGGCGAGAGTCTCAGGATGACCGCCGCTTTTTTCGAGAAAATAATGGTTACTGTCTGACTGTGTACGCAGAAGAAGAAGAAGAAGAAGTACGCTATTCGAAGGAAGCCTGTGTGTGGAATTGTCCTCGGAATTCGGAGAAACACGACCTGTTCTGCATGTGTTATACATACACGTTATTGGATAGAACATCACTACAGATTGCGCACCTTCCATCACTACAGATTGCGCACCTTCCTTGGTTGGTGTGCACGACCGACTTGACAATTGCGTCCATGTTCATTGCATACCACGACAGGAATCTCCCCTCAGCCATGGGTCCATCACCTAGACCTTCCGACGTGGGCGCTGTTCAGAGAGGTACTACATTCGCCTCTCAAATCGTCAATGAAACGGTGGACGATCGACTCCCACAAGTTTCAAGCGACCCCTGGTCTCACGGATTGTACGACCTGGATGTCTGCATCTTGAGTTACTTCCAGTCGTCTTGATTGTATGTCTTGCCACTGGTTCCCGGTAACTCAGGATGAGAGAGTGGGATTGATGTCCAGCGCAGCTTCTTTCTCACTATAATCCAAATTTAACGCAAGTTACATCTTCAGGACGGGGACAGTCTGATGATGTCGCCATCTTCGCTTGCGATGGACAACTTACTTACCGCGATCTATATTCACTTAGTCAGACTACACTAGTGTATCCTATTTCTAGCGCCGCCTTTTGGCGACGGATATCGTCTTGGTCAGCTTTGGTTCGCTGATCATGCCAGCTCATCTATCTTCGGCCCCATACGCGAGGGAATCAAGTCCATCAAATGACAGGTGATCTTTATCAATAATTTTGTTGACGATCAACCTGTTTTAAGATCTAAACTGTCTGATATCTTTATATCCAGCACCTCACGAAATCTTACCTCTGGTTACAGCGCGCCCTAACCCTTGTCGTCTCACAACAGGAACCCACCCACATCCCTACCCAAGGACATGTTTGCTCTTTGTGTGTGTGTAATAATCTGCCTTATAGCGTTTGCTTTTTCTAAGCACATTATCAATTACAGCACGCTATGATCGACCCACATTTGCTAGATCACTAAGTTAATATAATCCATTTCGGTTCAATAGCTTAATTCATGTTTCCTTGAGTAGATTGGAAGTTGAACTATATATGAAATCCAGTTTTTAATGACTCGTGCGTGAACGGACATCTGCAAGACATAAAATACCGATGAATAGTTCGCGGGACTAGCGTTTGCTGAAATTACAAAACTATATATATATGAGCTTTAGACACCTTTATCGTCTTTCACTTTAATCATGGTTTAAACTTTTTCTAAGTAAATATTTTTTTTATGTGCATACAAGCAAGGTGAAATTTACAATGTTAAAAATGTGAATCAAATTAGAGCGCGAAGAAGATATAAAAATTAAAAAAGGAAGCGAAGAAAGATTCCAGAACGATTACGAGTATAAAGAAATTGGAAAGATTATATTATTCTGGTTTTATTTTCATTTCTCGAAAACAAAATCATTGTTCAATCTTGTTATTCATGTATGAAAATATATGGATTGTTGTTTGATGTGCGTTGGTTTCAAACCCAGTCAATTGCCTTTTAGCCTGTTTGATTAGACGTGTTCACAATATCATAAGCTGTACAGTTTTTTTATCACGCTTGTTTTCAGTCACATTTGTTATTCCGTTTTATTGCAGTCACTCACCTATTTCAGCAACATCGTTTTGGTAAACAACACTTACTGCACGTAGCATACAAAAACAAGAAAGAAAAACATATCAAACTAATACATTTTATGAACTTTTATTACAGAAGACGGTGAAAGACGTCAATGCACATTCATGATTATTGTTGTAATATACTTTCATCTGCTTTTGTCAAGAACTAAATGTGATGATTAATGGTACACGTGAAATAATGAATGCCATTTAACAGAACTACCTGCACAACAGATACATTTAACAGCACAAAATAGTGTCACCATCTGAAGGAAGCCACAACTGATTTTTGTGTGAAGAATATGCTTCTTTCGTGTCTGTTTTATGTGAAAGAGCAGGAGAACCCAGCCCTGCCGGGTAGAATTATGACAGTTGTTCATTTGTAAAACCCTCTTCCTGCACTTCTCTAATCATTCACATTCTCATTGCACTCTTTCTCGGTTCTTTAACCCGTCATTTCTTCTGCCATCTTCAACCTGTCCATCCGCCCACCTCATTTCGGTCATGTCTTCCCTCTAACCACCGCTCCCTACATCAATAGCCCATAAGCCCGTCAATACCACCCACCCCTCATCGTATGCATACACGCCACAGATCACAGTTCATATTCATCTATGCTGTCTGTGGAAATATTTAGAAAATCCGTTTCCTCGATTATAGGCAACTGTTTTGATGTGTCATAGGGGTCGAGTCTTCAAATGTCCTCAGGGTAATGAAAGCTAACTATGCAAAATGCGGTTCAGATTGGTGGAACGGATTGAAATTGTATAAGGAACAAACACACAAACAGACTTTCACCTTGTATATATCGTCATCATGTAACATGACCTTCGCAGAACGTTGCTCCCGTCATGTCCAAGCATTCCTTGACATCTTGGTGCCATCGCCATCTTGGTCTGTCTCTGCCTCTCTTGCCCGGCACCATACCTGCCATCACATTCTTGGTCTGTCTCTGCCTCTCTTGCCCGGCATCATACCTGCCATCACATTCTTGGTCTGTCTCTGCCTCTCTTGCCCGGCAACATACCTGCCATCACCATTCCCTCAAGACCGTTGTGTCTTTTGATGTGGCCCAAATCATTTCCATTTTCTATTCACGATGGAATTTATGAACCAACTCTCTTCTATTCCCACCTTATCTCGAATGTCTGAATTCTTCTATTTTTTCGGTCCCTGGTATTCTGAGGGACCTATAGCATTTTGTCTCGGAAGACTCGATTCTCTAACTTGAGGTTTTGGTAACTGTCCATGTTTCGTTGCCACTTGAGAAACATAGATTCTCAAAGTTGTGTCAATGTTTGTATCGTTTCACTGTAAAATTATATATATTTAGAAAGATAATAACATGATCAAGCAATTAATAATCTAAAATGGATTTAATCATAATATAACAGGAACATTGATAATAGTAGTGCAAGAAAGATATGATGAGCGGTTAAATGAGGTGTTTAATCTGGCTATTGGAAGTTCGTACTTACTCGCAGACAACAAACTATAACCTCTCTCTCTCTCTCTCTCTCTCTCTCTCTCTCTCTCTCTCTTTCTCTCTCTTTCTCTCTCTCTCTAGATAGTACATACATATGTAGATGTAACTGAGTTGTTCTGATGATGTTTCCCTCTCTGCCTCTATGTACATATACAGTAAAACTATCTGCCAATTTATGTGCCATTTTAAGATTCTCTGTCTATTTTGCATACGTAAGCAGCATCTGAGAAATTTGACCTATGACAACACAGTTCAAAGAACTTAATGGCATCTCTCTGTCATCCTGTCTGCCACTCTATCTCTCTCTCTCTCTTTCTCTCTCTCTCTTTCTCTCTCTCTCTCTCTCTCTCTCTCTCTCTTTCTCTAGTTCTAACTTTCACACTCACACTTCACACAAAACAAGTACTTAAATATTTGCCTACAAGGTCATTCTCTGTGCAAAGCAAACATAGCAAACTTAGAAACAGTTTCTGCCCGATTCAATTCAATCAATAACTTGTTATCAAGACTAAAATAAAAGAGAGACAACGCTTATATTTGATTCATCTTTTGAAAAACTTCCAGATTACTTCCCTCTAGAGAATACAGTCGTTAATTTAACTGTCATATGTCCTATCACTCTGTCCAAAATTGCATGGCTGAGAAAAAGTTTCGTATTTTCGTACTAATAACAGGTGAAAAACTATGAACAACTTTACAATGAGATGAAGGAAACAATTACTTAACAAATTCAATTTTAAAATGTGAGTTTTTAATTTGGTAAATAACTAGAAATGATGCAAGTTGCAAGTTGATGACAATGATCTATACTGATGTAACTATACCAGATTGTTATAATCCGTTATTTAAATGTGTTTACAGTAAAGTTTACATTATCCCACGAAAATAAGTTCTCCTAATTGTTGATTGCTTTGTATGGTTCCATTCCATTTGTCTTTTTGACTTCAAAATTTAAATGATTAAACTTTTCGAAATTGTTACTGTAACTATTACCGAGAATCGAAAGGAGAACAAACAACAGACAGTAACTTGTCAGGTACTTGTAATAACGGATTAACATGATTAACATGAATTAACACCGGGCCGGTTATCCCATCCTGTAGAAACATTTAGTCAAAAGCAAAGAAGACATCAACACTCCCGCGTAAAGGAAAAGCAGGTAAGTGAAGTGACTTTAGCTATGATAAATTGTCCATCATCTTATTTGTGAATAATTTACTATTATTTTAAAACTTTTTTTAATCAGGTTATTTCCTTCACCCTGTTATCACCATAAACGTTTAATGAGGCTGTTTAGTTTCTTCTTACTATATTTCAGAGAGAATTTGATCATGTGCCTATGGTGTCTCCTCTTCTGTTAAATTCATTTGCACCAACCTAAAAGACGCATGATGTGGTCATTTGCTTGCATGTGATCTCTAGCTTAAGACATATCATGTCTATCCACAGCGCTGTCCTTATTGAATTGTTTTGACATATTTGTTACCAAACTTCTCATATTTCCCAACTTGAAAAATATTTTGCTGTATATATATTTGTGGCGGTTCATAATGAGTCTTTCTGCCTTAAAAATACACTCACTCATTTATGCGATTTCCAGATTATCTTTAAAAGTTTCTTTTCTAATGATTGTAGTCACAATTGTGTATCTGCATTCACCATTTGCATGAAGTGTAGTTTTTAATGAATCTTTCTTGCTTGTCTAAAATATTTAGTTCACTTAAGTATCTGCTTAAACTCTGTTCCTTCTATATTTATTAGCTTTACCTATGAAACACATATCATTCTACACAACCCATAATCTATTCATTTATTGTATTCTTAAAATTGATTGATATGTATTATCTAGTACTACCCATTCCATAAGTTGTCATATCCTTTCTTTAAACAATAATAAAAAAGCATGCAGACTTTCACATCTTTAGCAACTAATGTTTTCAACAATCATTCAGCTTTTCGATATACCAAGTCTCACCTGATATCTTCAACAATCATTCAGCTTCTCGATGTACAAAGTCTCACCTGATAGATTCAACAATAATTCAGCTTCTCGATGTACAAAATCTCACCTGATAGATTCAACAATCATTCAGCTTCTCGGTGTACAAAATCTCACTTGATAGATTCAACAATCATTCAGCTTCTCGATGTACAAAATCTCACCTGATAGATTCAACAATCATTCAGCTTCTAGATGTACAACGTCTCACCTGATAGATTTGCTCATGAAATGTGGATTACATCTCAACAAGTAAACATGTAACAAGAAACACAGTGAAACAATGTGCCTTCGGACAGGGTATGGCACGGCTGTTCACGGTGGCTTTAACTATTTCAGTTTCAACCAGGAAGATAATTACATAAATATATGAAAAACCGTACAAGCCAGAACAAATATTTTTACAATTCTCATTGGAGCATTTTTGAGTTTCTGGGATCAGCCTAATGAATTTATAGGCTTGAGGAACAATGGTCGTTTGTCATGAAAGTCATCACGCAGTTTGCAGAATATATATTTATTTCGCCCTTGATAAAATAACCTTATCCATACAACAGCACGGTCTAACACTTCCTCCTTTACGGCAGCGGTTGCTAAATGACGAAACTGTTACTGTTACTGGCTTGAAAACGCATTCGAAATAACAAGAAGAAAAGCAAATACACTCGTCATCTTTGCGTGAATCTATTTTCGTAGAAAATCATGCAGCACTATACTGACCATTAGTGATCTTTATTTTCTATTGAGGTTTTGGTACCACATATCTTTTCTTTGTTAGTTTATCATTCAAATAGAGAATACGGTTGCAACCAATTAATAGCAAAGGGGTGGAAGGTATGACCCATAGCGGGCGAATACGGTACATAGTCAAAATCAACATCTGGCTGGAAGCTACATGCATTCACTTTACACCAAATAACATGTCACTTTCTCACCTCTGCATTCGATCATATGACTGCGCGAGACAGTGATATCTCATATACAATATATGGCACTGTGGATTCACGGGAGACACGTGGCTCGAGAACCAGGACTCAAAGTTAAGAACGTCATGAAAGTGATTTGACATGTGTCGGTGTAGTTACTGCTGATGATGATGTTGAGGACATATGTGCATATGGTACATGTGTTACATTGGAATGGTGCGTCAATCTCTGAAGGAGTGGCAGATGAGACAACAGGAATAGAGGTAGGTTCGAACACTGATCATGTCGAAATTGAATGTAAATCAATGTGTTCCACATATAGCAACAAATATGTTTTTCTACTTCGTCATGACAAAATGTGTAATGCTTTAGATTGCTTAAATATATGTCAGATAGGGGAAATATTCAGTTTCGATGTCTCTTAAACTTGCTAAATCTTTAAACTGCAAAGTCAATTCTTGTGCAATCGTTTTTACGCTTTGCCACTATATATATGCAGCTATTGATCATCATTAAGCGAAGGACCTAATATTTATCATGAAAGACACTTTATTCAACGAGAAACGCCATGAAGATTATTAAAAATAAAGTACGTGCCTCGAGTGAGATGGGTACTAGTACATGTAAGAAAGACACGAAAACGAAAGGACACGACTGGGATTCCACCAATGACTTGCAGATTTGATCTTCAAAAAGCGAGGCACATATTTCTACGTCAGAGAACCTGTTTTTGACTTGTTATGACTACATCTGCATCGTGGTTGATTCTTGCAGAAGTTGTTGGCCCTTCCTCGCACAAGTTAAAAGACACTACTTTAGCCTTTAGAAAAGAATTGCTTCCCATTACGCAGGTTTTGGCAATTTTAGGTCACCCTTTCTTGTCTTTAGTGTCCACTTTTAAACAACTGTTGCTCAGAAAATACAATGCATGCCTATAACAGGGTGACCTGTTTTGTTACAAATGGTCGCTTGACAGCATGGATCGCATGGGAAAATGCAGATTAAAGAGAAACCACTTCATATAAAAAACAAAAGAACTTGCAAGAGCAGACCAAAACATAACCAGGCAGCGGTTAGAGATCTCAAACGAACATCTCAAATCCCACCATGAAAAAAAGGCAAGTTCCCTGAGATAGTAGAAAGCATAGAAGGAATAAGGAAAAAGCGAACTGCGACAGATTTAGAAAGAAAACTTATTACAGAAGAATATCTTAGGAGAGTATATCCACCAGAAACATGGATACACGTTTCTTCATGGCTCATCTAAAAAAGCCACATACAATGGAGGCGAGGGTTCTATTACAGACTAAGGAATGGAGAGGGAAAAGCTCGAGTATTAACAACGGGAACTTACTCAAATAACTTCCGTGCAGAAGCAGAGGCACTGAAGGCCGCAGCTGAGCTTGTAATCCAAGATAAAGATATCCATCAAGAAAACATAGTATTCCAGACTGATGCCGCGTCAGTATTAGCAGCGCTAAAACAATACACAGATGAAGATCTCGAGCAATGTATGTTCTCTCTGACACAGCTCTTAACAGAACACCCAAGGTGGGTAATTCAGTGGATCCCATCCAATAGCAATATTAAACGCATTGACGCTGCAGACAAACTAGCAAAGTGTGGAGGAGCATCCCCACAAACAGACCTGAGCATCACAAATAATGAGGCCAAGACCATAATTAAAGCCAACTTCAGAGGAAAATGGGCTGATCAACACCCCGACTTCCGAAAAGAAGACAGCTACTTTAACTTAACTAGAGAAGAGCAGGTCGTCATCTTCAGACTGAGAACTGGGCATAACAGACTCAATGGTCATCTTTACAACGAAATGAGGATTGGGACAGATGACAAGTGTCCATTTGGGGAGCATACCATGACCGTGGAACACATCCTACAAAGCTGCATGCTCACGCAGGAAAAGAGAGAATAATACTGGCTTCTCGAGACAGATTTAAGACAAAAGCTGTGTAGAGATAAAACTGCCTTAACAACAACGGATTGTTTTGTAAGAGAAACCGGGACCTTGATCTGAGGATGAACGAAGAAGAAGAAGAAGAAGAAAAAGAAAAAGAATAAGAAAAAGAAAGAAGAAGAAGAAGAAGAAGAAGAAAAATAAGAACGAGTCACTTAAAAATACAAACCTATATTCTAAAAATCTGAGGAGTATCAAAAGAAATGCTAGATATCCATTGCATGAGTTAGAATGATGACTGCGAAAGCTCATTGTGAACTACACCAATCTCAGGTTGTAGTACACTGAAAGACAGATGGTAAAAGTGGCAAGATGGCATTAAATGAGTGTGTGACCAATTGTACAAGAAGGGAAGGTGGGCAAGGAGCAGTGTACACAGCAAGAAGGAATACCTGTCAGTTTGTTGCAGACCTAAATAAGAATGTCTAAAGTAAAGATAAAGGCAGTCCTATAGCAGACACTGCTGTCAGGGATGAAGTGTTAAAAGAGACTTTATTGTACGAGGCCACATCATGCATGAAGTGGGATAGGCAGCTATCTTACAGCTACCTTTCATTCCCTAAAAATACGTTAGGTACTTTTACAACTGGGTTGACTGGGATAATCGGTCATACCTTGAAAAAAAAAACAACCACATGCCACGTCTATCAAACTGAGCGCGACGTGATTTGAACCTGGTACTCTGAGATGTGAACCAAGCTCACATGTTTTATAGTATGCTCAACAACGATGACCTTTGGATATTACTTGCAACACTGAGATATTCTTGCAGCAGTGAGATAATATTGCAGCACTGAGATAATCTTGCAGCACTGAGATAATCTTGCAATACTGAGATAATCTTGCAGCACTGAGATAATCTTGCAACACTGAGATAATCTTGCAGCACTGAGATAATCTTGCAACACTGCGATAATCTTGCAACACTAACATAATCTATCATGGTATTGTACTCCCGGATGCCCAAACACCTGGCGCGTGTGTAGAAGCCTTCTTTGTTTGCAAGAAAGCTCTAGAAACAATACACATTTATTTATAGCACATATTTTTATGAAATTGAGGAAATTGTTCTTCCAGATATCAGAATGAAGGGGAAGATTGACTAAGCATTATCTGACCGTCAATTCTGTTAACTGGTTTATTGACTAAACATTATCTGACCGTCAATTCTGTTAACTGGTTTGTTGATTAAACATTATCTGACCGTCAATTCTGTTAACTGGTTTGTTGACTAAACATTATCTGACCGTCAATTCTGTTAACTGGTTTGTTGACTAAACATTATCTGACCGTCAATTCTGTTAACTGGTTTGTTGACTAAACATTATCTGACCGTCAATTCTGTTAACTGGTTTGTTGACCAAACATTATCTGACTGTCAATTCTGTTAAATGGTTTGTTGACTAAACATTATCTGACCGTCAATTCTGTTAACTGGTTTGTTGGCTGAACTGATTCGTGAAATTTAAATTGAATGTGTCGAACAAAATACGATATGGCATATTTTGTTAATGAAAAATATAACGAATACTTTGTAAAATTGCCCCTCATACGACTCTCACTTTCTGCTATTGATAACCTTTTGATAGGTCTTATTTTGATGGAGTTGCTAAAATTGTCTCTCGTACGACTCTGACGTTCTGCTATTGATTACCTTTTGATTGGTCTTATTTTGATAGAGTTGCTATTGCTGTTACTAACGTTTTCCATGCTTGATTGGTATTTGCATTCGATCTTTCCATATTTTAATCTCGCCTAGTGAATGTGACAGGCATGTCATCAGCAGCCTTGGTGACAGGTAGGTAGACCATCTCTGCATTAGGGTTATGCAGCGTCCAGGTGGCCAACCGAGCCACCTCTATCATAAACACCGCCATCTCCATCAGGGCTAGTGGCTTACCCAAACACAAGCGAGGTCCCTGACCAAAAGGTATGTAGTTGCAAGAGTTTACCAGTTGCAATTTCCCCTGAAATGTCAAGAGGCATGTCACAGTTGTACTAAGGCTTTTCAAAATTAAAAAAAAAGATGGTTGTTGAGATTAGGTACACATTATGAGTTTTGTTTGTGGGCGAAACTATAATTATAAGTTCCGATTCTATAGAGGACATAAACTATACATACATAATTATAAGTTCCGATTCTGCAGAGGACATAAACTATACATATATAATTATAAGTTCCGATTTTATAGAGGACATAAACTATACATATATAATTATAAGTTCCTATTCTGCAGAGGACATAAACTATACATATATAATTATAAGTTCCGATTCTATAGAGGACATAAACTATACATATATAATTATAAGTTCCGATTCTATGGAGGACATAAACTATACATTTATAATTATAAGTTCTGATTCTTTAGAGGACATAAACATATAATTCACCTCCAGGGTTTTATTCATCCATCGGAGAGGCAGAAACTGATCACTGTTCTCAAACAACGTTGCGCACAAGTGGGTGTCCCGTACACTGTACATTACCGTCCACCCTTTGGGAATCTGATAGCCCTGTGTAGTAACAATGAAGGGTTTTACAGTATATCTTCTATGTAGAAACAATGTAGAGCAGACTTCGGAATAAGTGGTAGGTGAGGGGTGGTTAGATCACAAGATGACATCTACAATATGGTAGGTGAGGGGTGGTTAGATCACAATATGACATCTACACACATGGTAGATGAGGGGTGGTTAGATACCAAGATGACATCTACAACATGGTAGGTGAGGGGTGGTTAGATCACAAGATGGCATCTACACACATGGTGGGTGAGGGGTGGTTAGATCAGAAGATGACATATACAACATGGTAGGTGAGGGGTGGTTAGATCACAAAATGACATCTACAACATGGTAGGAGTGGAGTGATTAGATCATAAGATGACATCTACAACATGGTAGGAGTGGAGTGATTAGATCATAAGATGACATCTACAACATGGTAGGAGTGGAGTGATTCGATCATAAGATGACATCTACAAAACGTATGCAAAGACAGAGAAGGGAGTGGCGTTGGCAATTCATTTGAAATTATTTCAGCACTGCTGTACTCTATTCTACACTTAACAGCCAATCGGAGCGGATCTATATACGACCGTACAAAACTGATGGTAATTACCCCAACATCCAGTGTCGTTTCTGCCTGTCTAAACAGACCTCCAACAGGTGGGTACATCCGGAGTACTTCTTTGCACACACATTGGCAGAACTCCAAGCTCTGTACTAGGTCATAGGTCAGGTCAAGGCCACTTCCTGTAATATTAGCCCCACATATTTCCTAAGTACGTGTTCATGCAATGGACACTAAACAAAATTATTCAACAATAACACACACAAAATGTATAACGTCTTTCGAAATGAAGTGCTATAGCAGGATACTGAAATATCGTTGCACTACAGCCGATCTTCCTAGTGGAAATGGCAACTGGTTAATAATCGTATCCGTCTACTTGTGCTGTTAAGTGCAGTTGATAGTTCAAATGGTCATTCTTTGGTTGTGTTGGAACGTGTCTTGTAGTATTTCTGTTATGTTAATCTATTTATCTGCTATGTTGTTTTCCTCGTGTCTGGTAACTAGCTACTCTTGTTGTTATATCTGTGCATTGGCTATTTTTCAGTTTGCATTCTCATGATCTGATCGAATCAAGACGACCATGAAGTTGGAAGATCATGAGGTGGATTCAAGAAAATGAGACCGTGAGAGTTGCAGGGTAATAAGGTGGATTAAAGGAAACGAGACCATGAGAGTTGGGGGGTAATAAAATGGGTTAAAGGAAACGAGACCATGAGAGTTGGGGGGTAATAAGGTGGATTAAAGGAAACGAGACCATGAGAGTTAAGGGGTAATAAGGTGGGTTAAAGGAAACGAGACCATGAGAGTTGGGGGGTAATAAGGTGGGTTAAAGGAAACGAGACCATGAGAGTTGGGGGGTAATAAGGTGGGTTAAAGGAAACGAGACCATGAGAGTTGGGGGGTAATAAGGTGGGTTAAAGGAAACGAGACCATGAGAGTTGAGGGGTAATAAGGTGGGTTAAAGGAAACGAGACCATGAGAGTTGGGGGGTAATAATGTGGATTAACGGAAACGAGACCATGAGAGTTGGGGGGTAATAAGGTGGGTTAAATGAAACGAGACCATGAGAGTTGAGGGGTAATAAGGTGGGTTAAAGGAAACGAGACCATGAGAGTTGGGGGGTAATAAGGTGGATTAAAGGAAACGAGACCATGAGAGTTGAGGGGTAATAAGGTGGGTTAAAGGAAACGAGACCATGAGAGTTGGGGGGTAATAAGGTGGGTTAAAGGAAACGAGACCATGAGAGTTGGGGGGTAATAAGGTGGATTAAAGGAAACGAGACCAAGAGAGTTGGGGGGTAATAAGGTGGGTTAAAGGAAACGAGACCATGAGAGTTGAGGGGTAATAATGTGGATTAAAGGAAACGAGACCATGAGAGTTGGGGGGTAATAAGGTGGATTAAAGGAAACGAGACCATGAGAGTTGGGGGGTAATAAGGTGGATTAAAGGAAACGAGACCATGAGAGTTGAGGGGTAATAAGGTGGGTTAAAGGAAACGAGACCGTGATAGTTACAGGGTAATAAGGTGGATTAAAGGAAACGAGACCATGAGAGTTGGGTGGTAATAAGTTGGATTAAAGGAAACGAGACCATGAGAGTTGGGGGGTAATAAGTTGGATTAAAGGAAACGAGACCATGAGAGTTGGGGGGTAATAAGTTGGATTAAAGGAAACGAGACCATGAGAGTTGGGGGGTAATAAGTTGGATTAAAGGAAACAAGACCATGAGAGTTGCAAGGTAATGAGGTGGATTAAAGGAAACGAGACCGTGATAGTTGCCATTTTCATGCTGATTTTTGTAGAGCTTGCCTTAGTTTGCTTATTCCTTAAGTGATGTTTTTGTTTGTTCAGTCGTCGATAAACACTTTCTAGATCGAAACGTCAGAAGTTGTCTGCCCATGTTATTATACAAAATTGCATTTCAACCATG
Organism: Ariolimax columbianus; assembly: GCA_036924085.1. Taxonomy (NCBI): domain Eukaryota; kingdom Metazoa; phylum Mollusca; class Gastropoda; order Stylommatophora; family Arionidae; genus Ariolimax; species Ariolimax columbianus. Next base: position 22,075,577 of record JAVGWX010000003.1, read on the forward strand.
TGTTTCTTATTGTAGTTTCACTTAACGACCATTGATAAAATACCCAATATTATAAAAAGCTAAATCAGTTAATGTATTTGATTGGACAATGTTATTGAAAACTGTGTATACATTTCCCGTAGTAATTATTATAGCATATACTATTTTGTTCTACATGGTTTTTTGTATTAACACGATTATAAGATTATTTCTAAGATTCGCATCGCATGTCGCAGATAGTCTTACATGCTATTTCGCAGATAATTCTTAGTCTCACCAGTAGATAGCAGGCCCTTGGCGTCCAACTCGTCTCTGAGAGCAGTTAGTACTTCTGGATGTTTTCCCAGCAGCAACAACAGAGTACTGATAGCGCTTGATGTAGTTCCTGCACCAGCAAGCAGGAACAGGACAGCATTGTCAATGACTTGCTCCTCCGTTAGCTGTTGGTCATCGCCATGGCTAGCCAGGAAGACATCCAACATACAAACATGGTCCTTGTCACCATCAGACGACAGTCGCTGTCTGACAAAGTCTGCGATGATCTTCTTGGCTTTGTCTGCCTGTAGTGGAAAAAGGACAAGTAAAGGCGGAATGTTTCAAACCTCAACTTGTTCTTCAGATTCCCAAAAGCTGGGGGATTCATTATTTTATTCCCTGTATCAAATTCTGAAGTATAATTCACATTCCATCTTTGATAAACAAGAGCTTGAAATAATACGAATTTTCCTCTTCGCCCAAAACAAAACCACCTGAATTCTGATATATGAGTTTCATATAATTCAATCCTGTCCCCATCCAACACACATATTAATATACTATGAATCCTTACTCCCCCCCCTCCCCCTCCGAAAAGTGGTTAGTAGTCGAGGATGCTCGTGCTGAGTTTGGGGGTTACGTTTTTTAGTTACCGGGGATCTTCTTACACCCCTAGTTATACTAGAGAGGGTTAATCGGGATCCAGGAGGCTGTAGCGGAATTATAGTGTCGCTCCCCATCTTGTTGACAGGGGTATGTGACACAGCATGTACACAGGACGCAGGTGCGTAGCGAGGTCTTGATCAGTATGTATCACCTGACCTTGATTGCTCTTGACTTCCATCAGTTTGGATAAATTTTAAGTTTTTAGTAGTACTGTGAAGGGCGCGTTAGTTCAATTCATAGCGAGTAATTCGCTGTTTTCTGTGGTAACAGCGTGACTCGGGCGAATCACGTCCAGGGACTAAAATAATCAGGGTCGTGATTTTAATCGGGGACCGCTTCTCCAGTCAACCCAGCTGCAAATGGGTACCTGACGCATGAGTTAGGGAAAGTAAAAACAGCAAGGAAGGGTACTGGCCACCCCACCTCTCACAGGCTGCGGCTTTAGTAGTACTGCACTTGTCGTCTGATGTTTGATGGTAAAGAACGAGCAAAAAAATATAATAAAAATATATTATTTAGCTTTGAGCATTTTCTGACCTTGTAGAAACCTCCTCCTGGTATACTGATGGGAAGTGAGAACAGATTCTGGTTGACTGTTACAAATGCCGCCCTAACAAGGCCTTGAGCGTCATGCTCTTTCCGCCAGCCAAGTACCACCTCCAGCATTACGTCACACATGAGATCTTCACAGGCGCGGAAGCCAAGTATCTGTCCCTTCTCGCACCAGGACAGGATGTTGGACCGTATGTGTTCTTGAACACATGGCAGATAGTCTCCAAGCCTAGGGTGTTAATAGAATGTATATTTATGCATTCAAAACAATCATTTATAGACTCCAAGTTTTCTTATTCGCCCGATCCCCAGGAAAGCTCGCCTTCCAGACATTCCCCGCATACACGTACGCAATAGTTACAGAACATGTAGGAAATATTAGAATGTACCTTTAGCTAATCACTACTACTTTTCACATTATGTACGGGTCTAACGTCAGAAACAGAGTTGTCACTAAAATATCTAAAGTATGCAAATAAGTGGACACTTACAATTAACTACTGTACACAATTTTGATAAAATATGGAAGAGCAGACTACAAGTACTGCAAATATGTGTAACCAACAACATGTACACGTTGATCAGTGATTATTTGGATAACAGAACATCAAGAGTACAGGGATACCTCACCAAATATGAAAAAAGAACAAAGAGTTCCGCAGTGTGGAATACTCTCACTCATATTGTTCCTCATTTATATAAACATAATCACATAATCATATAATCACATAAACCCCCGACAGAGTACACAATGGATTATGTACATATGATATTGCACCACGGGCACCTGAAGAGTCTACACATGTAGCTAGAAACAAAATAAATTCAAGAGGCCCTAAATAAAATAAAGACATGGACAAAGAAATGACAAATCGCACAAAAGAAACCAGAACCACTTACGCAATCTCGTATCTACCTGGTCCACAGAAGAAGAAAAAAAACCAATAATTTCCAAAATATTAATACCACCCAAAACCAAAACTCTATCATCACTAGAGCTATGAGAACAATACCAATAAATTCAATGGAGAAGAAATCATGAATACAAGAATAGAAAGTATGAAGACGAGAAGAGACCAAATACCACGCCAGCAGGAAGAAAAGTTCAAATGAGTGCCAAATCATTCAATATATGACAAGATAATTCGCTCCGTAAAAGGAAAATTAAGGAGAAACCACTTATATTTAAAAAAATCAAAAGATCTTGCAAGAATGGATACAATCATATGCCAGACAAGGGCGACGGCGTGGCCTAGTGGTTAAGTGGCACGGCTCACAACCAGAAGGTGCTGGGTTCGATCCCCATCACAGCACCGGCCGTTACCCCGGGGAAGCAAACCCTTAGAAAATGCAGGAGGAAGCAGACCCTTACATAAAATGCATGCTGAAGTCCGATGCACTGGGCCGACAGGCGCAAAATAAAAACCACAGTGTAACGCACATACGCCTTGGGGAATAGATAAATAAGGCGAAAGCAAAAAAAAAAAAAAAAAATAAAAATAAAAAAAAAAAAAATAAAAAAAAATACGCCAGACAGTGTATGCGTGCATATACAGATGGCTCAGCTAACAAAGTCACATCCAATGGAGGTAGGGTATATTACTGACAGAGAAGTAACAACTCTAGTACTAACAACGGGGACATACTCCAACTTCAGGCAAACATGGGCTGATCAACACCCCAACTTCAGGCAAATATGGGCTGATCAACATCCCAAATTTAGCCAAACGTGGGCGGATCAACACCCCAACTTCAGGCAAACATGGGCGGATCAACACCCCAACTTCCGAAAAAGACTACTAGGATTTAACTAGAGAAGAGCAAGTCATCACCTCCAGACTGAGTAATGGGTATAATATACTTAAGGGTCATTTTAACAAGAAAATGAGTTTTGGGACTGGTGACAGGTGTCCACGTGAGACACACCATGGCCGTGGAACACAATCTTCAAACCTGTACACTCACGCAGGACGAGAAAACAATACTGGTCTCGTGAGACAGATATGATACAAAATGCTGTACAGAGATAAAACAGCTTTACAAACAATGGTATTCTTTGTAAGAGAAACTGACTTTGATCAGATTATGAACGAAGAAGAAGAAGAAATAATGTACATCGTACTTCACTTACCTTAAACGTTGATCTAACTATGCTTACCTGTAGAACAACAGAAAAGAAAATCCCTTTGTTCTGCGTTAAAATCGATCTGGCCACCGTCTAGTCTGTCAAATGTTTAATAAAACATTCAACTAAACTAGAAGCTATAAACACTTCAAAATAAACACAGGTCTACTCTGATCGAGGGAGATCATGTGAATAATTCTGCGCTCAGGAGGACGCTAATGAAAAAATAATACAGACACTAACTACCTTTTCTCTGCTTTCATTATATTATTTGTATTTAAATGACACGAAAACAGTAATATTCTAGTTATAAACAGTTTGATATTCACTTTGTCACATTGTAAGAGAATAATAACACGTGTTTGAAAACAAATTGACTAAAAAATAATATAACTACGAAGCAACTTGAACAAAAATCGGGAGGTGACGTTATGCTGGTAACTGCTCTTGTAAGTGAAGCAACGGATATTTTCAAAATGTTTGGTTAATGTCTATTGCTGAGGTCTCATGACGAGATGAAGATTGTGGCATGTGTCTTTAGGTACTTTCTATACATCTCATCCTTAAGTACTTCCTAGACATCTGGTCCTTAGTGTTCTTATATGTTTTGACAGCAGGCTATACTGAGTTACTGCTTTGTGTTGCAGATAATATTCTACTAACTCACACCAGTGCTTGTACCGGCTGCCTGTTCAGAAGAACGATTTCTGTAATAAGCCCCGAGGAAAAATCCAGAGGTTATAAACACTCAAAGGTAGAAGCTGGCTTTCAGATGAGATCAAGAACTGAGATGTGCAACATAACGTTGTAAGGAATAGAAGCGTCAACCTTTTTGCGTTTGATAGAAGACGGGTTGTATAGTTCTTGTCGTCCGTCATTGGCGTACAGAGGTGGCTGTGGTCGAGAGGAAAGGCACTCGACCTCTCAAAGATATGAACGGAAAACGGCATGGGCTCGAGCCTCGCAGGTTTCAAGCGACCCGTCGTCTCAAAGGAGTTGGGACTAGAGTGCCTGCAGTCCGCTTGACTCGTCTTGCCACTGGCCCAATGTAGTTTGGAACCAGAGAGTGAAATTGACGACCAGCCTAACTTTTTGCTCACTATAATCCAAGTACAGCGCAAGTTACATCCTCACAATAAAACCGTCTGATGGTGTCGACATCATCGCTTGCGATTGGCAACTAACAGGACTTTGAACGCCACGGCTCCACAGGTTTCGTATTGTGATCGTCTGGTTGACGAAGTCCAAAGAGCGCGTTCCTCTTGGTGAAAGACACCAGAGTGGGGAAGAAAGCAAGTACGCAATCACACAACATCCTGTAGGCATCTCGTGGTATAGATGTCTAGGGTGCAGGACACTCTGTATTTAGAAATCATATTAGAGAAGCGAGAAAATAGGTCGCTAGGGTCAGTAGATATGTAGGAGGAGGGGTTGTCAACATTACATTGAAAGAAATGAGGATTGCACGTAAACCACTTAATAAATGACATGGGTTGAAATAAATGCGTGTATTAGTGCTTATTCATGAACGTATGTACTTATTCATTTGTACACATTGTAATATATATGTATTTTTGTATAATCCCATTTGATATTACTTCATTGGCCTACACATTTCTGGCATTCAGTGATTCACACATTCTTGGCCACAGCCTGGCTAATGGCTACCACCTTAATCGTATTGTATCGGTTATAACGTCCATTGTCATTGTTTTTATTCGTTAGGTGTTTTCGTTTGTTTAATGCTCTGGGCAAAGGTCTTATGGTCGTAACGTGTGTTTTATTTTGTTTTTATTCCGATGCAGCAACTGAGACACACCTATTGATATTGTTATCTACCTGGCACAAAATAGTGTCTATGCTACCTTTACCTTTTACATTATGTCTATCCGGCCGGCTGACATTTTCCTACTACCCAACACACATACCTTACAGGAGACACGCTCGTTAGAAGTCTCTTCTTCAGTCCAGAATGCTCAAGTCCTGTGGTCACCGCAAGGCTCTGCTTGCCAAAGAGACACTTCGTAGTACTGGGTATCTTCATAGTAAGCAAGTGTGGCTCTTTGTTGATTAGAGGCCATATATAGTCGGCCCCTGAGACCCGAACAGTAGGACTACCCAGCAGGTGAGTCTTGTAGATTCTGCCATACCTGGCAAACCGCTCCACAAAGAAGCGCGCTCCCTTATTGAGACATAATGGGAAACATTTGATTGAGATGCTGATATAAGACTAAATAGTTGAGCTGACCAATATAATAATGACAGTCAAACACTTATTATAACTAAATGGTAAAGGTTGGGAAGATGCATGTTGGTGGCGATGAGGAAGTGGTGATAATGATGATAGTATGTGGTGATAACGGTAATTAGAAATGGTGATAATGGTTATTTTGAGTTGTAATAATGGTTATTTTGAGTTGTAATAATGGTTATTTGGTGTTGTGGTAATGGTGGTCTGGAGTGGTGGTAATGGTGGTCGGGAGTGGTGGTAATGGTGGTCGGGAGTGGTGGTAATGGTGGTCGAGAGTGGTGGTAATGGTGGCCGGGAGTTGTGGTAATGGTGGCCGGGAGTTGTGGTAATGGTGGTTGGGAGTGGTTGTAATGGTGGTCGGGAGTTGTGGTAATGGTGGCCGGGAGTTGTGGTAATGGTGGTCGAGAGTGGTGGTAATGGTGGCCGGGAGTTGTGGTAATGGTGGTTGGAAGTTGTGGTAATGGTGGCCGGGAGTTGTGGTAATGGTGGTCGGGAGTTGTGGTAATGGTGGCCGGGAGTTGTGGTAATGGTGATCGGGAGTTGTGGTAATGGTAACTGAGAATAGTGGTAATATTGTAGTTAAGCAATGACACAACTGTTCGTGAGAATGGATAACGGTGATTCAGTGTGGTGATAATAGTGATATTGAATGGGAAAAATAATATAGATTAGTGGTTAACATGCTGTTAGGAAGAAGTTATACTGGTGATGGTGATTGTTAACAATAATATAGCTCATTTGTGATAATCATTATGGTGACAATCATAAAAGTTAGTTGTGATAATACTGGAAGTTAGTGGTGGTGGTGATAATATTGAAAGTTAGTGGTGGTGGTGATAATACTGAAAGTTAGTGGTGGTGGTGGTGGTGAATTTACTGGAATATAGTGGTGGTGGTGGTGATAATACTGGAAGTTAGTGGTGGGGGTGATAATACTGGAAGTTAGTGGTGGTGGTGAATTTACTGGAAGTTAGTGGTGGTGGTGGTGATAATACTGAAAGTTAGTGGTGGTGGTGATAATACTGAAAGTTAGTGGTGGTGATAATACTGGAAATTAGTGGTGGTGGTGGTGGTGATAATACTGGAAGTTAGTGGTGGGGGTGAATTTACTGAAAGTTAGTGGTGGTGGTGGTGATAATACTGGAAGTTAGTGGTGGTGGTGATAATACTGAAAGTTAGTGGTGGTGGTGGTGAATTTACTGGAAATTAGTGGTGGTGGTGGTGATAATACTGGAAGTTAGTGGTGGTGATAATACTGGAAGTTAGTGGTGGTGGTGATAATACTGAAAGTTAGTGGTGGTGGTGATAATACTGAAAGTTAGTGGTGGTGGTGATAATACTGAAAGTTAGTGGTGGTGGTGATAATACTGAAAGTTAGTGGTGGTGATAATACTGGAAATTAGTGGTGGTGGTGGTGATAATACTGGAAGTTAGTGGTGGTGGTGGTGAATTTACTGGAAGTTAGTGGTGATGGTGATAATACTGGAAGTTAGTGGTGGTGGTGATAATACTGGAAGTTAGTGGTGATGGTGATAATACTGGAAGTTAGTGGTGATGGTGATAATACTGGAAGTTAGTGGTGATGGTGATAATACTGGATGTTAGTGGTGGTGGTGATAATACTGGAAGTTAGTGGTGAAAATACTGGAAGTTAGTGGTGATAATACTGGAAGTTAGTGATGAAAATACTGAAGTTAGTGGTGATAATACTGGAAGTTAGTGGTGATAATACTGGAAGTTAGTGATGATAATACTGGAAGTTAGTGGTGATAATACTGGAAGTTAGTGGTGGTAGTGATAATGCTGATGGTAAGTGGCGATACAGTAGCGATTGGTGGCATCAATAAATGGGTGCATATCATGATGATGGTGATGATGATCAATTTGATAATAATGATGACAATTATGATTTTGGCGATGGTGCTGAGTGGTAACAATAGTTTTGATTAACGATGAAGATAATTGTAGTGACAAAATAACAATAATGGTAATGATTACGACAATTGTAGAAGATTTTCAAGATGACGATTGTTGAAAATGAAGATAATGATGTTCCTTGTTAAAAGCAGCTGTTGTCAACAGAAAGTTAAAGGTAGTCCTGCTGGAAACACTGTCGTCTGGGATCAAGTGGTGGAGGCTTCAACGTACTAGTTCTCAGCACTTCTGAAAGCTACCCTTGGTTTCCCTTAGAAAATGTCGGGTTCCTATTTTCAGATGGTACTTACTTCCCCTGTCCAAGCACCAAGTTACAGTATGCATCCAGTATTCAGCAAAATGGATTGCTTTGTCATTTGCCTCAATCATGTCGCACCCATTGCGTGTTTCCTGGAGGTTGGGGCAGGTCATCAGGTGGTCTGTGTCCTGTATTGCACCACAATCACACGTGTCCCCATCTGTGTGACCCTATCATTTCATATTCCACTTGCACCGTGATGCATCAGTTCGGAGTCTGTTCAGCTGTGAATGGTAGATGATGTCCGGGGGCAGGTTCTTCTCGAAGTTCCATCTCTGGGGCCTGCATCAATTCGTGCCATCTCTCGATACAGCGACTTTCAGGGTTTGACTGTATGGGATGTGTTGATTTTAGGGAGCTATGTCTGGATTTGGGTCTTGTGTTCTGTACCTGATGTTCAAACATTGGGTGCCTTTGGTTTTGTGCTCTGTACCCGATGTTCAAACATTGGGTGTCTTTGGTCTTGTGCTCTGTACCTGATGTTCAAACATTGGGTGCCTTTGGTCGTGAGCTCTGTACCTGATGTTCAAACATTGGGTGCCTTTGGTCGTGTGCTCTGTACCTGATGTTCAAACATTGGGTGCCTTTGGTCTTGTGCTCTGTACCTGATGTTCAAATATTGGGTGCATTTGGTCGTGTGCTCTGTACCTGATGTTCAAACATTTGGTGCCTTTGGTCGTGTGCTCTGTACCTCATGTTCAAACATTGGATGCCTTTGGTCGTGTTCTTCCATTCAGATGGTAAACTTGTGCATGTCGCGACTAGGGAGCTAACTCTGCACCTATGCCACGAGAAGCAAGCGATGTAACCACTCTGCCACTCTTAGTTGATGCAGAAAAAAACGATAATTGCTACGTTTATTCTCGTTACCAATGGTACATTTGTAGGTCTGACAAATAAAGGTCGCTTTCCTCTGCAGTGTGCATGTTTTTATTTGATCTCAGACAAAGAACTAAAACCTATGAAATACATTGGTTTTGAACGCATGCCTTCCATATTCGAAGACCGACAACCAAACCAATCGTCCACCCGATCATCGTTGGAGTTGGAAGGACTAATAATATTACTGAAACTGGGAGATGATAATGATGAGACTATGATGTGTACGATAAGTATATTTCTGTACAACCACAACTCACTTGGACAGCGAACTGAAGAGATTCTCCAACAAGAGGCAGGCCCATCTGTCCAGGGGGTAGCGGGTATGGACAATCTGAGTTTTTCTCTCTTTCGTAACGCCGTTTCCATAGCAGCCAACACAAGCATACCAGAAGAGCCGAGACTAGTATGGACAGGGCTGTGATAGTCAGAACCTCTTCGATTGTGCTAAATGAAATTGCCCTGGGGAACAACATACTCCAGAGTTTAGGGCAGTGGCAGATCCCTAGCGCAGAACTTTGACAAAATTGTCGGCTGTTAATTAAAGACGCCGCACTAGAAAACATTTTTTTCTAACAAACTATGTTCACGGATTGTGTGTGGGGTGGAAAGTTTTATAATGATTATTTTAAATATATTTGCTGTTCCCTAAAATATTTCTAAAATATTCGATGGACCTTAACAAGAATAAAATGGTTAACGCTGTCTGACACACACGACCAGCAGACTCGAACTTGAATGACGTGTCAATGGCTTCAGTCTTGGGCCTGCTAACTCTTTAAAAAACAAACATTATTTAGTTGGGGGCTCACTAGTTTTATAACATTCTTAACTAGAAGAAAACAGTTCCCTAAATCTGCTTGACTGTATCATCTTACTACATGTTCACCGACGGCAGACCAAACAGATATACCCATTTTGCGAACCCATTTAAAAAAATGTGTATTGTGTATTTTCTGTGTCTTCCCATTTTGAGTTTTATACTTTTTATGGTGAATATTTTGACAGATAAGCATCGCAAAATGTGTTACTTGGCGTGCAATCCCAGCGTAAAGTAAAGTAACCCACAGCATTACTGCGGTAGGGGTATGAGATGTTAGCGATCTCACATTTCAACGGCTCGGCTATATGGGGGCGGTATGCATCTCCTCTTCCTCGCCGCTTTTACTTCTCGTACAAACCCGGTATTATTTAAGGCTGGGTCAACTCGGGATCCGTTGTGGTCGGAAAAAACATTTCCGCCTCAAATGGGGAATGAACCCAGGACCACTCAGATGCGAAGCAAGCGCGTTAACCACTGTTTAACTAGACATGTCGGGTATTTTTCTTAGTATGACCACTTCTCCGTGTACAGAACGAATTGGCTTAACTAGTGTACTGTAAAACTGCCATGGTGTTTCCACATTACAAACACGCAACCATACACTGGTCGATACGGCAAAATCTCAAATAGATACACACACGCAAACATACACTGATCGATACGGCCAAATCTCAAATAGATACACACACGCGTCCATATACTGATCGATACGGCCACATTACAAACAGATACACACACGCATCCATACAGTGACCAATACGTTCTGATATCGCATCAAGAACTACAGTCTGGGGTGGAAAGGGCCGTGCCTTCGCCAATAGAATTCAGAAAGGCGAAACTTTAATTTTTCTTTTAATACCGTACTAGTCAGCCGATTGTTGAAAAATAGTTTGTCAGGTATAATTAGTGTAGATTTTAACAATGAATCATGTTACGCTTATGAGGAGCGGAGACTAACGTCCGGTCAGGCAAACCATACTGATCAGATTATCTTAGCCTGGGTCAGGCAAACCATACTGATCAGGCTATCTTAGCCTGGGTCAGGCAAACCATACTGATCAGACTATCTTAGCCTGGGTCAGGCAAACCATACTGATCAGACTATCTTAGCCAGGGGCAGGTGAAACATATTGATCAGACTATCTTAGCCTGGGTCAGGAAAACCATACTGATCAGACTATCTTAGCCTGGGTCAGGAAAACCATACTGATCAGACTATGTTAGCCAGGACCAGGGGAAACATACTGATTAGTCTATGCTTGCCAGGCGCAGGTGAAACATACTAATCAGATTATTGTTAGTCAGGCTCAGGTGAAACATGCTAATCAGATTATTGTTAGCCAGGCTCAGGTGAAACATACGAAACGGACTATTGTTAGTCAGGCTCAGGTGAAACACACTGACGAGGAGCTAATGTCAAGCAGTTCTCGCTAGATACGGGATGCTTTAAGGTAGTCGACTAACAAAGTGGGAACCGGCACTGTTATCCGTTTAGTGGTGAGTGTACTAAGATGACTCGCTTTGCACTACAATCAGGAGAACCCTGGTCCACCTTCTCAGGTACGCCTCGAGATGTGAGATGAGCCACTGTAACCCCCCCCCCCCCCCTCCACCAAAGAAAGTCATCAAGAGGAACTAGCTCAAGTAGAAGTGGCATGAGCAACAACAACACGGATATCATCACACATTGTCAATCTGAGTACTAACGTTCCGCCTGTTACTTTAGATGTGTTGTTACCAGACACTTTCCATACAATTCAAATCTGCACATTATATTCATATAGAAAATGAAAACACGTTTTTGTTATTGAATGTTGATCAACTATAAGCAACTAGGCAACCATAATCATTGTATTATTACAGATCACATATGCTGACTATCAAGATTGCATTGCATAAGTTCATTCCTGAACCAATAAAAGCCTACAATTATCTGCCGGTTCTAAACTAGTATAATTAATTACTTTTTCAACAAATATTAGCGCAAGTTGAAACTCTAAAGACATTTCTCATTATTTCACACACGAAGTGCTTTTCCCTCATCTCGGTAATGAGGGAAAAGGTTAATAGCTTGTTGCAGCTGGTTATCAACATGAGAACCAATAACAGCCAATTTTCCCCAAGTACATCGTATTCAATATTTGCAATTGTCTTTTTTATAGTCTTCGTTTCAAATAAGAGAAAAGCATTATTTAAAAACAAAAACACGACACACGGGAAGTATAGAATCTCAAGGGGCGATAAACGACCGCTAACGTTAATTTTGACTAGGGAAAATATCCGTAATCTGTCGTTGGACACACAGAGTTTAGGCAATAACCTTTCCTGTGTCTAGCTAGGTCATGTAGGCATAGGCAAAGATGATGAATCAATGTAGATTTCAATGTGAGAGAACGATGTTGAGTGAAAACTATGAAGAGTTCAGAAACATTACGTAAAAGTCGAGATTCGATGGCAGGATGAGTGGCTCTAACTTTAAAACGTTACTGGTCACATAATTTGCTATTTTTTTTACCAGCTATTTCCGTCAAGTAAGTTAGATGACAGATAATAATTCTAACATGAACTGATCTTGTGTCCTGTTAACATTAATTTGATTGGTTTCGCATGATTTTGAATGCTAAAAATAATAATTTCATGGATCTGGTATAATGTGTAATATTAAAATAAAAATATGAAATCAGGTATAAATAAAGTTGAATAATAATTTGACATACAAATATTGAAATGGAAAAATCGTGTTACGGTACGGAATTATAGACACTGAAATAAGTGCAGCAAAGGAAATGAAAGGATTTAGACAACCTGCAAAGTAGATACGCTCGAAAAAATTAAAAGTACAATAATTGAAGAAGTTGAATTTCACAGTAATGTGAATTGATAAACTTGAAAGGTTGAAAAGTAGATCAAATAACAGTACGGTAACATTGCATTTAAAATGTTCTCATTTGCAACTGGTATTTCAGTCCTTGTTAATATTAATTATCAGATGGTAATTGATCAAGTCTTATATAATGTTGATCTACAACATAATAATTGTACGTGTCTCCTTCCGGCTCAACGCAGAGTATCGGGCCATCATTGTAACTGGTGCCCTTATACATAGTCAGTATAATAATAGTTACTATGTGACCTCTTCAAATGGTTGTGCCTGTAGTAGGTCGTTTTACAAGGATGTTCCTATCCCTGGATACAGCACTTATTGGTCGCCTTTTATGACACACTTTGAAGGTTTCGGTGGCTCTAATGTGTCCTTCTCGGATGATATCATTGAGGTGAATAATTTGATTAAGCATTGATAACGTTATAATATACCGTAACTAAAAGTAAAGTAAAGTATCCCATAGCATTACTGCCGTGGGGGTGTGAGGTGTTAGCGATCTCACATTTCAAAGGCTCGGCTATATGAGCCGGTTTTACTTCCCGGACTGAACCGGTACCCATTTAAGGCTGGGTCGACCCGGGAGCCATTGCGGTCTGAAAAAAACATTACCGCTTCAACTGGGGAATGAACCCAGGACCACTCAGATGCGAAGCCAACGCGCTAACCACTGCGCTACGCAGAGTGATATTATCTGATTTAACTGTAACTAGAGTGATATTATCTGACTTAACCGTAACTAGAGTGATATTCTCTGATTTAACTGTAACTAGAGTGATATTATCTGATTTAACCATAACTAGAGTGATATTATCTGACTTAACCGTAACTAGAGTGATATTCTCTGACTTAACTGTAACTAGAGTGATATTATCTGACTTAACTGTAACTTGATGTTTTGTATCTGATCTCATGGCATGTAGAATGACAACATTGATGGGGTACACAAAAAAGCGGCGGACACGGAACTCAGAAACCCAATTAGCTATACCAATTGTGCTGTCTCTTCTCTCTGACAAGTCCTAGTTATTAGCTATACCAATTGTGCTGTCTCTTCTCTCTGACAAGTCCTAGTTATTAGCTATACCAATTGTGCTGTCTCTTCTCTCTGACAAGTCCTAGTTGACGTAAGGCATGTTCATGTATTTCTCCTCACGTTGTACCGCCTCGGTTTTGTTGTTTGTATTATCGAGAGACGTAAACCAACCATTTGACGAATCTTTTAGGATGTAGGTTTCTGTAGTTGTATCTTTAACTGAGATAGATGCAGGATTCTCGCTTGAGTTTTGTTAATCTTTCTTAACTTGGAATTTAAGCAGATCATACAAGTCACGGCAAACTCCGATCGAGGCTATTAAATTGTTAAAATAAAGACAATTTCTCACACGCGTATGTGCCTATCAGGACATTTTCATTACCGGTAGCTTGTTAAGTCTCCATTATATCCATAACATTATTCACTGATACAACATCTCCGGTTGTCCTTATTTATTATCTTGTGTCATTTTTGATAGTGTAACAACAAATACAGACACGATATGCTATATTTCGTGCACATAGACAATGTGAGCGTGGCATCAAAAGTTCTCAACGCGGGGGGAAAAAATACACGTGCTCTGAACACATTGTCTCCAGTGGATAGCACAATGCTTCAAAGCAACTAATACACAATGTGTGGGGGATGACGTATGGAACTATGAGAACTAGAACGGTTGGCTAGAGACTTGACACAAATATTGTAATCTTGAGCAGCTGGCCAGAGACTTGACATGAATGTTGTAAAATGGAGCAGCTGGCTAGAGACTTGACAGGAATACTGGGGGAGGATAGGCACCAGTATGCTACCGTCTTGCCATGACAGGTCCTAACAGACGCCCAAGATGTGACCTAAATAAATTTTAACCAGGACGCGAGACACGTGCTCTAAAGACGAGTTTCATTGAGCTCATGGAGATTGTAGAATATGTTTGAAAGAATGGATGTATACGAGAGCCATATTATTCTTTTGTAAACACCATACACTAAGTACAAAGGATGTCTATTCGAACTGGTGTGAGAATGTAATATATGTAAGAATGCATTATAGTTGGTGATCAACGAAATATGTTTTCCGTGTAATCAACATAAATACCCGGCCCTATCTGTTCGAATAATTGAATGAGTGACGTTGATTGGACAAGAGGGCTGGTACATAAAAGAGGGGATATCAGGTGGGCTTAATTAGATTACAGATTATTCTACCAATGTGAAGTTGGTTTGGTTGTATGTAGCAGAGCTATATTGTTCTCAAAGAAAGAAGCAATTCATAATTATATGTCAAAAAGGTCAGGTTTTAACCATTTAATTCATGTGATAAAATGAAAGAAGATGCTAATCCATTGACTAAGGTAAGATGAACGAAGATGGTAATCCATCGACTACGGTAAGATGGAAGATTATGTTAATCCATCGACTACGGTAAAATGGACGATTATATCAATCCCTCGACTAAGATGAGATAGAAGATTGTTAATCTCTCGACTACGGTGAGATGGAAGATTATATCAATCCCTCGACTAAGGCGAAGATCATTAATTCCTAGACCGGTATGATGAAAGATTGTTAATCCTTTGACTACGGTAAGATGGAAGATTGTTAATCCTTTGACTACAGTAACAGGGAAGATTATGTTAATCCCTCGACTACGATGAGATTGCAAATTATGCTAATAAATAACCAGGGGAAAATCGACAAGAACAACATTAAATAAATACATTAAAAGTCCTCTAAACGGAACAGCCCTATCAGTGTTAACTAGAGCCTAGCATAATATATAGAGCAGAATTATGGACAATCAATAGACCAACAAGTGGCTCCATAGAGACTAATGAAGCGTGGTATAAACGATAAAGATTAACAATTCCACATGAATTAGCAGACAAAACATAATGCACAAAGGGATCCCAGAGAAGTGTCCATGTGTTGTGTCGACTGACGAAGACAACCATATCTCTCTGCATCTAGAGCATATCTAATTGTCTTCTATATCTAATTGTCTTCTAAATTTCATATTTCTATATTTTATAATTATTTTATATTTTGTTATTATCTTTCATATCTTTTTTATTTAATATTTTAACGTCGGGGGCTAAGATTAACGTCGGGCGCTAAGATTAACTTCAGGGTCAGGTTAAACACACTGACCAAGACCATACCTCATTTCCACACAGTTCTCTATGAAACAGGTTGTATTACAGCAGCCTGGCCAGCAACGTCAAGACGGTGTGATCCCCATTATGGTGAGACTACTTGAAGGCCTAGGATCGAACTACAGTCAGGAATTATAAGACCCATCCTCTTCAGTAAATCCGGGATATAGCAAAAGCCATTACAACCTGCTACAAAGGAAACATCATCAAATGTGAAGAACTCATGGCAAATAGAAGTTTCTACTGACTTCCAGCAGATGACCGGGTGTCTTCAAGGCGTACCACAACGTCTCTACTGACTTCCAGCAGATGACCGGGTGTCTTCAAGGCGTACCACAACGTCTCTACTGACTTCCAGCAGATGACCGGGTGTCTTCAAGGCGTACCACAACGTCTCTACTGACTTCCAGCAGATGACCGGGTGTCTTCAAGGCGTACCACAACGTCTCTACTGACTTCCAGCAGATGACCGGGTGTCTTCAAGGCGTACCACAACGTCTCTACTGACTTCTAGCAGATTCCTAAGTGTCAATGTTCTTCTAACATCCTTCAACTAGTAAAAGTACAACAAAACAGGGTTGCTTCAGTCCGATGAGCTTAATAACTTTTTCTTATACAATGGTATCCTTCTGTCTATCACTGTTAGTGGGTTCAGTCACATAATTATTAACTAGTGTTGATGATATTAGATAATACTTGTCTTTTGATATCGCTTTGTCCGTGTGCCCTGTTGTGTTTCGCGCTTGGCATCGCAACCCAGCGATGTCGAGGTCGGCTAGTCCGAGGGGCAAAAAGTGAAATGAGTAGCCTGCCAATAAAGCGAACACACAAGTCAACCTCACTTCCAAGTGGTGCACACTGAGAAACTATGGCCGCGAGGCTGTAGGCAAACGAGGCAATGGCTCGCCTGGGGAGATGGGCTACTCCAGGTCAGATGCAGATGTTGGCCTGCACCGGCTTGGAGAGGAGATGGGCTCCGCCAAGAGAAAACTGCCCAAGATTCACACATGAGGACACAACCACAATCAAACATACCGGCTCGGTCGCAGCCCAGGTTAACAATGATCGCGCCTGCCGTCCCACACCACGTCGGAGGCGATAAGTGTGCTACTGGTGAAACCTTCAAACTGAGGAAAGACAAGCTCACAATAGGTACGTGGAATGTTAGAACACTGAACCTATGTGGCAAAATCAATGAGCTAACGCACGAGATGGAGAACTACCGATGGAACATCCTTGGTATATGCTAGGCTCGATGGAAAAGCTTTGCAGAGTTTACCACAGAGGAGGGCCACAAGTTCTACTTCAGTGGCAGGGAGGACAAACATTTACATGGGGCGGGGATACTGGTGCATAAAGACACAGCCAGATGCATATTGGGTTGCCGCCCAATATCTAGCCGTTTTATCATCTTACGGCTAAAGGCAGCACCGTTTAATATTACCATAATACAGTGCTACGCACCCACTGCAGACTAAGAAGATTGTGAAATAGAGGCATTCTATGATGAACTTCAAAGTCTGATACACGAAAAGACATATTGGTAGTCCAGGGTGATTGGAATGCAAAAATTTGAGAAGATGCAGTCCACGATTGGAGGGGAACATTTGGCCCATACGGAAATAAAGAAACCAATGACCGGGGCCTCAGACTCCTAGAATTCGCAAGATGCAACCAGCTGTTGGTGGCAAATACGTTTGGGTTAAACAAGCCGTCGAGACGCTGGACATGGCATAACCATAGCAATGAAGCACATAGCCAGATTGACTATATACTGGTCCAGAGGAGGTTCCGATCGAGCATCAACACCGACAAAAGAATTTTCCCCGGAGCTGATATAGGAAGTGACCACGATCTGGTTATGATGACCATGCGTCTGCGATTGAAGGGAGTCGCAAAGAAGGATGTGACCAGGCTAAAGTTTGACCTGGACAAACTAATGGACCCAAAAATCACCGAAGTGTTCCAAGCAAGGGTGGGAGGGAGATTTGCGCTACTGTTGGCTCTCAGAGAGGTACTGGATACAGATACAGTTACACAGTCTCTTAACGCAGCTCTCATAGATACTGCAACAGAGATCCTGGGATGCCACCAAACAAAAATAGAAGCCATGGGTGACCAAAGACATTCTAGACCTTTGCGATAAAAGAAGGTCACTGAAAAAACACAATCACCCACCGAAGGATGTCGGCAGTTATAAAGAGGTCAAGAAAGCCATACAACAAAAGATGAGAGGCGAAAGAAGCGTGGATATGTGAGCAATGCGCAGACATTGAAGAGAGACTAAACAGAAATGATGCTAAAGGAGTATACAAGGTGGTCAAAGAACTGGTAACACCAAGACAAAGCAGGAACCTTATGATCCATGATAAAAACGGCAAGTATCTCATAGAGAGAAATTACGTACTGGCAAGATGGACAGAGTACTGTTCTGAGCTATATAACTATGAAGGGCGAAACAAACCTGAGAAAACATTCCCTCCAACACCAACAAATATAGAAGATAACCAACTGATAACGAAGGAAGAGGTAATTGCAGCGGTAAAGACATTGAGAAGAGGGAAGGCGGCCGGCGTGGACAATATACCAGCAGAGCTCTTACAAGCGGGTGGAGAGGTAGTGGTGGAAGGCCTGACACACATCTGTAACAAAATATGGGCGACAGGAAACTGGCCGGACTTATGGACGAAATCTATAGTTATACCGTTACATAAGTCTGGAAACCTAAAGCTGTGTCAAAATTACAGAATAATAAGCCTCATTAGCCACCCTAGCAACGTCATGCTTAGATTAATCCTCGAACGATTGAAACCCTAAGCAGAGAACATTATTGCCGAGGAGCAAGCAGGGTTCAGACAGGGAAGAAGCACTACAGAACAGATATTTAATTTAAGGCCGCTAAGCGAGAAATATCTAGAACAGCAGCAAACACTGTATCATGTGTTTGTGGATTTTAAGAAGGCGTTTGATAGGGTATGGCATTAAGCGCTTTGGGCAACCATGAGAATGTATAATATCAATGGAAATATTATAACGGTCCTTGAACACCTGTATAACAAGGCGTCTAGCGCAGTTCTTGTGAATGAGAGGCGAGGGGACTCGTTTAGCACACCAGTTGGTGTGAGACAGGGGTGTACACTCTCTCCAACCCTTTTCAATATATTCCTTGAAGGAATTATGAGTGAAGCACTTGGAGGTCACGTTGGTACTGTCAAGATAGGGGGCCGAACGATTACCAACCTTCGTTTTGTAGATGATATCGACGGGTTGGCGGGTTCAGAAGCAGAACTCCAGGAATTGGTCAGAAGGCTCGATGAAACAGCTCTTGACTGTGGTATGGAGATAAACGCTGGAAAGACAAAATTAATTACCAACAACGCTACGGGCTTCAACAGCAAGATAAAAGCTAACGGTCAGGAACTCGAAGTGAATCGTTTTAAATATCGTGGGTCGATTGTCAGTGATGAAGGATCAAAATGTGAAGTGTTGGCCAGAATAGCACAGACAATAGCGGCGCTTGCACGGCTTAACAAAATCTGACAAGATAAACGGTTAGCACTACTCAAGAAAATCAGATTAATGCGTACACTGGCCCTGTCAGTATTCCTCTATGCGTGTGAGACATGGACAGTTACAGCTAACCTTCAATGAAGGATACAGTCCTTGGAGATGAGATGTTTCCGAAAACTTTTAAACGTCACGTACAAAGATCGAGTTACAAATGAGGAAATACGAGATAGAATTATAACAGCAATAGGGCCTTTCGAAGATCTCCTGGCAACTGTCAAAAGAAGGAAACTTACTTGGTACGGTCACATATCGAGATTAAATGGTCTTGCAAACACAATCCTCCACGGGAAGGTGCATGGCAGACGACGAAGAGGCCGGACCAAAAAGAGATGGGAGGACAACATAAAAGAATGGACCAGTCTCCGACCAGAAGAGTCACAGGCAGCGGCATCTGACAGAGAGAGATGGCGTGGAGTTGTGAGGATGTCTTCATGTGTGCCCCAACGACCTCACCGGTTACGGGATGACCTGACCTGACCGTGTTTGTCCTTCATTAAACTTGAAAGATATCGCCCATCGTAGCCCTGCTTGTCCATTCTTTACTCCAGTGGCACACAACACCAGTACGATAAAGGCTTCAACGTTAAATTGGCCTTTTCTTCTCACATCCAGTGTGAAACATCTTACTTAACCGGTGCTTGTAGATCTAACTGTCCCTTTACTCATAGTCATGTTGGTGGCCTATTTCCTTCGCCTGTGGTGACGCCACTGACCTTGACATATCTCAACTTAACTTGCTCCTGACCAAATGTTCATACTCTTCAGGTTACCAGAGATGAAAAACAAATAATGAACTGGTGAGATAAAACTAATATTCATAAGAAGATACAGATCAAGGAATGAGCTGACCAGCAGCCAGCGACTCGTAGTTGGCTGCTTGCATGAATGTTGGCGAACCATAGCTGACCAAGACCCTATTCCGCCTCCAAGCGGCGGTCCTGGAAACAGCCTGTACTAGTGTAGCCTCGTTAAGAGAAAGTGGATGACAGTGGGAGGGCTAACCCTGTACACAAAAACCCCAGTTGAAACAGGATGAATCGGACCGAAAGGCGCAGATATCGCGGCCTCACTGTAAGCTACGATATAACGTCTATTTCTAGGACAAACGCTGAAGAAGTAGAATAAATTCAAATTGCTAAATAAATGTAAGTCTCCAGGAATGAAATGACTAACGTAGTAAAATAACATAACAAGCGAACACTTTCTAAATCAATGCACACACACACACACACACACACTAGCTACGCAGAATAGTGATGGTCACCAGACACATGAGGTCATTTCCATTTACTAACTGGCGTGTGCACACGCAATATATAACACATTTGTTGCAACAATTGCATATTATTGATTTATGTCCAAATTTAACTTAAGGTATTCCAATAACAGCCGAACGCAATATGGCTACCGATATACACGTACAAGAAGATGAACAGACACATTCACGGTTCAATGTACAACACATATTGGAAATGTGCTGACACGGTTCGATATAATCAGTTGGGATTATCCTAACGTGTGTTCGGCTAATAAATACAATCAATCCAAATGGTCGTTTCCATATATCAGTCTGAGATCAGTGGCCTGGACATCTGCCAGACTTGCAGCGTGCACCTAGGTCATCGCATTGTTCAAATTGTAAGTATACAGGTCATTTGTTGACCTTCTTAGGGCACTTACAACAATACATGCTCGATCAAATCTGCCATGGCTAGTGTTATTCTGAAATCACTTCAAAACCCTGGAACTTAGAGACTAAAAAAGAAGACAGCTAAATGTAAAGCTTAAAAACGTAAAATTATTCTTTGTGCACAGATGATGAACTTAAAAATGGCCGTTGGACTTCTGCCCCGCAACGAATACGGTGTATCCATTAAATAAAATATTTGGAACAGTAAACAAATTATCTCTGTTTCTGATTATTAACGATTAGTAGTTCCAAATAAGATGTGTTGGTGCTATACTTGGAACTAATCAGAAAACACATATCTGGCCACATAATATGTTTGCCGACATTGTAATGTAGTCTTGCCCAGCAGAGTACGAGAATTACTAAAATAGAAGTGTTGTAGAATCAATGAATGCCACTAGCACTGGTTAAAATGGTGTACTTACCAGCAGACAGCGACGATCACTACATTGTGGAAACTTCCAAATATGCTTGATACCATCAGAAAACCCTGCCCATCTTGGGCCCACGGCAGCACACATCCCCGGCCCCCAAGTCGGGGGCCAGGATCTTATATTGGCCTTACGTGGCCTTGTCTGACCCACTAGCCTAGTCTGTCCTCACTGGGTCAAACTATGCAAACTTACGCCGGGTTGCGCGCTGTCGGAGGAGCTAGTCTTGCCCAACGTATCTGAGCAAGACACTGGGTTAACGACAAATATCATACATATTATACTAACTTAACTTAATTATACTGGTTTAGAAGGCTCTACAAAGTGAATACAACCAGTTTATGTCACTCTACGGAGAATACTGTGAGCATCCAATTATTTTTGAATGCATTAACTGACTCTGCTTCCACTACATTAAATGGAAAATCGTGTTTTACCGGAGTTCCCAAGAATACTGCAACGGTCCAAGCATGTCTCGTAAAGTACAACAACATAAGGTTGTGCAATGCGTTAGCAACTTCATCATGCAAAACCGCTGCTATTCAAACTACTCCTGCAAATATTGGGACTGAGATATCATGTAAAGGGGCCAACTGTAGTTGTAGGCCTATGCTTCACTTTTAGATTTTCAAAAAAAGCGTAACATCGTCATTCCGAATGGCTACTTGTGAGCCAAGAATATGTCCAATGTAGCTCCCGAATGGCTACTTGTGAGCCAAGAATATGTTCAATGTAGCTCCCGAATGGCTACTTGTGAGCCAAGAATATGTCCAATGTAGCTCCCGAATGGCTACTTGTGAGCCAAGAATATGTCCAATGTAGCTCCCGAATGGCTATTTGTGAACCAAGAATGTTACCAATGTAGCTCCCGAATGGCTACCTGTGAACCAAGAATATGTCCAATGTAGCATCCCAAAGCGACTAAATATTGATGTCTATTGATGTCAAATATGTTGCTAAGAAACCATTACAGCAAGAACTGCTTTTTCATATGTCTTCTGTACGGGGCCAACCAAATTGATGGCTCTGCGCTTTATGAGTAGACAAACAAATAAACGCATACAAAAAAAAAGTCGAATTAAATTGTAATTGTTTGACGAATAACGGAGACAAATGCCATATTTGTGGTTGAAAGAGATGTGGTTCGCCAATAGTTGGTAACATTCTAGCAAACAGCGTGGCGAACGTGTACACTCACATTCCCGACGGCTGGTACACTCTGAACACGTGATGCTGGTAATCACATTTGTCAGTGACATTATGCGCAATTGGTATTAGCTAACAAAAATGATGACCACTACTATCTCATCCCCATCTGTTCACTGTGGGACAATGCAGAGGTGTTAGTAGATGATTACGTTTTTCGCATTGCATCTACTTCATCATCATCATGTAGCTTGTTCTTTGCAGAACGTCGCTCTCACAACAGCCAATCTGTAAAACTCTAGATCTCCTGCCAGAATGCCCGACTCCATTGCTGTCATCTTCAGGACTTCCGTGATGCCTTGTGTTCTTTTGCGTTTCGGTCCGCCTTTGCCCGCCTTCCAAGAACCATACCCTCTGATATTGTTCTCTCTATGCCACTATGGCGTTTGATGTGACCAAAATATTTCAGTTTTCTGGAAAAGATGTTAACCAACAAATGTTCGTCTACTTGGCTGTTTTTATTGAAAGAAAAAATATTTAGTAGCCTTTAAGCAGTGTCTTTTTCGAGCTTTAAAGGCCTCTTGTCGTTGATTCTTGTCGCTACTATGAAACATGAGGCAGACACGTCTTGAAATTATTAGCAACGCCTAAAGTTATTTACCTATTGAAACATAGAAAGGGTCAATGATCTTAAAGCAACAATACGGACAGTCATACCTAGAATTTTTACAGCTTTGCTTTCCCGTTGTTACCATGTTCTGAGATTGGATTTGTTTATTAAGCACGTTGCGTCATTTTCGATACAAGGCGCGAACCATCTCATTGCTTTAGTCATTGTCTATCAGTTCTTGAATAAAACGCTATTTTTCAGATGTTTGAGGTAAGTCTTATATAACTAGTTGTGATTTTAAAAATTATTTCGTTGGTGCCTTAAAGCCTTTACAAGGCAATTACAGGTTTTGTTTCGACTTTCGAGTATTTTGTTATTTTTGGCAGTGTTCCAATCTGTAACACGTAGAGATATCAAGGTATGCCTGTACCAGCCATTTATATTCGATATTGACACAATCTAGAGTGGATGGCAGATTAGTTTATTTAAGGCAGGATATAAATAACCTATACTGCATGTCAGCTATACGGTCAAGCGGTATTTAGCTCTCAGTCTAGTTAATAACCAGAGTGGATCCCATCAGCTAGAATCAAGGGTGTCAGAGATGCAGAGGTGAATGAGCTGGCAGCAGTAAATCAGCTGGCAGCAGTGAAGGAGCTGGTAGCAGTGAAGGAGCTGGTAGCAGTGAAGGAGCTGGCAGCAGTGAATGAGCTGGTAGCAGTGAAGGAGCTGGCAGCAGTGAAGGAGCTGGCAGCAGTGAAGGAGCTGGCAGCAGTGAATGAGCTGGTATCAGTGAATGAGCTGGTATAACGTCGAGCTCCGTGAACCACATCTGACAAAGACCTTCCTCCACTTTCCATGTGGTGGTCCTGGAAACAGGCTGCACTCATAGGGTTTATTCACGAAGTTTACGCATTAAATTTACACACGAGGTTTACGCATTAAGTTTACACACGAGGTTTACGCATGAGGTTTTCTGAACTAAATCTCTGGGGAATCTAAATTTCCTTGCCTACAATATGCCATTGTATTTTTAATATGTAATGGGCAGCGTTCCTGAATAAGAACAACGACATAAGTTAAACACACAACAGAAAACTGCACCTCCCCACTCCGTACAATGATATGTGAACAGAGGAAATTACGAAAATGCAGTCCGTTTCCAATGTTAACCGTACCCGGTACCTAGTTTATGTGCTTCAGTTGTTTCTGAGAGTGTTACGTATGCGATAGAAGTTAGAATATAGTCCATTCCACACTAAACCGTCTAGAGTTGTAGACTGTAAAACCAAGCCATGTTTTACCTCTCGGTTGAGACAAACCAAAAGCCAGCTGAATGTGGTATAGATTTCCGAAGAAGTTCCATAAATAATTCGCATGTGATACATACATACATGCACAAAGGAATAGCTAGTTTTATCCGAGGATGCCACTAAGAAGACAAAGATACGTAAATTATGTTTTTATATATAATTATGTATGATTAGCGGAAGGATTTTCGCGACAAAGGCAGAGTTCAACACCGGTCACCGGCACTCTCCAGTCGTCCCAGCTGTAAATGGCTACCTGACCTACTGGTAGGAAAGGAAAAGCAGTGAGGAAAGGAATTGGTCATCCTACATCATAAACAAGCTGGGACCTGGTATATTGAAGTCTCTACAACTGCATACCTGAAAGCAGTGACTGCTATAAGAATAGTTTTACCTGCTAAATGGGAAAAAAATGGGCAAATGCTTCTGGGCAAGACTAACAGTCGCGGCCCGACCATTCTTGAGAATGCGGTCAGAGGGACTAACCATCTCAACGACCTGCTACAAAGTATCCATGGGAGGAGGGGAGATGAATTTGTATGCAGCCAATCAGCGCCGAGTAGTCTGTCCCACATCTGGTGTTTCTAGGTCAGCACACAATTTTTGGAGCACCTTTTCCCGAGTGTCTTTAGAACTTGACCCAATTCGAGATTTTGATTTATGGCAAAAATATGCCAGTTTATAGAACAGCTGGAGTCTGAGTCATGACTGTTTTCTTATGGACCATAACATTGGTCAAAATATTAATAAACTGATTTTTAAATTTACCGCTTTTTTGTGTTAGTAAACCAACATTTGCTAAATGACACAAACGAGTAAATGAAAGTGTCGGTTCTCAAATGTTTCAAATTGTTCCTTCATGCAACAAGGAAAATGGAGGATAACCTATTCTGAAATAAATTGAAATAGACGTTTCAAAATAAACCATCTGTGACATAAACTTTTATAACGAAACAAAACATTAATGTCAAGATTCAAATAACCGTTTTTCATAGTGATATTTCCTATTTAGTCATACTTTTCAGAAGGTCCAATTTTGGACAAAATTTCGTTTCTTAAAAGACTTCATATAAAATGTCAGGAACGTCAGATACTTAAAATTGTACTGTGTGAGTATTAGGGCCTTCGCTGACTTCACATTGTATGGTGTGAGTATTAGGGCCTTCACATTGTATGGTGTGAGTAATGGTGCCTGCACTGACTCCACATTGCATTGTTTAAGTATTAGGGCCTTCCCTGACTCAAAGGCATACATGTTTTGAGGCATGTATCCTGAAGGAGACCAAATGCAGTTGTGGCCCCATGCTTGTGAAGCTGTCACCGCACCACTTAACGCGGTCTCGTAGTAATGATTTATGTACAGCAATTAGCGTCTTCATAATACGGTTGTTTCTCTCACGTACAACTCACGTTATTCGTCTTTTATTAAATGCGTAGTTAAAGTGTAAGTTTCGGATTTTTTCATGGGAATCTTCTGGTAAAAATTCCCCTGATCTCTGGATAGTGAAATCGGACTCCCGTGTTCAGTGTCGAGCACGTTAAAAATCTATTGGCAGTTAGAAACAGAAAAGATAACGCTTAACGGTCGGTGCTCTGAGAACATTTAAACAAATGTAACCAAATTAATTGTACCTTTCCCCAAACGTAGTAAGCCGCAGGAAGTTTCAAATATATACTAGGGATAGCCTTCAGGGACCTAGCAACAGACATCAACATGCCCCTTTGAATACCAGAATGCCAAATGGAAGATTGCGAGGGACAGTCTATTTGCTCCCAGAAATCTACAGCCAGTGATACGATGTAATACACTAGTAATTTCATAAACATGCATCCCGTTGTTATGTTGTACTGAGATCCGATCCTATGTGCCATGTTCTGACCGATCAGTGATGTGTATATGAACCTGGCTCTAGTGGGTGTGCCAGCTTGCTGCGAAAGCGTCATTAGTATTGACTTTTGATATCGGTGATTGGAATATACTCACATCACTCAATGACTCATATCGCATGTGACATACATCACTCAATGACTCCCATTGTCTGTGACATACTCACATCACTCAATGACTCCCATCGCATGTGACATACTCACATCACTCAATGACTCCCATCGGCTGTGACATACTCACATCCCTCAATGACTCCCATCGCTTGTAACATACTCACATCACTCAATGACTCCCTATCACCTGTGACATACTACAATCATTCAATGATCGTATGTGGGGTTAGTATACTCACATTCCCATGAAGATCGCCTGTATGGTTGGCATACTCGCATCTTCAAATGATCGCCTGTTTGGCTGGTATATTCGCATACGCAAATGATCACCTGTGTAGTTGGTGTACTCCCAATCAGCCAATGATCTCCTGTGTATTGGTATAATACAATCGATGAATCAACAATGATGAATATGCAGATGAATAAAGGATAAAATATACGCGGAGCAATGAGGGGTGTCTCAGTGGACTGACTACGAGTGTTGGAGAACTGAGTTACAAAAACCATTTGGATTTATATTTTTCCTTGAGGATTACAGACACACACCGCCTACTTTTCTCACCTAACACACTAAACATTAAAGACACACACCGCCTACTTTTCTCACCTAACACACTAAACATTAAAGACACACACCGCCTACTTTTCTCACCTAACACACTAAATATTAAAGACACACAGCGCCCACTTTTCTCACCTAACACACTAAACATTAAAGACACACAGCGCCCACTTTTCTCCCCTAACACACTAAACATTAAAGACACACAGCGCCCACTTTTCTCACCTAACACACTAAACATTAAAGACACACAGCGCCCACTTTTCTCCCCTAACACACTAAACATTAAGGACACACAGCGCCCACTTTTCTCACCTAACACACTAAACATTAAGGACACACAGCGCCCACTTTTCTCACCTAACACACTAAACATTAAAGACACACAGCGCCCACTTTTCTCCCCTAACACACTAAACATTAAGGACACACAGCGCCCACTTTTCTCACCTAACACACTAAACATTAAGGACACACAGCGCCCACTTTTCTCACCTAACACATTAAAGACACACAGCGCCCACTTTTCTCACCTAACACACTAAACATTAAAGACACACAGCGCCCACTTTTCTCACCTAACACACTAAACATTAAAGACACACAGCGCCCACTTTTCTCACCTAACACACTAAACATTAAAGACACACAGCGCCCACTTTTGTAACCTAACACACTAAACATTAAAGACACACAGCGCCCACTTTTCTCACCTAACACACTAAACATTAAAGACACACAGCGCCCACTTTTCTCACCCAACACACTAAACATTAAAGACACACCGCCTACTTTTCTCACCCAACACACTAAACATTAAAGACACACCGCCTACTTTGATCACCTAACACACTAAACATTAAAGACACACCGCCTACTTTGATCACCTAACACACTGAACATAACAGATCAGGCAGTCTGATAGCGGTAGCTGCCGTATTTTTTTGAGTGGTGAATGTGACTGCAATATATATATGACTCCCTTCTCTAATTTTCTCTTCCTGCTAGTTCATCCTTCAACTCTACCGGTTCTGTTTTCGAGATAAAACTGATCAATTTGTGCGTTTTCACGCAGCTTCGCAAAGCTTGATTTTCAATCCTTCTTTTTCTGAGTCCACCTAGACCTTCTAGCGAATGTATTTTTTCTTCTTGGAAATCATCTTCAGATTCCTGGGCGATGAAGGGAATCTGATCTTCAGTTGATCGCTGTTGTGTGACCATTTGGACTTTTTTTTTCGAAATTTGTATCATTATGGTCTCCTTCCATGTCTGCCGTACAGTTACGTTATTCCAACTGCAGTTAAGGACTTCTATAAACTTCTTTTTTTGCCTTTGTGCCCATATGCCAAGACTTAATAAAATTTCATTTGTTATCCCATATTTTCCTAGTATTTCATTTTCTTGATTGACTTCATTGCTACCAACATTTAGTCAATTGTAAAATTTGTTCTTTATGTGCTCTTTTACCACAATGCTTTTGTTATTGTAGGCCTTTTTTTCATCAATGGTGGTTTTGATGTGGACTCTTGTAACGTCCAAGTTGATTTGCACTATCATCGTGTTCCATAAATATACGTGCATATTTGCTTCCTGTTAGTAAAAGGCCACCATGCTTGATTGAAATTTTAATGGTGTAGTATCTTTTGTTGTTCCATGCTCTAGCTAATTTTCAAAATGCTATTCCCCTTATCAAGGTTAAGAGATTGTTTTTTTTTCTTCTTTCCGTTTAGTCTCTTGTTGACTAATATATAGTTCTTTTATATTTTGCACTGATTTTTTTCGAGATCGGTGTTTGCTTCGTTTGACCGTTTTCGCTGTGCCAAGTTTCTGGCATCTGATAGTTAATATTCGAGCTTTTGTAGTTCTTTACTACTGAGGGGTTTGTAGTTCTTCACTCCTATAGGATTTGTAATTCTTCCCTCTTGTAGGGTTTGTAGTTCTTCAACACTATAGGATTTGTAGTGCTTCACTCTTGTAGGGTTTGTAGTTCTTCACTCCTATAGGGTTTGTAGTTCTTCATTCTATAGGGTTTGCAGTTCTTCACTCTATAGGGTTTGCAGTTCTTCACTCTATAGGATTTGCAGTTCTTCACTCTATAGGGTTTGCAGTTCTTCACTCCTGTGTAATTCTGCCTTGCCTCTCTGAGAATGATCGTATCAGCTTTATCTAGGCTCCCAACTATTGTTGCTCCAGTTGTATGCATGGTCTCACAAAGTCTGTCTGTGAGCATGACAAATAGGCCGAGGTCAGTTCTTGTTGTAGTTGCAGCGAGGTAAAGGAGTGATTGTGTATGGGTAACATTCTTACACATTTTTGATAACCCTTATAAGCACGTGGTCGCTGCCTGCTAGTTGACAGAGTACTTCTGTAACAAGTTTATGGCGGATACTCCCTTTGGAGAAAGCTAGATCTGGAGTGGTTTGTGGGCCACCTCCTGGACTAGCTTGATTCATCATCCTGCCTGCTTATTAGATGGAGATTTGTTTGAATTTCCCAGTCATGTACTTCGCCTTCTCTATTGTGCCTAAATATTCCCATATTTTGGAAGCTGTTATTGAAGCTACCAACCACTTTAACTGTTGGAGCTCTTTATTTTCCAATTAGAAACTGAGAGATCTGTTGACGGTGGACCATATAGGTTATAAATGCCGATGTTTATTTTATTTAGTCATAAAAACTCATAGTATTTCTGTCTGGTTAACTCCTATTATTTATGTCTGGTTAACTGTGTTCACTGCTACCTCACTACTTACTACCGAGTCAGCCCTTCCCAGTCGAGTCTATGACTGAAAATCTGCGACTGTTATTGAAATTGGTCTCCTGGATACATGCGACATCAATTTGATCTTCATGTAGCCACTTTGATAGTGTCAATTTGTGTTTATTCATGGCACAACTGCAGCCTCTGGAGTGTTCTTGTGTTTGGTCGATAACTCTTACCACGTCCATCTGTACATTTACTCCAGAGAAAAGAGGAGAGGGACAACAAGTAGCATTGCATAGATCCCTTTGAGGTGAAATGCCTGGTGACATTTTCCGAGATGATCCCCGTTGCTGCTTTCTGCTATTCGTGCCGTTCTCATGGAGGGAATATGACGTTACACTGTTTCATTAGTTATATGTCTCTACCGCGACACATTGTTTCTCTGTAATCCGCGCGGCTTCTACGGACCAACAAAGTGGGGACCGATACTATGATCCTCATTGGACATTGCACTACAGGACCTATGGCCCACCTTCTTCAGTAAACCCGCTATAGAGAAAGGCATATTCAAATTTGCAAAAGTTTATAGTTATACCCATATGGATGAAAAAAAGAATACAAAAGAGACTGAAAAATACAATGGATTTTCTCTCTTCAGCCATGTAAGAAACATGTACGCGAAGATCTTGGAAAACAGAACAAGACCAATAGACGAAAGACAATTTAGTGAGACACAGTTTGGCTTCAGAAGAGTCGGTACATACGCCCTATTTACTCTAAGGCAGATTTGTGAACTAACAATTGAATTCAAACAGGAACAGAACATCGTCTGTGTATACTACGAGAAAGCACATGACCCGGTGGATAGAAACAACCTATGGGAGATCCTGGAAAACTATAGTCTAAGGACAATTATTGAGAAATATAATAGCAATGTGCCAAAACAGCGGCAATTCTGTGAGAACACCAAGCGGACTCACAGATTGGTTTGTAGTTAAGACAGGAACATGTACTGTCACCACTTTTGTTCATTGTATACATGGATTGAATAACAGCTGAAGCAAACCCCGAAACCACCACAAAGAACAAGCTTATTTTTGAAGATGATCAGAGTATCTTTTATTCAGATGAACAAAACCTCCAAATGCACGCAAAATATATAATATGAGAATTAATACAGCAAAGACAGAGACAACGAAATACAGCAGAATAGAGAATACACTTTATATATTAAGTTTAAAAGCTCAAAACGTAAACATGTCTGAGAATTCAAATACTTTGACAGCGTGAAGAAGGAAGGATGGATAGAGAGGTGAAATTAAGAGCGCAGAAAGCAAATCCCTGTTTCCTGTCAGTTCTCACAATAATTAACACACAAACACATTCCAAAGCAGACAAAGAGACAGGTGATGTATAGTATTTTAATACCAAATCTCTGCTACCAGTATCAGACACGGACTATAACCAAAGCACAAGAAATAAATATCATGGCATACGTGATGAGGTGTTTGACGAAGGTTGTCGGGATCACATGACTTAGTAGAGTACTGAACGAAGAAATCAAACATAAAGTAAAGATGGATGTAAAACCGTGTGCTCAATACAGAGAAAGACAGAAGATAAACAGAAGATAAAGTTGTTCGGACACCTCACAAAAATGCAACCAGTTACCAACTGCGCATGTCCACAATCAATACCGGACATAGGGGTTGCAGGGCAAGAGGCAGAACCCAAAAACGATGGATAAATGGTGTCAACAATACACTGACAACAAACAAACGAAATGACAACAACATCGGCGACATATTTTCGTGTTAAACAGGCACTTATATAGGAATACAGACATGAATGGACAAACATAATGAGAGAGATATCAAGAAACAGATGGGAAGGGGCAAGCACACGCCAAGGTATGTAACGTATAAAACCATGAGGTCTGCGGCATTTTCTAAGGAATTTCAAACTATTCTTAAATTGAATCGGTGTCGATAATCGTTGGAGCAGGAGACAATGTCAGCGAATCTGTTATCGAGTCCACCTTGGTGTCCAGGTGCTATTGAAATGATTGGTCACAATCAAAGAGCTGATATTGTGTCTTCAAACCGCTGTGGGGACTTTAAACTGGAATATACAGACATTAAACCAGAATAGAGACTACGTTCTGAAACCAATCAACTACCGTTTTGTTTGACGATGACACAGCGCCAAATTGATTACCGACAGACTGCAGAAGTTTGACATCAAACCTGGGTGGAGCATGGAGTGGCGTCCAAGAATATGAAAGATTGTCGTGTACAAATCAACAAACCAATAGAGCCATCTCATATTTTTATTGCACATTTTAGATATTACAACAAAATGTATGGTGATGTAATGTATGAAATGGTGTAAAAACGTCAGTCAACTGGAAACTAAAGATTGTGATATAATGTATGGAATTGGATTTTTAAAAACGCCAGTAAACTGGAACCTGAAAATGGTGGGCCCACAATTTTGTGTGCAATAAAGAATTGTGCTTAACAAAATTAATTATTAAAGGTTTACCTTTTTGGATTCTACTGGCGAAGTCACGCCCTCTCCACCTTCAGACAGTTGTCATTTAGACAATATCAGCCCATCTTGGCGAGTGTATGGATACGTTTGTGAATCTGTCTGTAATGTGGTCCACTATGGCAGTTTTTCACTACGGTAGTTTTCCAATCATTTCTGTAGGCGAGAAAGTGTTGATGCCGAGAACCAACCTTCGACATGCACCAGGCAAACTGGACACCAAGTGATTGCGAACACGGAATGTTGGGATAGCCAAACAAGCTCGCGCTGATCGGTGGTAAGATTATTGATGTTAACTCTGTCGATATTATTGACATCCTCAAAATCTGCCGGTGTTGTGGTGATAGGAATCGAGCTTACCTTCAATATTAAATAGCTCACAGATAGCTGAGCATCTTGTGCTTACTTCACCACACGAGGGACGCTGTCGGTGCCGGCTTTTGTGAAGGATTTAACGTGTACAAGCTTTTAGTGGCACGCCATTAGTGAGAACCTGACGACCCATTTTCTTTTGATCGACTTATCGCCCTTACATCAATTTCCACGCCAATCGTCATGAGAGAGAGAGCGAGGGCGCGCACCGATAGCTCTGCCCAGAGTACTGTGACATCGATTATGTATACAACGTAATATATTTTGTCCAAGCGTTTTATGAAGCAAGTATTGCTACTCTGTAAGGAAGGAAAAGCTGTCAGTATTTGCGAGAAGTAGACAACCTTAAAACATGGCTTCAAGTAGTTCAGTACTGAGGGCAAATTTATCCAAATTGAAACCGTCGGTAAACAGCTTATTTGTGCTCAAACAAAGAATTGAGAGGACCGTATCGATGCGGTGGGCAGACAAAGAGTTCACGCAAAATTGGGTTTCAATCGAGGCTAGGTCTCTAGGTCGGCACGGCTTGGGACTGGGTTGTAGCCTCGAGGGTTGGACTTCGTGAGCAGCTGTCAAGAAAAGTTGGTGTTCGACCCCGCGTACAAAAAGAGCCTCTATTCGGTAAACTGATACAATGTCAGTATATAACCGGAAAGTATGTGGTTGCAATCACGTATATTGGCCAAAAGAAAGATCAATCTTCCGAATAAACACATTTGTTTCATTTCGACTCACTCGATTTACCTGACAGCCAATCTTGAAGTCGGTTTGGAGCATTAAACATGTCTAGGGCTTATGCCACTTTCAGGATTTAACTCAAATTAGGGCATTAACATGTCTAGGGTTTGAGGATTGAACTAAAGAAATTGGGGCATCATTATCATACATGTCTAGGGTTTATGCCACTTTTAGGATTGAAATCAATAAATTGGGGTATCAAACATGTCTAGGGCTTAAGTAAGACACTTTGAGCATTGAACTCAAATTCGACTTCCAGATTGTGTGTCAAGTTGGAAATATAAGGCGTCAAAATAATTGCGTAAATTTGTTTCTTTGGAACGTCCAGATATGACCGACACGAATCTAAGGTTGAAACTTAGCGGCGTGCCTTCGTCAAACAGAAGGCGAAGTCTTACAAAGAATTGAAATAAGGGGAGGCTGCGGCAAGATCAAAATCAAGTGAGCATAAACATTTATATGTAATGACTGTAATGTTGAGATATGCATTAGGATAAAAAAAGAAAAAAAAATATGTATGTGTTGTGTACTGCAATGCTCAGGTACGCACTAAGTTGAAAAGAGAACAAAAAACATGTAGTCTATGTGTACTGCAATGTTCATATACGCACTAGGATAAAAAGAAAACAAATATGCATGTATGTGCTGTGTCCTGTAATGCTCAGGTGCGCACTGTGACTGGGACAAACAAAAGAACGAAACTTGCAACTAAAGTCTTCTTCAAAGCAACAGAGGATGAGCAGATAAGAAAAAGAGAATAACTTTAATTTTTTTGCAGTTTCAAACTGCTAAACAATAATAATTGGTTATTTTCTTTTTTTGGCTAAATTATGGACTTTTAAAGCATATCATCTAACATTTTAACTTCTAAATCCGATAAAAATAGAAACTCATTTTAATACTCACATGTTACCAACGTATTCAAGACCCAGAAAAATATTGGAATCCTTCCTGTACCGCTCTCAAATTTGAATTACAGACATACCGGCTTTACTCGACTACATTACGTAGCCAGAGTCCACCGACAGGTCAACCTCTTGAGTCTGTGTTACGTGCAACGGGGTAACCATGACGTTAATTTGCCCGTCGGGGTGCCGGGGAATTATACAATACCTACTGGAAGAACCTACGCCCACCCGGGCCTGATTGTTCGACAGTGGAGTTAGGCCTATCACCGGACAGGAGGAGTGAAAAAGTGACGATTTAATCGTGTAACCGTCTGTGTACCTGTATTTTGTAACACAGGTGATTCAATCAGCGTACTTTGGAATATACCTACATCTTAACATGCATAACTAGTATGTGTGTATATGAATATATATATATATATATATATATATATATATATATATATGTTTTGTGTGTGTAAATATCCCCTTGTTCGTTTTTCACTTCAGTCGAAGAACACCTACGGCTGTATTTGGCCTTCTTTAGCAAGCTTAGGCTAAAATAACTTTGTTTGTTGTCACAATGATGGTGTCAGACAATGTGTTACATTTAATTATAATTCAATAAAGATCGCTTGAGTTATACAGTCCCAAATGGAGCAAAGAACAGTAACACTGCAAGCTGTCAGACATGACAGTACAGGCTTCTAAGGATGGCTGAGAGTTTGCTTTCTCTATCACTTACCCCATTTTTGTTTTTACGAATCAACTTCACTGCACTCCGGAATCAGTCTATCTCTCTCTTTCACACAGACACTCTCTCTCTCTCTCTCTCTCTCTCTCTCTCTCTCTCTCTCTGTTAATAGCAAAGGGTGTGGATACTGATTATTCCTGCAACTAGTGAATTTGCACACTTCTGCCCCACCCTCTTTCTCACGCGCGATCGAACATCCCTCTTTCAAATACCATAAGGCAGATTGGAACGGATTCCAAGAAGATCTGCTCAGACTCAAAAGAGACGACTTCATCTCAGATAACGTAGATGTATTTGCCCAAAACCTAACAACCAATATCCTGCAGATAAAGCACATACCCAACAAAAACATGCAAGCTAACTTAATACAAACCACAGGAAAAGAAAACCAAAACGGTAACCATAAAAAGAACAAAACACCGGTACCCTGGTGGAATGAGGAATACACTAACCAAATTTTAGAAAATACAAACGGAAGACAACCAAAAATCCCACCAAACAATTAAAAATAAACGGATAAAGTAATTGAACGAGCGAAAAGAAAACGGTGAAGGACGTTCTGCCAAACCATAAATCCCTTAACCAATATAACAGAGGTATGGAAAAAATGTAAATCCATAACAGACGGCAATGTCAAAAGTACTTTCCTAACAATCATAATTCTGGAACTAGGAGAAACTGATAAACAAAAGGCAAATATACTGGCCGCACAATTCAATAAAATCAGCGCTAATTGCTCACTTAAAAAGGACGAAATTCAAAGAAGAGAAAACCTAATGGTACAATTAAAAGCAGGTCATGTGGCTCCCCCAGACACGCAAATTAACCTAAACGCAGAAATAACAATAGAGGAGACAATACATGCATTAACAATCAAAACTAATACAACAGCAGAACAAGACATCCTAAGCTATGAAATCATAAAAAATGTTCCAGTAATTACAATAACTCAAATAGTGCAGCTTTTCAATTTGATACGGAACACGGCAAATATCAAAAAATCATTAAAAATGGCGGTGATTGTGCCTGTTCTGAAGCCAAACAAAGAAGCCAATGATGCTAGCTCATACAGATCGATGTCAATAACCTCTCAAATAGGAAACATTCTAGAAACAATAATAAATAATGGTATTAAATATCCCTTAGAACAAAATAATCTTTAGTCCCACCCAAACAGGATTTAGAAAAGAAAATTTACAGTAGACCAAGTTCTAAAACTAGAACACGAAGTAAAAGCAGGATTCCAAAATGGAGAAAAAACTGCTGCAATATTCCTAGACGTAGCAAGAGCATATGATGAATGTTGGAGGGAAAGGGCACTATATAAAATATAAGAGGCAAAGCCTACCAGTACTTAAAGAACTTAATGGAAGAGAGATACTTTGTAGTTCAAATTCAAGAACAACGATCAGAAAAATTCAAACAAGAGAACGGCATTCCCCAGGGATTAGTAGTCTCCCCAACTATCTTTACAATAATGGCTAACGACCTGGGGGAAGAATTCACAGACCTAAGAAATAGCTTATCACAATATGCAGATGAAGCAGCAATTTGGAGATCAGGAACACACCTACCTCATACCTATAAAAAAAAACCTACAAATACAAACAAATAAACAAGGTAGCAAAATGGATGGACAAGTGGGGTTTTAATATAAATTTTAATAAGACGGTAGAGATGGTTTTTAGGAAAAATCGTAAGAAACTAATAATGGATGCAAATATTAATTGGTGTCACCCAATGGATGTCGACTGAGGTGAAGAGGTGGTTTGCCGCAGACACGGGAAATCAGAAAGGTAAACCCTTTATAGCTCTCTTGATGACCAACCACCCAACGCCTCATCATGTCTGGGCGTAGCAAGGGTGAAGGGGACAAGTGCAGATCCAGGTCTCGCTCCACCAGAGCTGGGCTGCAGGTCCCAGCCGACCGTGCCCAGTGCTGGCGAAGGTAAGGGAAACCATGCTGAAAGCGTCGGTACAAGAGCTTTGATGTACCTGGCAAACTGTACCGGAGTACTTGGCCAACTGAGGTAATTTGATCTAGGCTATTTTATAATGAATGCACAATAACTAAAAGGCATAGTGTACCAATATAAAGCTGTGTCAATATATATATATCACCCTAACCACTATGTAGATCATTGGTGACACATCATCACCTTTTATATATTTTTGTATGGAGTCATTCTCCCGAATGACACCCAAATAACCACACGAGTTTCAAAAGTGGAAATGGATATCTAGAGGTGGATCATCACTCCAATACTATAAAACTTCTTTTTATATATATTCTAACCGCTATTATCTTTCTATAATCATTCTCATCACTATATATTATTTACACCGTATACTCTATTTTATATCATTTCTATTTTATTTATTTGATATTTTATTCCTAAGCTCTCCTCACATTTGACACCTAATTAGCTGCATGAGTTGGAGGGACCAAGTGCAGCGGAGTATCTACAAGTGTCCCACGAAAGTCAGAAAATCGCTTTCAAGTTGGAAAACATAGCTGCGATGGAAAATAATGTGAGAGCAGTGATGAAAATCGGAAATACAAAGACTCGGCGGAAAGAAGTAATGCAGATGGGCCTCAAGACCAGTCGGAAAGAAGTCAACGCAGATGGGCCTCACGACAGAAGGAAAGAAGTAATGCAGATGGGCCTCAAGACCAGTCGGAAAGAAGTCAACGCAGATGGGCCTCACGACAGAAGGAAAACGCAAATAATTTAATTTACCTATTCAATGTTGTACTCTCAATTCTTATGTATTCAGTATATACTTTATTATCTTCCAAAATCATTCCATTTCATTTATCACTGTTATATATCTCACTACATTGCATCTTCACAAGGTTGTATAAATATATGAGAAAGATTTGAATATTAAAAAAAAAATTATTTAAATTTAAAAAGGGAAAATTAAAAAAAATTAATAAATAAAAGAGGCCGCTATCAATTATGGAGAACACAAATAAATATACCCATTCCCAAAATGGTTCCAGGAATACAATTGTGCATATTTAGCCTCCGAAGCTCGGCAGGATACACCAAGGAAAAAAAGAAAAAGGAAAATAGCAACCAACTATCTACGAGGAACAACGAGAGGATCCTCAAATGACGAGGAACAACGAGAGTGTCATATGTCATCAAATGACGAGGAACAACAAGACGATAGGATCATCAAATGACGAGGAACAACGAGAGGACCATCAGATTAAGAGAAACACCGAGATGACATCAAATGACAGGAAACACCTTTTGCATCACGGAAACACTAGCTTAGGTATATACATATACACACATGCATCTAAGCACTGGTTTATGCGTCTTAAAATCGCCCAATTGACTACGGTCTGTAGTGGAATAGACGCGTCTCCGCCAGTAGACACTGGTGAGGCAAACACATGTAGTAAAAAGAATTTTAAAAAATTGGTAAGACTTCAAAATTTCACTGCTATCCATTCCTAGTGTTCCAATAAATGGTGCCTGTGAATCGAGGTCTTGAGCTCTTTCGCTGCCTTGAATCCCAGACTGACCATGCGAATAGATTTACGTCAGTCCGTACAGGAATGTTGTCTCTACAGCAGCCCCAACTCGTGTCTTATCCAGCCCTTCTGTACCTCCCAAGTAAGTATTCTAATTTGGACACAATGATTACCCCTATTAGATAGGTCTCAGATAGCCTTCTCAGAGCTACAATCCATATTTTCGTACTGGGGGTTGATTTTCTGTATGCTCCGATCGTCAATGTACTGACCTTTCTATTTTGCATAAAATGGTCCAACCCGATATCTCACTGCGTAGCACGGAACCATCGGGTATCTCACTGCGTAGCACCGAACCACTGGTATAGATACTGTGCGTCTTCTTCGGTGTTCATCCTGAAAAGGATACTTTATCGTATGTTACCGGCCCAACACATCCGGTTTCAGCTGGCTTTTTTGTGGCACCGGGTTCGCCTGTCCACTGCGATCCCTATTATCTTAGCCACCCTACACTAGTGCAGCCTGTTTTCAAGGCCATGGATTTAACACGAAATCGGATATCGGAATCTCTGGCTGTTGTTAGATCATTCTGTGTGGCGTCTTTGACCACCAAGGTTATACATGTTGGCATTACGATTCTGAATCAGCTGGCTAGCTTCGAGCTTCCCCATCCCGTCGCACCACTCTCTGCATTCCATTTCTAGTCTTAAGATGACTCTGTGGTATTCTGTCATTCAATCATCGTTCTTCCTTAACTATCACCTCAATGTGGTCACCAAAATCATTTTTTTCTCTGCTTAAACCATCTATTACGTACATCTCTTGATAATTTGATTTCTGATTTGTTATTGTGCAGTGGGTACCACCAGTTTGTGGTAACCTGCATATAGACTTTAGCCTATGTCAATATATATATGGATGTCACAGACAGAAGTCCCAGCATGTATTGCATCTATAAGATTGGGATTTCTCTAGTACATCCCTTCATTCTGGATACATTCTTACGGTTCACTGTAACCATGGAAATGTAAGGATGTCCCATCTGAAATCAACAACTGGCCGTACCAACTGACTATATGGAGTCTTCTTAATATGGAAAATAACCTGGAAACTGAACTGACAAGATGTCGCCTCGCGGGTTGGGTTGCCTTCTGGTCTATTAACACGGTACTGGACGGTTGTCATGACCAAGACCTACACGCCTCCCTCATCAATTCAACTGTACTCCCTGCGATGTGCTACAGTGCCGAGACGTGGACACTAACCCAATCACTAGACGACAAATTGAGAGTGACCCAGACCTCCTTTGAGTGTCGCTTGGTCGAAATCACTCTCAGGAACCAACGTATGCAAGGTCTCCACAATTCAGACATAAGACGATTGTCCCCGGTGAAGGATGCGGTAATCCATGCAAACAAGGCAAAACATAATTGGGCAGGTCACATGCTGCGACGAAACAATGGTCGATGGAGCACAACGACAGCAGTCTGGTACCGCCGAGGTAAGAAAAGACCGCGGGGACGACTTCCAATGCGTTGGTCAGACTTCATTGCTGTACGCTGCAACATCCTAGATGCTTCTAGAGCAGCACTCATCACGCACTGGACCTTCGTGGCCCAAGACAGGAAAACGTTAAAGACGAAGCTGGGACCCGCAGCTACGCCGAGGAAAGAGTCATTACGATCAAGAGCAACTGACGATTTGGGATCACAAACAGTCGTTGTTCCCAGTTTGTCGCTGTCAGAGTCTTGTGTTCTCCAATACCTTTATTGTGTAGATGTTAAA
This sequence comes from Ariolimax columbianus, assembly GCA_036924085.1. NCBI lineage: Eukaryota > Metazoa > Mollusca > Gastropoda > Stylommatophora > Arionidae > Ariolimax > Ariolimax columbianus. The sequence continues at coordinate 22,116,009 of JAVGWX010000003.1, forward strand.
CAGCACAGATGAAGGTGAAGAACATTGCGGCCGTCCTGAACATATTCACATCGGCTGTAATATTAAAGTTTCAAAGCAGTGCAGATGTTCTCTACTCCATCGTGACCTGAGACAGTGTTCTTGTTGGAGTGTATAACATGTGTCACCTCTGTCTCAAATATTAAGTCTACATAAGCCTCTCCCTAGTGGCAGTTTCTAGTATTTACTTTCTCATTTCTTAGAGCACAACTCTACCTCTTTGTCTGTCCTGGCAAAAGAAATGTTGCAAAATCGAGATTCTTGTCTTCATCTGTCGGCAGGGGTGTCCATATGGTTTCCTGAATAGTTGTATTATTTTCATTAATCTTGTAATACATGTGGCAAAACTTCTGGAGAGTATTATTATTACCCAACCCTATCATAAATTTCTCCCACCTCTGGTTGATTCCTTCGCTAAGACTTTCAAGCAATTGATGGCTCTGCATTTTTTTCTGTCACTCATCTAAGTAACCTCGTTACTAAAGCTGTCTCATGTGGGCTTTCCGTCAATCCTGGGTTGTAAACGCTTTTTCTGTCACTGCTTGTTCGGCCAGTTTTACTGTGCCTAATAGAAACCAACCGTGGATGAGCTCTTGCTTCACGTACATAAACAAGCTATGCCTTTAAGGCCCACGCGAATTACTGTAGCCCCTGTATCCTGGATATTTGATGGTAACATACTCATCCAGACTGGTCTCCTGGATATTTGATGGTAACATACTCATCCAGACTGGTCTCCTGGATATTTGATGATAATATACTCATCCAGACTGGTCTCCAGGATCATCGGGAGGTCTAACTAATAGACGAATTGTCCGAGAATGAAGTCACTAACTGAAAACCACATTTAAAAAAAAAAATCTGTCTGATTTTTCCTTTCGCTTATTCTCTTCCCAACCCTTCTCTTTCTCTGTCGAGTCCCTTCTACTCCATCTGCATCCGTATTTCTTGAGGCTATCTACTGAACACAGTGACGTCGGTCAGAGAACGATCTCCATAGCTCATGCGATGACACCTGCTGGTGGTTTGTGGTACAGATGGTCCTTATCGTGTAAGAGCTTCCTTGCCAGTCTTACGGGTCTCTTCATCGTGTAAGAGCTTCCTTGCCAGTCTAACGGGTCTCTTCATCGTGTAAGAGCTTCCTTGCCAGTCTAACGGGTCTCTTCATCGTGTAAGAGCTTCCTTGCCAGTCTAACGGGTCTCTTCATCGTGTAAGAGCTTCCTTGCCAGTCTAACGGGTCTCTTCATCGTGTAAGAGCTTCCTTGCCAGTCTAACGGGTCTCTTCATCGTGTAAGAGCTTCCTTGCCAGTCTAACGGGTCTCTTCATCGTGTAAGAGCTTCCTTGCCAGTCTAACGGGTCTCTTCATCTGTAAGAGCTTCCTTGCCAGTCTAACAGGTCTCTTCTATCAGTGTAAGAGCTTCCTTGCCAGTCTTACGGGTCTCTTCATCGTGTAAGAGCTTCCTTGCCAGTCTAACGGGTCTCTTCATCGTGTAAGAGCTTCCTTGCCAGTCTAACAGGTCTCTTCATCGTGTAAGAGCTTCCTTGCCAGTCTAACAGGTCTCTTCATCGTGTAAGAGCTTCCTTGCCAGTCTAACGGGTCTCTTCATCGTGTAAGAGCTTCCTTTCCAGTCTAACAGGTCTCTTCATCGTGTAAGAGTTTCCTTGCCAGTCTAACGGGTCTCTTCATCGTGTAAGAGCTTCCTTGCCAGTCTAACGGGTCTCTTCATCGTGTAAGAGCTTCCTTGCCAGTCTAACAGGTCTCTTCATCGTGTAAGAGCTTCCTTGCCAGTCTAACAGGTCTCTTCATCGTGTAAGAGCTTCCTTGCCAGTCTAACAGGTCTCTTCATCGTGTAAGAGCTTCCTTGCCAGTCTAACGGGTCTCTTCATCGTGTAAGAGCTTCCTTGCCAGTCTAACGGGTCTCTTCATCGTGTAAGAGCTTCCTTGCCAGTCTAACAGGTCTCTTCATCGTGTAAGAGCTTCCTTGCCAGTCTAACAGGTCTCTTCATCGTGTAAGAGCTTCCTTGCCAGTCTAACGGGTCTCTTCATCGTGTAAGAGCTTCCTTGCCAGTCTAACAGGTCTCTTCATCGTGTAAGAGCTTCCTTGCCAGTCTAACGGGTCTCTTCATCGTGTAAGAGCTTCCTTGCCAGTCTAACGGGTCTCTTCATCGTGTAAGAGTTTCCTTGCCAGTCTAACAGGTCTCTTCATCGTGTAAGAGCTTCCTTGCCAGTCTAACAGGTCTCTTCATCGTGTAAGAGCTTCCTTGCCAGTCTAACGGGTCTCTTCATTGTGTAAGAGCTTCCTTGCCAGTCTAACAGGTCTCTTCATCGTGTAAGAGCTTCCTTGCCAGTCTAACGGGTATCTTCATCGTGTAAGAGCTTCCTTGCCAGTCTAACGGGTCTCTTCATCGTGTAAGAGCTTCCTTGCCAGTCTAACAGGTCTCTTCATCGTGTAAGAGCTTCCTTGCCAGTCTAACAGGTCTCTTCATCGTGTAAGAGCTTCCTTGCCAGTCTAACAGGTCTCTTCATCGTGTAAGAGCTTCCTTGCCAGTCTAACGGGTCTCTTCATCGTGTAAGAGCTTCCTTGCCAGTCTAACGGGTCTCTTCATTGTGTAAGAGCTTCCTTGCCAGTCTAACAGGTCTCTTCATCGTGTAAGAGCTTCCTTGCCAGTCTAACAGGTCTCTTCTATCAGTGTAAGAGCTTCCTTGCCAGTCTAACAGGTCTCTTCTATCAGTGTAAGAGCTTCCTTGCCAGTCTAACAGGTCTCTTCATCGTGTAAGAGCTTCCTTGCCAGTCTAACGGGTCTCTTCATCGTGTAAGAGCTTCCTTGCCAGTCTAACGGGTCTCTTCTATCAGTGTAAGAGCTTCCTTGCCAGTCTAACGGGTCTCTTCATCGTGTAAGAGCTTCCTTGCCAGTCTAACAGGTCTCTTCATCGTGTAAGAGCTTCCTTGCCAGTCTAACAGGTCTCTTCTATCAGTGTAAGAGCTTCCTTGCCAGTCTAACGGGTCTCTTCTATCAGTGTAAGAGCTTCCTTGCCAGTCTAACAGGTCTCTTCATCGTGTAAGAGCTTCCTTGCCAGTCTAACGGGTCTCTTCATCGTGTAAGAGCTTCCTTGCCAGTCTAACAGGTCACTTCTATCAGTGTAAGAGCTTCCTTGCCAGTCTAACAGGTCTCTTCTATCAGTGTAAGAGCTTCCTTGCCAGTCTAACAGGTCTCTTCATCGTGTAAGAGCTTCCTTGCCAGTCTAACGAGTCTCTTCTATCAGTGTAAGCGCTTTCTTGCCAGTCTAACGGGTCTCTTCTATCAGTGTAAGAGCTTCCTTGCCAGTCTAACGGGTCTCTTCTATCAGTGTAAGAGCTTCCTTGCCAGTCTAACGGGTCTCTTCTATCAGTGTTTTCCTGGTTGAAAAGACAAAAATAACTACAAAGGAAAGAAAGAATGTAACGAATAATTTTTGTTAAAGATAGGTTCAGTGAAGTTAAAACTATTACTTCTTGTAGTGACGACTCAAAACCCTATTGCAACTAGCTCTAGTCTACCAAGTTGTAAATTGGTAATTGATACACTGGTAGGGAAGGCATTCCAGCAAGGAAGGGAATAGTCACTCTACCTAGAAATGCAGAGAGCTTCTACGATGATGTATCTAACACTTTATCGCCAACGACAGTCTGTTGGGTGATAACATTTATTTTAAAATGCCTTGTACTTGGTTGCTGGGAAGGGGGCAGAAAAAGCAGAGAAAGACAAATGAGATTCGAACATAATTATATCGGTTACGTTTGAACTAATTGGCTTGACGCTGATACTGCAGTAAATCTTGTTAGAATCTTTGTCTCAAGTAATTCACACAAATGAACGTGTAACGCAAAGAAGATGATTGGGGGAGGGTGGGGTTGGGGGGGGGAGTGAAAGACAAGTGTAGATTAAGCCATGGACAAGTAAGAATGACATCACGAGCAGAATGAACGTAACAAGAAATACCGACACATTTGTTGATTGAGTTACTCTGAATATTTATTGTTTCGTATTGGACTTCTCATTGAAAACGAACGAAATCAATGAAGTAGTTGTGATATCGTTATTATGAACTCGTTTGAATAAGTCAGTCGCGACTTGACATGAACGTTCAAAAACTGGTGTCTCGTAAGCGGATATAATAGATTTACATTCATGACAATGTCGCAGATCTAAGATTCTTCGAACGCCATTTATATTGTGCAATCACTATGCGGTGTTTTAACGACAGAGGTTGTCAACCTGCTCTCGTCCCTTCCTATGTCTAGTATATTGAACCCGTCCCTTCCTATGTCTAGTATATTGAACCCGTCCCTTCCTATGTCTAGTATATTGAATCCGTCCCTTCCTATGTCTAGTATATTGAACCCGTCCTTTCCTATGTCTAGTATATTGAACCCATCCCTTTCTATGTCTAGTATATTGAATCCCCTGTAATGTTATTGTTTGTGTACAACGAATATCTCAACGCTTTAGTATCCACATATTTTAAATGACAAACATTTAGATAATAATGCTTGACATTTCCCAGAAAGCTGATTTTGACTGTAATTTTCGTGTTTTTTTTCATTTCTGGTTTCAAATGAGGTTATGAAAGTGGTTATGTATGTCAATGAATGCCACTTTCTTAACACTGAGTACATGTAGTTTTAGAATGACAGATAGCTCTCAGGATGAGAAAAGGGATTTGAGGTGTGAACACATATATTTCCGGTCGCGCACACACACACACACACACACACACACACACACACACACACGCACGCACGCACGCGCGTACATACATTCTTCTCTTGAATTTCAGCCTTGGGCCTCCTAATCACTAGGCAACACCTACCCAAAGCCCTCTGTCCACGAACGCGTCCAAATAACAATTTTTGACCTGCTTTCAATCCCCAGGGCGATTTCACTTAACGCCCAAACTCTCCTCATTGGACAATGCCATTCATGTTCAGAAAGAGATAGGACTTGGATTCTCTTACCGGTCGAAACGTTAACCTAGTTACATTATCTGACAGCTAATTCAACTATTGTAACTATTTTGACTTCTATATGACAGCCACTAAAATTTGCTGGCAGCCGAGACAAACGTGGGAATACGTGACTGTTCTATACTCTATCCACGAGTAATTTAAAACTAATTGGCAAAACATATTTACTTAATCACCATAAGTAGATGAGTGTCACCGCTTATCAGTATTCGGATTCACCGATGGTTGACGATTGTACCACAGTTTCGATCAATTGTTTGTGCATCAGTTGCGTGTTTAGTGTCGGTTGGAGAGCAATATATACGGAGGGACCCGTAACTACAATTCGCTTGATATATATATATTCAAGAACACGATACTCCAGCAAAAAAGAAAAGCAAAGTAACTATGGGCTTATGACATAGCATTGTTGCAGTAGAGGGGTGAGGTGTTAGCAATCTCACATATCAAAGCTAGGTTATATGAGGTAGCCACCTTCTCTCCCTCGCCGCATTTACTTCCCGGCCCGAACCGGTACCCATTTAAGGCTGGATGGACTCATGAGCCATTGCGGTCTGAAAAAAAGCATTTATGTGTTTATATATTTATTTTAAAAAAAACATAAGATGCAAAGCCAGTTCGCTAACAACTGCACCAGGTCATACTCTAGTGATTGACCAATTATATCTGCCTAACATTGATGTTAGAAACACACCAGAACGCGCTACCCGTGTTAACTATGTGTAGTGAAACGTTTCTGACTATTTATGACTGATTATTGCTTTTATCAATGCCAACTAAGTATACCTAGGCATGGGTCTGGCTACTTCAGCTTTAAGCCCCATAAACTTAAAAACATGGACGATCAGTCTATCAGGCAGATGGCGGTCGTCTGATAATATGGCGGGCATATGGTTGCTGACGTATCGCTGTGACAACTAAGGAAAATGCATCGCTTAAAAGTCAAGGTAAAGTATGTTCCGGATTGTGCTTTTCAACGGTGCACATACGTTTAGGCATGTACAAATGTTTACTATTTGTTGTATACTATTTGTTGTATATCTCCCATGCAGCTTGGCCTAGGGATGTCGAATATTTGTTGAATATCATCCCACACAACGTTGCCTACGAATGTTGACTATTTGTTGTATATCTCCCATTCAGCGTGGCCTAAGGATTTCGACTATTTGTTGTATATTTCTCACGCAGCGTGGCCTAGGGATGTCCACTAATTGTTGTATATCTCCCCCTGCCTAGTGGTGAAACCTGTGAGTCAAAAGCCTTATGCACAGGGTACAAATCCTGTCGTGTTCAGCTTGGTAGACACAGGTTGTTTTTTTCTAGTGTGCGACCGCTTCTCCACATGCGGAAAGTTATGGCAGCTTACCTTACTGCAGCCATGTTGACGGTTGTAAGAACGACGTTCAGTAAGGGACAAGATACTTACTTTACTGACTCGTGTGCTCTGGTACAGCCAACATATGGTGTCGTTCAAAGGACTTGGTACACAATGAGGGAAGTAGTTGATTGGACTAGGTACACAATAAGAGAAGTAGTTGAATGGACTTGGTACACAATAAAGGAAGTAGTTGAATGGACTTGGTACACAATAAAGGAAGTAGTTGAATGGACTTGGTACACAATAAAGGAAGTAGTTGAATGGACTTGGTACACAATAAAGGAAGTAGTTGAATGGACTTGGTACACAATAAAGGAAGTAGTTGAATGGACTTGGTACACAATAAAGGAAGTAGTTGAATGGACTTGGTACACAATAAAGAGAAACTGTGGTTGAGAGGACTAGTTACAGATATCTCGACACTCCGGAAAGATCCATAAGGGAGCAATCTCTTTCGGTAGCTGAAAGTTGGTATGTTTGGTAATGGTTCACATAGCTCGCTAATTGTAAACACTCGTGAACATTTTGCAACGATAGAAGACTTGGTCAAGAAGCAGACAAACGTAGACATTGCTGGAAGTCACATGATAGTTTTGGCTTGATAGAAAGATTGTAGTCACACAAACAGTGGAACATAATATTGAGGGAGTCGAGTGGGACGTGGACATAATTGCACGCGAAGAAAGTCATATTCCACAGTCGTTTGTAATGAATGTCACGCGAAGAGAAAAAATTAGAACTCAACACCACGAGTGAAAGTTGGTGAAAGTGGTAGCAAACAGCAAACAGATTGTTCTGGAAAGTTTGTCATCATGGCATAGAAAAGGATCATAAATGCTGTTCTTTCCGTAAGTGTGTGTTATCTCTCAGAATCTTGGTTTTCAATCAGGCACGTGTATCTGATGCCAGGTAGCCAGATTTTGAATACATTCATTTCGCCCTTTTGCCATGTTAGGCCCAAGGCCTCCATTATGTCATCTCTCCACCTCATCCTCAGAAGAGCACCACTTTCTCAACATTGACTGTTCTTTCTTGTTATATTGCAGCTATGTAAATTGGTGAATTTGGTTGCTAATAAAAAGACTTTTAAATTAATTTTATAATATTTTCAAAATGTATTTAAATTCTTAATTCAGTATCGAGTTACTGCTAGTTAAAAATAGATTCATTCTGCTGAGGTACATTGTGGCACAGTAAATCTTATTTCAACATACGTTTCTGTTAGGTTTGACTTCATTAGGCATTGGTTATGAATGTCTGCCTGAGGGGTTGAATTATTTTGTTACTGTCAAATATGTTTTGACATTCATCTGTTTCATTGTCTATATTCCATTTTCAGTAAAACGACATGCCTCCATCGATTTTTGGGCCGTCCACAAATGCATCTCCATGTGCACCAACATCGAATGTTTTGTAAAACACAATAATGAACTGCATCAGCGCATGTTATGGCAGCCGTTGATGATAATTATGATAACGTGCGTATTTGGTTGGTTCCTGGCTTGCAAACGCAACGTATATTTTTCTATCTCTCTCACTCACGCTCTCTTTCACACACACACACGCACGCGCACACGCACGCACACACACACACACTCTCTCTCTCTATATATATATCCATAAAACAGTGTGCATTGATGTCTAAGTGCGGCCGAAGATGCAACATAGGGAATGAGCTGACAGCTGCCAGCGACTCATAATAATAGTTGCCCATCAAAAGCGAAGATGGCGACATCATTAGAGATGTGATGTAAAGCCAATCCTGGAGTGCCATTATCTGCCACATTCAGGGCACCCATGTGGGGTGCCGGCTGTGAAGTTGTGTGGGTTTTTTGCGATGGCTTTTCTTTTTGAGCTCTAAACACCTTGATGCTAGCGGTCCAGGAAGCATGGTTTTGTGCAAGCAATTCTCAGCAGGTGACATCAATGCAGAAGCTTTTTAGACACACCTTCAATGAGTCTCTGTAACGTTTCTTCTACCCCACTGGTGAGAGTCTGACTATTGTGAGCTTAACGTACATCAACTACATGGCATGCGAATAACATGTCTCGTCCATCTCATCTGAGCTTAGTCCAGAAATGTATAGAAGCTTAACATATTAGTCTTGCTAAGAAGTCAGTTAGGTACCGTGTCCTGCCACCTGATCACGAGGAGCCGATGTACACAGTGCGAGTAAAAACTATTTAGCTGTCTGGCATGTCTCACACACATGAAGCAGAGTGGCTAACATTAGATGACGATACATTTTTAACTTAGTAACGACACTGATGCCTTGTCTGTTCCAAAATGTTTACTTGCAGCCTCCATAAACATCAGTCTCCTTAGCAATCCTGTTGTTGACCTCATAGTCAAAATTCGCCTCTCTGGTGAGGATACTGCTTAAGTAGTTGAAAACTATCAACTGCATATAGACTTTGGTTGTGTACAGTAATGTTTGGTTTGGTGTACGGTGTTCCGTCAGCACTAAGACCATGAGATGAGTGATAGTACGAGCGTCATAGACAGCCTTCATGGCACACTAATAACCGCCTCGAGTCATTGACATCAGCTCACCCTTGAATCTCCATCTTTATCTTGTGAAGTTAGGCATCCTGAATGAACTGAGCCTGAGTGACACGACCATATGTATGTCGTTGAATACAGTCTTTTTGTATAATGAGGACGGGTCGCTTTGGAATAGGCGGTACTCTTCATCCGCAAGATCTTGACAGCCGAGCTGTTTTCGTAGACCCAGCCATTTCTTCCTAGAGTTATACGTTCTAAGCATTCCGTTGCAGAGAGGTAGATTGCATAATCAAGAAAAGGCTCATCTATCGTCCATACTGTTCAGTTGGGACTGTTCTCTCGTTCAAGTTCCTGGGATAGATATGTGTGTGTGTCTCGTTAAGTGGTCTGGAGAGGTTAAATATATTCACGGGCATTTGTTCCCTATGGCGACTCATAGGATCCCTTTGAATGTTGGGCTTGAAGACAATGATCATGCATAAGTAATGTCCAGCACTCAGCACTACACATGACCTTAGTCACACACGTCCCGTCTGTCCAGCACTCAGCACTACACATGACCTTAGTCACACACGTCCCATCTGTTCAGCACTCAGCACTACACATGGCCTTAGTCACACACGGCCTGTCTGTCCAGCACTCAGCACTACACATGGCCTTAGCCATACATACGTCCCGTCTGTCCAGCACTCAAGACTACACATGGCCTTAGTCACACACACGTCCCGTCTGTCCAGCACTCAACACTACACGTGGCTTTAGTCACACACACGTCCCGTCTGTCCAGCACTCAGCACTACACATGGCATTAGTCCCAAGCAGGTCCCGTCTGTTCAGCACTCAACACTACACATGGCCTTAGTCCCACACACGTCCCGTCTGTCCAGCAATCAACACTACACATGGCCTTAGTCCCACACACGTCCTGTCTGTCCAGCAATCAACACTACACATGGCCTTAGTCACACACACGTCCCGTCGTTCCCTCCGTCGAGTGATGACATAGTGGATGAGATGTCCCTGTTAAGATCGAGTGTTTATCCACGATGTTTTTTTTCGGGTTGGTAGACGAAACATGTTGGATGGGGAAGTCGTGAAAGGCAAAGAGATTCAGCAATAGTTAGCCCTTACTGTTGCATTTTCCTATACCGCGTGTTCCAAGTACTCCCCTCCAGAAATAATAATCAGAACCGACGCTAGCATTGAAATCTCGAAAAATTACAAGCTTGTCGGACTGGAAGACGGACTGAATGAGGGTGTGAAGATTCTCATTGAATGATTCATTTGCATCAGAGTCAGCGAACTGGAGTTGACCAAGACTGTAATCCACATCAAAGTTGCGGCCCTGGAAACAGGCTGCAATAGTGCAGTCTGACTAAGAGAATAGTGATCGCCGTAGTAAAGCAAACCTGGTACCCAAAAAAAACCCCAGCTGAAACCGGATGTGTGGGGTCGAAAGGCTCACATTTCTCAGCCTCTCTGTAAACGATGCGCAACATCCTCATCATGAAATGGGGAGATAACGTTTCAGTGTTTGCCTAAGGTAAGCTGAAACACCTGTACTGTTTTATCAGTCGCCACGGAACAGCGATGTCAAGTGTGAAGCCAAGTTAAAGGGTCCAGGGCCGCGGGAAGTTAATAGATCAGAGGCCGTAGGAAGTCAAGTTAATGGTCAGGGGCCCGTAGGAAGACACGTTAATAGTCACGGGCCGTGATAAGTCAAAGTCAAATTAATGGTTCAGGGGCCTCGGGAAGTCAAGTTAATGGATCATGGGCCACAAGAAGTCAAGTCAATTGCTAAAGGAACGTACGAAGTCACGTTAATGATTCAATCGCCGTGAGAAGTTATGTTAATGGTTAAAGGTCCGCGAGTAGTCAGGCTAATGACTCAAGAAACGCACGAAGTCATGTAAATGGACCAAGGGCCGCGTGATGTCATGTTAATGGGTCATCAGTCGCAAAGAATTCAAGTTAACGGGTCATGTGCCGCAAAAATGACATGTGTATGGATCAAGGGCCGCGATAAGTCTTGTTAATGGATCAAGGGCCATGTGAAGTCATGTTAATTGATCACAAGACACAGGAAGTCACATTAATGGCTCAGGGGATGTACGAAGTCACGTTAATTGATCAATGGTTGCATACATTTCAGTTAATGGTTGCATTTTCGCAAGAAGATAAATTCGATAGATCAAGGTTTGCATTGCAATAAAACATGCACTAGTAATCGATAAAAGTCAATGGTGAAAGTGTGATTAATATGCTACTCAACTCCCACTACCGGCAGGTCCAGTCAACCTAGCTGTAAATTAAATTGGTACCTAACTAACGGGTAGGGAATGAAAAGTCAGCGAGGAAGGGAACTGGCCACGCCACCCCACAAGCTGTTGCTTAGAATACTGAAGTCTAACACTTCATTCCTAACAAGCTGTTGTCTGCAGGAGGTCTTCCTTTCCCTTTGTACTATGGTAAACCTGTTCTAGAATTGTTTTATTTTTCGTTCACTACCATAATTTGTCATTTGTTTCAAATGTGTCTTTCTAGCTTCAATTCCGTGTTTATTTATTACAGCCATTCTTCCTCGTTTGGAAACATTAAAAGTACACTTAAAAGTTTAATGACCAAACGTGTTTTGCGGCTTATCTCACATTGTGATACAACTGACACTGTGGGCCATGGCATAGGGCTTGCCATATGTACACGAGGGTGATTTCATCAGACTTTACCATGACCATGAAGGAGTAACATTAGAAAGGTGAACATTAGCATTTTCAAAGTTCCTCTTATTTGTAATAGACCTGTGAATTAATTTATTGTTTACGACTTTTCCCGTTATGTTGCACAATGCTACATCCCGTATTGAACTGATCTGTTGTTTCAACAAAATCAATATCAGAGGCCAAACATGTGACTAAATGCTTGATGTTGAAAGGAAAAGGCCAAAAGAAATATACAGGAAGATCGATTCAGTGCTTGATAATTCTTATCCTTTGTATGTTCTTTATAATTCCTGTCCACTGATGTTCACATTTGAAGTCAGTTGTTCCGCTCAGTTGTTGATGGTCTGTCAAGATCTAGAACACCTGCGGTAGAGTGCAACGATGGAAATTTAGCAAAAGGTAAGAAAATCAATGTCCAGGATAAAAAAAAAAATTTTAAATTGCAGAGAGAGAGAGAGAGAAAGAGAAAGAGAGAGAGAGAGATAGAGAGAGCTGGTGCAGTAAAATTTAGTAAAACAGCAGGAAGTAGATTTAGGAAAAAGAAATTGAATATTAGATAAGACTGCTTCTGACTTACAGACACGGGAAAAGATGCAAATGAGAACAAATTGCTGTTGACAGTTGCTAAAAAATAAGTCAGAAAACATTTTGAAGACCATGGTGATCTTAGACTTGGCTTGGGATCACCGTTAGTGCCTTAAATCTAAAACTTTCAGCATGCAATGGAAAATTCCTGGTTCCCCAAAATCTGCCAAGCCCAGAGTCGAGTGTACCTTAACCGGAAAATCGATGTGACGTCAAATGTGTCTATTTCGGATTTTACTTTATCAGACTATTTTATTTGCTAAAATCTTAATAAACAGCTCAAAAGAAATCATTTTGACAGTGAAGACATCGCACTGGCATGTGATTACTACTTAAAATTAGAAAATTCGGGCGTTCTTTTGTCAATGTCTTTTAAAAATCACGCAGAGATGGCAGAAGTATGTCACTTAAGGTGGTGGCTATATTGAAAATGAATAAATTCATAATTTCAGCTCTCTATGACATTCCCTTCAAAGTCAGTGAGATAGACATTAATTTACGAATTTATATACTAACAATAATTCGTCCATCGTCGTTGAGGAAGACTGCCAGCATCACCTCACGTCATACTGCAAACATCATCTCACGTCATACCGTAAACATCATCTCACGTCATACTGTAAACATCTTCTCACGTCATACTGTAAACATCATCGCACGTCATACTGTAAACATCATCTCACGTCATACTGTAAACATCATCTCACGTCATACTGTAAACATCATCTCACGTCATACTGTATCCTTGATTATCTGGGTGCGCCTGTGACTGATCAAGCCAATAAGCGGCGCTCGGAAAGTTCTATGACACGACTGGAAAACATAGACCGCATTTGTCACTGGTATTCTCTCTGATCTAGACTTACTGATGGCGCGTCTATCCTCAGCTACCTCAATTCAGAGATTCTCTTTGATTTCAACGCTGTCTGTGACCGTACTCTTTCAGGTTGAAAGATTTTCAGACTGGTTTTGCCAGGTGTTAATGTCTATTTGACAGCCTTAATGGATTCATTCAGATCGTCTTTGAAGGTGTTTTTTTGACGTTCCTGTGCTCGTTCTCCTTCACTCGGTTCACTAATACAGGACCCTCATTGGAATCCTTTCGCTTGACCTTCAAGCAAGGTGGTCAGCTCATTTCATTTTTTGTTTTGTGTGTGTAAAAGTGCACGAATACCTCGCATACTGGCTCTGTGAAGCACTTCATTTTCTGTGATATGATCCTGCCAGCGAATATGCAGTATGCGTCTGAGAGAGTTCATGTGGAAATGATTTACCCTCCTGGCATCACCAGCGTAGACAGTCCAGCTCTCACACGCAGGGTGGGGAAATGGCAACGTAGCCGTTATACTGATTCCTCGACGTTCCCATACTGTTGAGTACATTCGACCAAAAGCTGTGCTGCTGGTCTTTGCTGTTCTATTAGCTAGCTCATCTGCAATAGTCACTGATCTCGACAGCGTGATTTCGAGGTAGACACATTTTTCAACTGCTTATAATTTATGTCTCCTCAATGTAACTATTGGATGTTCACACGCTGTTCCTGGTGCTGGCTGATGCATGGCCTTCGTTTCCTTTGTGCTAATAATCAAACCAAAGTTGCCACAAGAAACAGAGAACAGATCTATGCTCTTCTGCATTTTCTTTACTGATCTACCGTTCAGAACAAAGTCATCTGTAAACAAGAGTTCGCATATCGTGTCGCACACCACCTTGGTCTTCGCATTCAGTCTGCTACGGGGATTGAATCGACCACCATCCATACGGAACTTTATTTGTGTGCCATACTCTGTATCATTGAAGGCGTCCGGAACCATAGCTGAAAACTTCTTGCTGCACAGGATCAGGGCAAGTACACATCCCTGTATCACACCGTTGTTGACCTCGAATGATGTAGACGTCTCGAGCTGTCAAGTACACGTGCGCGCATGCCCTAGCGAAGCTGTTTTACCAAGGTTACACATTAACCAGGACAGCCGAATTTGGACATGATGTGCCATAACCCACCTCTACTGACAGTATCAAATGCTTTTCTGAGGTCAATGAATGTTGTATATAGATCACGGTTTTGTCCGCTGCAAATATATTTACAGTTCCTCGACCTGCTCTGAAACCACAATGACTTGCCTGGCGCTGACAGTCTAGCTCGAGAATTTGTTTTGGGAATTGCACAGTACGCAACAGATAGCAGCGAAATTATGTGATGATTGTCACACTCCTGGCGATTACCGTTTCTTTTGTAGATATGTAATAATGACACATCCTTCATTTCTTGTGGAACTGCTTCTTCATTCCACGCGGAGCAGAACAGTTCAGCGAGGCGTGTTCTCACTGCTGTATATATCTCTGATGGTATTGCGTCAGCTCCAGTGGCTTTTCCCAGAAGAAAGAGCTTGCATGGCTATGTCTACCTTATCTGCAGTGATGAGTTCATCCATGGTTATGTTAATTTCTACCTGGGGCTTACGTTGGATGGCCAATTCGTTTATTAATGAGGGACTGTCAAGTATATTGCAGACATGTTCTGCCCACCTGTCGAAGAATCTGAGCTGTCTCTGGTATCTGAGCTGTCTCTGGTATCTGAGCTGTCTCTGGTATCTGAGCTGTCTGTGGTATCTGAGCTGTCTCTGGTATCTGAGCTGTCTCTGGTATCTGAGCTGTCTCTGGTATCTGAGCTGTCTCTGGTATCTGAGCTGTCTCTGGTATCAGCAATCCATCGGCGATGTGTTCTGAAGAGTTAACAGACGGCTGTGAACCATAAAGTGTTTTCAGCGCCTCGTTGAATCTTTTGGGGTTATGACGCACAACAAACACCTGGGTCTCGATTCTGATCTGGTCTGTCACAACACGGTGGTCTACGCCCAATTTGAGTGCCCTTCTCCAGCTAGAACTATTTTGCGCAAGACATTCCCAGGTGGTGACAACTATATGGCAACCTTTAAGTTAGTCCCTAAGACTGTTTTTAAAACGTTTGTTTGGGCGGCCTATCGCAAACCATCCATTCCTCAGCTCGCCGTAGAGGAACTTCTTTGGGCGGGCTCTTGGGCGCTATCCCATCCTCAGCTCGCCGTAGAGGAACTTCTTTGGGTGGGCTCTATTGCGACATCCCATCCTCAGTTCGCCGTAGAGGAACTTCTTTGGGCTGGCTCTTGTGCGCCATCCCATCCTCAGCTCGCCGTAGAGGAACTTCTTTGGGTGGGCTCTCGTGCGACATCCCATCCTCAGCTCGCCGTAGAGGAACTTTTTTGGGCGGCCTCTCTCGCGCCAACCCTTCCTCAGCTCGCCGTAGAGGAACTTCTTTGGGCAGTCTCTCTCGCGCCATCCATTACTCAGCTCGCCGTACAGGAACTTCTTTGTGCGGCCTCTCTCGCGCCAACCCTTCCTCAGCTCGCCGTAGAGGAACTTTTTTGGGCAGTCTCTCTCGCGCCATCCATTACTCAGCTCGCCGTAGAGGAACTTCTTTGGGCAGTCTCTCTCGCGCCATCCGTTCCTCAGCTCGCCGTACAGGAACTTCTTTGGGCAGTCTCTCTCGCGCCATTCCTTCCTCAGCTCGCCGTAGAGGAACTTCTTTGGGCAGTCTCTCTCGCGCCATCCATTACTCAGCTCGCCGTAGAGGAACTTCTTTGGGCAGTCTCTCTCGCGCCATCCCTTCCTCAGCTCGCAGTAGAGGAACTTATTTGGCAGCCATTCATCTTACGTACGCAAGAGATGATTATATATATATATATCATTTTGGTAATATCATCACTACGAAGAAAAGAAGCAATTGGCACTACAACAAAACAAAACAAACAAAAAGCACATAACAAACTGATATTTATTGATCCCTAATAGCAAATAACATTTAACAAATATATTGTACCCTCAATTACAAACAAATTGCGAGCACAGTGAACCATATATCATAATACAGCATTAAACACTTGTTAATAAGTGTAATCACAGTCTCCAACATTGTACACCTTGGACAGTGGCGATAACGTTGGGAATCCGTTGGAGTATCTGTTGTACTTGCTAGACGAGCTGACTTGTCCTAACTCTGACAGAAACAGTCTGGATGACGGAACCTGGATCTTCATACTGTTACGCTCTGGGAAATGCTTGAGAATTTCTCTGTAAAATTTAAGTTTACAATTGACATATACGTCTTGAGTTTGAACACATGGTTGCAGATTTGGAATCTAAATATAGAACTCATCGAATCAGTCTCACAGCAGTTTCTGCTGTCCGAGAAATTTTGTTAGAATTGTTTTTGTGTACCGCCTTGCCGATTTTGTGAGTTAAGGGATAACCAGTTACCTTCCTAACCGTTTTATCATTCCTAACTGTAGTTTAGATACCCATTTACATTTGGGTAGATTGGGGCGTAGCGAGATCAATGATCAATCATGGTACCTTTATGGCAGGAGATCAACTCTCAAACTACTCTACCGCTCAGACGATGCAGTTATCTATGGAGAACACGTATGTGGATATAAACAGAAGATCACGTGTACAGACTTTCTTAGTTACAAGCATGCAGTGGCATAGCTAGGGATCAGTTCGAGTAGGCGCCCCTCCTCCCCCCCCCCTCTCTTTGGGGGCTTTTAGTTAGGAGACGCAAGAAGTATACAGGACATACATGTTTGAGTAATCTTTAGTACTGAATAGAAATACTAGAGAACATTGATTGTGCTCATATACCTGATAAATTTGTAATAAAATGAAGGTGCAAATGATTACATTGTAATAAAACATAGATATTTGCACTTGACCATGTTTACTCTTGATAAAATTAACGCTTTTCTTCCGTTCTTGTGTGTTTCGTTGTGTGTTTCGTTGTGTGTTTCGTTGTGTGTTTCGTTGTGTGTTTCGTTGTGTGTTTGACCTATAAATCATGATGATGTTCTTGATATCCATCTAAATTGTCAAGAGTGCATATTGTCAATCTAAACTTGCAACAGGGCATTAAGTCAAATTAGACTCCAATAGTGCCTGATATTAAATATAGAGTTGGTCAAGCGATGTTGCCGACAAGGTCAGGAAAGAGATGTTCAGTAATCGTCTAAGAGTGTTTCGTGGAGTGTGCAGGGATATTACTTTTCCACCAGGGTCAGCAACAAATGCGTCAATCACATTTGGGCATTGGAGACTGGTCCGTAGTTCTAAATTCTCAAAAGATTTGATAACATTCTAAATTCTCACCAGTCAGTAGCATTCTAAACCTTACTAGTTTTTGACAGTGTCATAAATTATAAATCTATCTATGTTCTTTGCGCGCCTAATACAGCGCATAAGGCAGAAACAAATGATCTCCAGTTTGAACGGTTTGACACCACTGTTTTCAGATCTTGAATGGTGCAGAAACCCATCGTTGAGCCCTCTTGGATGATTGTTCTTCTGAGTGTTTCATTGGGTCTCCCTCTTTTACGAACGCCCCTTGGTGTCCATTCGAGAGCTTGTAATGGAAGACGGTTGTTGTTCATTCTAAGGACATTTGCTTTGTATGTCCGTCGTTTTTTTCCGGATGATGGTCGACACGTATGGCCGGTTGGTCTCTGTCCTTATCGAGTCATTAGTGGTGAACTAGTCCCAGCGTAAATTCAATAATGTTCTTTAACATTTATTTTTAAAGACATTTAGTTTGTTTTCCAGTTCTGTTGTTGTCTTCCGGCCTTCACATCCATATGTCAGGACTTATATTACGATTGAGTTGAATAGCCCGAGCTTGGTATGTTTTCTCAGTGTCGTTGATTTCCAGATGTTGGTGAGCTGATTAAAGGCGCATAAGGCCAAAGCAAACTCTAGTGGAAATTTCTTTCGTGGCATCTCCATTTTGTGTCATGATTAGATGACTTATATAACTCAGATCATATGATTTACATGATTCAGATCAGATGACTTACATGACAGATTAGATGACTTACGTTACTCAGATCATATGACTCAAATTCTTCTTCTGCGTTCGTTCTCAATCTCCCGCTACCGAACACTGAATGGGCCTAAGTAGCAGGATGTAGTCCAGAGAACGGAATGTATTGTGTCGTAGTTTACAGCTTGGCTGCGATTTTTGCACCGTTCGGTCCAACACATCTGACTTCAGCAAGCATTGTTTTAGTACCGGGTTAGCATTCCCTCTTCCATCCCTTCTCCTTAGCCAGTCTGCCCTGTTGTAGCCTGTTATCTAGGATCACCGGGTGGAGGTGTAGAAGGGTCTTGGCAGCTCTGGTTCGCTGGACCTGACGCTTGCAGTCAGCTATGAGTCGCTGACCACTGCAGCTCATGCGCTGCTCGGCGTCATGATCCCACTCAAATTAGATGACTTTGGTGACTCAGATCAGATGACTTGCACCAATTAAATCACATGACTCACATTGTACAAAACGTTGTCATAACCAGAAGTGGAATTGGATTATGAACTCTCGGCCAACTAAATGATCCTGAGGCCAGACGCCCAGACAGAAATATCTGAAGGCAAAAGCCCACCTCCTGGCCTTCTCACGGCGGACAGTACCTACTTACAGAAGAAATTGCGATATGTATGTCTCTGGCACCAGAAAACCATCATGTTTTTGATAGACAATGCCGGAAAGCCATTGGCGGTCATTTATATAGGAGAATTAACCCCTCACCCGCAACCGCCTGCTCCCATGGGCAAGGGAGGGTTAACACGTAAACATATTTGCTGAAAGCAGTCACTTCTGTCATGGATGCAGTGTTAGACGTCATTATACTTGGCCCTTTCTATCCGACCATTAATCTTTATGAGGTCTCATTGCTTGTAATTTATGCTCATTTCTTTTGTTTTGTTCCCACTAATCTGCAATACCACATTTGCTGCTCCATATTTTAGTCTGTGTATCTTTCCTTGGATGTCATCATGTGTATCTTTCCTTGGATGTTATCCTGTGTATCCATCCTTGTCTGTCATCATGTGTATCTATCATTGGATGTCATCCTGTGTATCTATCACTGGATGTCATCCTGTGAATCTATCCTTGGATGTCATTCTGTGTATCCATCCTTGGATGCCATCATGTGTATCTTTCCTTGGATTCATCCTGTGTATCTTTCCTTGGATTCATCCTGTATATCTTTCCTTGGATGCCATCATGTGTATCTTTCCTTGGATGTCATCCTGTGAATCTTTCCTTGGATATCATCTTGCATACAACTTACACATACCATTTGCAAAGTCGAGGATTCTCCTGTTGCTTATCAAATGTCCAGTGTATTCCTGTTTTTTCTACCCTTTTTTTTAAAATGCACATCACCTAGGCATTGACCATGAGAAAGATAGTTGTATATAGTAGGCATCCCTGTCTGACCCCAGTTTGAACTGTATGTGGGTCTGATAAATTGCATTATTGTATTACTGTAGATGTAACATCTCCCCGCCTGTCTGAGACAGCAACAGACTTACAGCTAAGACAACGGTCGTGGTTTTCAATGCATATGGTTGCGAAACGTGAGAAACCTATGTCGAATAAGAGCAAAGGCTCAACACCTTTCACATGCGACGCCTGAGATCCATCTATGGTGTCTCATGAAGAGACAGGGTGCCAAACGCAGAGGCGCATTCTCGCACCTGTCTCCCAAGTATGTAAACTCTCCTTAAGCAGTGAAGACATCTAAGACGTGGTCATGTTCGTTGAATGGAGATGGTCGCATAGCCAAAGATATTTTCTATGGACATCTGGCATGTGCTAAAAGAACAGTTGATCGACCAAAGCTGAGGATTTAGACTCATGTACGCGGGATATGAAGGCACTGGATATGGATTAGACACCTTAGGAAGACATAAATACAGACCGATTCACATGGAGATGTACCCCAGAAGAGCCAACTCAGACTGAACGAAAATAAGTTCGTGCAACACAGGGAAGTGAAATTACAACTTAGCAAGGAAAAGAAAAAAAAAACCTGTAGAGCTGCTAAAAGGCATCACCCTATAGTCAGTCATACATAGACGCATGCACGCATACACATACACGCACGCACACACACGTACACACATACACAACGGGATCATAATCCCCAACAAACAAGGAGGCTACTTACATAACAATCAGCAATGCTATATGATCGGAGTCTGCATACAGCCCATCCAAGACTATCTCTTCTCTTTTGACAAATGCCACACCAAATCCCACCAACCGTCCGGAAGAGCTCTTCGCTGTGATGACCTTAAAACAACGGGTTTGCATCGCAACGTAGGTTGTGTTCCTATAACCTCTGGCCGCCTGATCGTAATTCACGAGGTCATCAAAGGAGCCGCCCTCGAAAGGAGAGGCTGTGACGTAATTTACATCCATATCAAGCGCGATTTTGTCCAGTCTGCCTCTGTCCAGTATGAGGTGAAAAATGTCGTGGCCTTGCTGCGGTTCGGTCAACTTGAAGCCTATATTTCTAAAACAAAAGAAAGACAGATAGATAGATAGATAGATAGATAGATAGATAGATAGATAGATAGATAGATAGATAGTAGGTAGCTAGGTAAGTAGGTAGGTAGATGGGTGGGTGGGTATTAGGATGGATGCAAGGATTGATTGATTAGTTTCCATGGTGGCTGGATGAATGGAAAGATATATTTAATTGTGGATGAATTCTTGTATTAGTACACAAACCGGCTTTTGGTTATAATACGGTTACATATAATTAGTTAACATTTTTTACTCTAAGAGAATCGACGTCACAGCTAATTAAACTTACAGACGGAACTCCTCTGTCCTTGAACGTTTCAAATATTATTATCTTTTAGAAAGAAGTAATATGTCTAAAATAGATGGACGAACGTTTCACATATAATTAGATGACTTAGAGAAAGTTTAAATGAGCAGCCTTCTCGTTCCTTAACACGTTTCTGGGTGGTTGCCTTGGCCAAAACATACAAGTATTTATATTT
Organism: Ariolimax columbianus; assembly: GCA_036924085.1. Lineage (NCBI taxonomy): Eukaryota > Metazoa > Mollusca > Gastropoda > Stylommatophora > Arionidae > Ariolimax > Ariolimax columbianus. Next base: position 22,137,105 of record JAVGWX010000003.1, read on the forward strand.
AATTCCACAGTGCTTCTTGCTATGTACTTCGGCGATGAGGTATGAACACTACCTCTGGAGGACAAACTAAGAGTGACCCAGGCCAATGCCTGCTCTAGTAAAGGCCTATCTACTCTTGTCAATGACGTCACGATTCCCTTCCGAGCTTTAACTCTCGACATGGAAAGTAGCCATCTTTGAACCGTTGATTTTAAAAGTCGTTATTATTTGTGATACATTTGCGCAGTTTTCTAGGATTTATGTCCATTTTGAAATTGCAAAGGCGCAGAATACACTACAGTCTTTCAATTTCCATCGGAGACACGCAGCCTAGCGCTTCGAGAAAAATGGATCCGACACATCCCACGCAAAGACTGGGTTCCAACCAAACGTAGTGTAGTGTGTATAAAACACTTTTACGAGGAAGACGTCATTAGATTCGACAAGTTCAAAGATGATGATGGCTTAGAAAACATTATACAACGTCGTCAGGTTTTAAAACCTGATGCATATGCTACTGTATTTCCATGTGGCTGGAGGTTTGACAAAAGCTTGATGGTGGAAGATGAAAACTGACCACTGAAACCTTCAATACGCTGTCTCGCGCAGTAACTGATCCAGGTGTCTGAGTATGCCCTCAACACTTTAGGCAATGAATATCTTTTATTAAGGAAATGCCAGACATATAAACTCGAGGCAAGATATGGTGCATATAGACAGCTGCCAGGGCCCAACTATCTTGTTTTCAGTACAACAGGTTCTGGAAGCAGAGAAGACATTGACAATTTATTCCGTGTTATTCATGTGTTCATCAAGCTGTGGTGAAATTCTTATTTCTGACCTGTCAGCAGTATTCAGCATGGCTATAACTGACAGTGACATAGAAGATACAATCTCTATTAAGCCTGTGTTCAATCATTCAAAGTCCATGGGGAATGTGGAAGATTGTGACATTCTTGTTCGATATGGAACAGTGGAGGTACTGATATACATTAGTAGATTTGTTGCTTTTAGAGTGTCTAGGAAACTGAAGTGTTCTACCTGCTGTAAGTTGTTGCAACAGGACAACTATTTAACTGTAGATATTGAACCTGACTTCCCCATTGTTTCATGGCTTGACTACACTCGTTTGTTCGACCGAGGCAGTTTAAAGTATCCATCACAGTCATTAACAATTGTGAGTCGTATAGCCTATCTTGCAGTACAAACATTGATCTCGCCAGATTATGAACAGAAGTTTCTGACTGCCTCCAATCACAAAGAAATTGTAATAGACACTGTGACTGCCAGTATTCGTAATTACTTTAAGGAAAATAAAACTGTTTGTACAGCCCGTGGTAGCTCATCAGAAGATGTTTTTGTGAGGACCATCCCAACGCTGGCAGATATATTTTGGAACAACTACAGAAAAACCAAACATGAAATAGAGAAAGTTCAACAAGTTGACTTATCAAAGAAAGAAAAATTAGGAACATTGAAATAGCTTAAACTTCTTTTTCTTCTTCGTACGCTGAAATAGCTTAAACGTAATACAGAAGAATTAGGTTTTCATAAAAAATTTTCATTTTTTATTTTAAGAAATATATGTGGTGTGACTACTTGGTAGCCTATGTACCCGAGAATTCGTAACAGAACTATAAACAGATAATCTCAATTCAGTGCTTGTTGGAAAATGTTTGTGTCCTTAATTTCTGCCGGTACACTACGACGTTGTAAATAAAGCATCAACAACAACTGAAAAGGTCAGTTCATTCATTAGAATTTGCATTTTTCTTATTAATAGATACATTATGTCTACAGTAAAATCAGTTTATACTTCCGATATTGTGCCATTTTAGAAGCTCGTACTGTTAGACAGTTTTAGATAAAGATAGGACGGGAATTGTGACGTCAGCAGGCAAAATGGATGCCTTTAATTACAGATGGCGTCCCCTAAACCTCTCTTGAGAGACGCTTGGTCGGAATCACTCTCCGGAACCAACGTGTGCAAAATCTTCACAATTCTGACATACGACGATCGTCCTTGGTGAATGACGCGGTATTCTATGCAGACAATGTAAAGCATAAATGGGCAGGGCACATGTTGCGATGAAACGATGGTCGATGGAGCACGGCGACAGCAATTTCGTACCCACGAGATAAAAAGATACTGTGGGGAAGACCTCCAATGCGTTGGTCAGACTCCCTTGATGTACGCAACAACATCAGAGATGCCTCTGGAGAAGTGCTTACCGCCCACTGGACTTCAGTGACCCAAGCCAGGGTCCGCTGAAGACGAAGTTAGAACCCGCAATTGCGCTGAGGGACTGGTCATCAAGGCCAAGAAGGTCAATAGAAGATCAAGACTTACAGAAAGACCTGATGTTTCTACTCTAGATGGACGTACGTTTCAGATATAATTATTTAACTTACAGAAAGACCTGATGTTACTACTCTAGATGGACGTACGTTTCAGATATAATTAGTTAACTTACAGAAAGAACTGATGTTTCTACTCTATATGGACTGGCGTTTCACATATAATTAGTTAACTTACAGATAAAACTGGTGTTTCTACTCTATATGGACTGACGTTTCAAATATAATTAGTTAACTTACAGAAAGAACTGATGTTTCTACTCTATATGGACTGACGTTTCACATATAATTAGTTAACTTACAGATAAAACTGGTGTTTCTACTCTATATGGACTGACGTTTCAAATATAATTAGTTAACTTACAGAAAGAACTGATGTTTCTACTCTATATGGACTGACGTTTCAAATATAATAAGTTAACTTACAGATAGAACTGATGTTTCTATTCTAAATTGAGGGACGTTTCAAATATAATTAGTTAACTTACAGATAGAACTGATCTGCTCCAGGGACAGCGGTAAGGGTCACGACAGCACTAGGGTTCAGGGCCAGAACCTCATCCATTATCTTCCTTCCAAGGCCCTTGTATCTATGACCGTCCTTGACTACGATGTTGCCCATTACGTACTCGCCCTCAAATGTTGGGTACAGACTCAATGTAGCTAGAGACAAATATGAGGTTCTATGAACACAAATTCGACAGCTACTGTTGTACTCACTGCTAGCAATTTGTGAAAATTGGTGCGGTAGTAATCGTATTCTAAGAAAAGCATCCTACCATATTTGTTTCTAGCATTTTCTTGTTCTGATTTTAGGCCCATCGGCCTTGACCTATTTACAGATCCGTCATAAAGACGTAGTACACCATCTTTTTTTTTATATCTAGAGGGCAGCCCTAACATATTCATCTTCAACTGTGCAAGCAATATGCTGCAAACTTCCAACACTACTACTACTACTACTTTTATCCAATTTTTAACACTATTACTACTTTCAACATTACTACTATTTGTAATATTACTACCACTTTCACCACCCAAGAGGTCTGCCGGGGTCTTTGTGTATGACAAGGAAAAGAATAGCACCACTTGCCCACAGAGAGCATGTCGTAAGAGACGACTAACTGTGTGACATGGCATGACACCGGCCATGGTTAGGTGGTTTGTTTAAAGCAGCATAAATCTCTGTTAACAGGCTGCGGGTCTACTTTGCTCTAGTGTTTGAGTCTATCAAGATGAACTCGCACATCAGTTAACCACCGTCCGTAAGTACATGTCCCAAAGCAGCGGAGTATTAAGCTACTCGAGCCTAGCACGGTAAGCTGAAAATCCTTCTCCCTGCCACATCCAGCTCATACTAGAGCTGGGATCCGCCCTTGTAGAAGTACAGGTCGACTTAGAACTAAGAAGAACTACCACTTTCAATTTTACAACTACTTTTAACACTACTACTACTTTCAACATTACTCCTATTTTCAACGCTACTTACACTAGTATTGCTGCTACTACGCGTTATAATAGTAAAAATAACTTAAAATAATATATACTAGAAATAATATTATTGGCTTAAATTGTACTCCTTTTTCTTTATATATAAATGAAATATACAGTTCTGTAAATATAAATACGGTTTCATAACCCTCTGTCAAACTAAAGCAAATGCAGCCGTCAATGGAAACATAAAAACTATCAAAATGTTCTAAAGAAAAAAAAATAAAATGACGAAACTGCAGTGGTACTTAAGTTAAAATTTAAAAAAAGGATTATAACATAGAAAAGCATAGACCCCGCGTCGGAACAAAGAGAAGAACGCAACTCACGTTACGAACAAACAAAAAAACACCTCTATCAGGAAAAAAGAACACACACAAACAACTAAGAACTCTTGAGACTCAAGATGAATACCACACGGGCAATTAGACTCACATGTTCTTGAAAATCGAATGTCATTGTCACGCATCGTGTAGACGTATCAGGACTTTCCATCTTCCTGACTCCCATTTATACATTCATCTTTAATCTCACAGTTCGCTAGTTGTTTGCGTGTGTGATGTTCTTTGTCTGTGATGGTGTCATGGCGAAGAATTCGTCCATGTCTTTGTCCCGACGGGAAGGTCACAGTAATACTTGTCAATGTTGCTTTACTTACTAATCCAAGTATTAAACTTATAATAATTTACTTCTGGAAGCTTAAACTCAAATGTAATAATTTATTCCTGTAATATTTAAGTCAAATGACATAATTTACTTCTGGAAGTTTAAACTCAAATGTCATAATTTACTCTCTCAATTTTGTGCATAAATGTATTATTTACTCCTGAACTCTTTCACATAAATGTATTATTTACCTCTTAACTCTTTCACATAAATGAATTATTTACTCCTGAACTCTTTCACATAAATGTATTATTTACCTCTTAACTCTTTCACATAAATGAATTATTTACTCCTGAACTCTTTCACATAAATCCCATTATTTACTATTGGCATCTTTAATTTAAGTGTTACAATTTAATGTTGGAACATTTTCATTTAAATGCCACAATTTATTATTGGAATCTTTAATACAAATGTCATACTTTAGCTCCGGAATCTTTAATTCAAATACAATTTATAACTAGAATCTTGCAATCAAATATCATAATTTACTACTGGAATCTGTGATTCAAATATCATGATTTGCTCATAACATCTTAAATTCAAATGCCGTAAGTTATTTTTGGAATCTTTAACCTCTTGATCTTGATGACTCTGGTGTTGTTGCGAACGCATTATCGGTCTTTCCCCTGGTATGTTTTTCCTTAGGGGTACCAGATTGCTATCGCGGTGCTCCATGGACCACCGTTTCATCGGAACATGTGACCTGCTCATCTTTATTTTGACTTGTCTGCATAGATTTCGGGATCATTCACCGAGGACAATGGTTGAAAGTCAGAATTGTCGAGGTTCTTCATGTGTTGGTTGCAGAGAGTGATTCCGACCATGCGTCTCTTAAGAGAGGCATTGGCGTCTCAACAATCTTTAGCTTCAATATTATAATTTACTTCTGGAAAATTTCACTTAAATGTCAGAATCTACTACGGTAATCTTTACCTTCAATGTCAAAATTTTGTGTTGGAATCTTCAATTCAAAAATTCATAATTTACTCCTGGAATCTTTAACTCAAATGTCATAGTTAAATTTTGGAATCTCAAACTAAAATGTATAATTCACTTCTGAAATCTGTAATATTAATATCACAATTCATTCCGGGAATAGTTAACTCAAATATCGTAATTTAACTCTTATGACGAAAACGTCGAGAGATTTTGGTATAGAGGCATGAGTGAATAAAGAAACCATCGTAATGAAAAGCTGAGAAGTGAGAATCTGGTCTTAGCATCATTTCTCGCGGATACTTAATCTATTTATTCAGAGAGAACTATATAAAGTTCACAGCTGTAGTAATACTGACACAATGAAACATAACTATTACAGTCTGCTATCATGACAGCAGTTGAGTAATAGATTTGATTCAGTACACACTAAGAGGCATACAGTATAATAACGTGTTCTTTAAGTCGTATTTCATTAAATACAATGTCATGAACGGTGTGTATGTATGAAGCCAATGACAACCCCAGATCCACCAGCCTAGATCTCTCCAGAGCCAGCATGACTATGTGGGGGGAGACTTCTGGTGGCATGCAAATTGCAATCGTTTGCTGGTCAGTTTGTGACGTAACTACACGACTGGAGTGAGAAACTGGTTGTCTGCAGACAGTGCAGAGTCTTCTGGGGGACGCTGTGGTCTAGAGGTAAAGCACTCGCTCCTTAAAGCGATGTACGGAATCGGCGAGCGATCGAACTCCGCAAGTTTTCAAATGATCCATGGTCTTAATGGAGGGTGGACCAGAGGGCTCGCATCCTGAGTTACCTCCAGTCTTCTTGACTTATGTCTTGCCACTGGTACAATGTGGTTCGGGACCAGAGAGTTAGGTTGATGGCCAGAACAGTTCACGTCACTGTAATTCAAATATAGCACAGATTACATCATCAAGACAAAAAACCTTTGATGCCGCAATCATCGCTTGCGACGGGTAACTAACAACAACAAGTATGCATGACGACATGTTTATATTGAGTCAGAAAAACAAGCCTTCGCAGGGAAATAAATCTATCACCTTACCTGCCACCTCTTCGTCTCGCGTGACAGCCACGTAAAAACTGTCAGGAGAGGTACTGTACAGTGCAGCGAACTTATCTAATGTCAGATTCCAGCCTTCCTTATCAATCATGCTGTAAGTGCCCTCGACTTCTTCAGGGCGCATTGTACGAAGAGTATAATTATCATTTCCCGTGTTCGTCATGGCGGGACAAGGACAATTAGATTTCACCAGCCCGGTGATCTATTTTCACGGTTACTGTTATGGTATTACAATCTGAAAATATAATAACACCCGTTAAATGTAATCTAAAAGCAGACACTGCTGTATGGAATGAAGTATTCGAAACTGTATTGTACTACACTTCAGTCTTTTATGAGATTTGTTGTTTGTTTGTTTTTGCGTTCGCCTTATTTCTCTAATCCCCAAGGCTGTGTGCGTTGCATTGTGGGTTTTTATTTTGCACCCGTCGGCCCAGTGCATCCGACTTCAGGATACATTTTATGTAAGGGTCTGCTTCCTCCTGCATTTTCTAAGGGTTTGTTTCCCTGTGGTAACGGCGGTGCTGTGATGGAGATCGAACCCAGCACCTTCCGGTTGGGAGCCGTGCCACTTAACCACTAGGCCACGCTGTCCCCCTTTTTATGAGATGAGACAACAAGTTATATTCCTCACTGGTTTTCCTTCACTAACAAAGTCTACATCAAGGATTTTAGATGGTGATGTTGTTAGTACGCATTCAGAAGGGTCCGGGCTTACGCTCTCCGGCCCAATGCCATATAATGGTTGTTGTTGGTGTTGCTGTTATGAATTCAGCAGCGTCCAGGCTTTCGCCCTTCGGCCCAATACATGTAATGTTTGTTGTTATTACGAATTCAACAGTATCCGGGCTTTCGCCCTTGCGCCCAATTCCATGTAATGGTGGCTGTACGTGTTTATCAGTTGTTGTCTAGTGCCATTCAAAGTGTTCTGTTTATCTAACCATTCAAGTGTTCTGTTTATCTAACCATTCGAGTGTTCTGTTTACCTAACTATTCAAGTGTTCTGTTTATCTAACCATTCAAGTGTTCCGTTTATCTAACCACTCAAGTGTTCTGTTTATCTAACCATTCAAGTGTTCTGTTTATCTAACCATTCAAGTGTTCTGTTTATCTTACCATTCAAGTGTTCTGTTTATCTAACCATTCAAGTGTTCTGTTTATCTAATTTCAGAGGCCGAGGCATTCTCATATCATCGTTGAACGCTAAAATATATGATTATCAACGAAATTCGTATGGGTGTGTACACAGCTGGCAAACAAGAAAGTGTTGAGGTTGGGTTCTGTTCAGGTCCTTGTTAAGTGGAATGTGTTTGATTCTTAGCCGGAAGATGGTGCTCTGATCCTTCCTTGTGAGTTGATTTACGAGGTATGTTCAAAAGGGATTTGACTAATTTTTTCCACGGAAAGAAATAAGCATGGGTGTTGTCCTATCGGGAAAGGGGCGGGGGGGGGGGGGAGGGGGGGAGGGGGGAAGTATAACGGACAGTCATGCACATAGGTAAATTTATTCTTGCCCATAGATTGCGGGCAGTGGCTGGTAGTCAACCTTTCAGTGTTGAATGTAGTGAGCACAGGTCGGATTTTCATTCACCATGAAATGACCGAAAGAATTGAGCAGCCGTGTTACATCAATTTTTTCCAAACCTAGGCGATACCCAAATGGAAATCATTCGGGGAATTAAATTCGGAAAATATGATTGAAAACGTTACCGTTTGGGGAACTGTTTGGCTCAACTGACCATCAAATCATCCGTTGAGATCTTATAGCAGGGAAAGGAGTGAACAGACGACCACTCCAAGGCAGATATTAAGAAAATGAAAGAGGCAGTGAGCCACATAATCTGGAAAGATATTGTCAGAGGAACAGATGTTGAACTAGAGTGGGAGAGTTTTTAAACAGTTCTAGAAAAGCTAAAAGATGAATGTGTTCCATGTAGGGGTGTAAATTCCAAGCGTAAACAGTGGATAACTAGATTTGTAGTTAAATGTAGAAGAGCTAAAAATAAAAAATGAAAAAAATTTATAGAGACGACTAAATCAAAATAAACCTATTAAAAATATTTGGACACGCAGAATATAGCTCAGAAAGTGAATAAAACAGCAAAAATAGACTTCGAATAAAACTTGCTCAAAAGATTGCACCCTGGAGAAGATACTTTTTCATCCATGGGGTCGGCCCAACAAGGGAAGTTACTGTATTTATTCATTTTAAAAACCAAAAAAACTATCACCATAGTCAGGAATGACTAAGGAGGCTATTCATACTTTGCTCACTAGATGTCCCTAGCTGTAGTGCAATGCTCATCACAATGGGGTTCATACCGTCGATCCTCACGTCACTGGCTAGACAGCAGCCTGTTCCGATGAGATGGGATGTTGATAAGTTCGTTTCATCCTACACTGACGTTAGGCGTCCCCCACACCCCCCCCCCCCTCAAGAATACAATTTAACGGTAGGTTGGTAACAAATGCTAGTCCATAAATAACACTGCAGTGGGGCAGTGGAGAGGGGTTGATGTGTTAGAAACTTCGTTGAACTAATTAATTTAGTGAGGTGATGTGAGATCAAGATGCTGAGCAGTGCATTAGCTATATAGGTCAGCGACTCAAAGCTGACTGCGACCGCCAGGGCCAGCGATCCAGACTCATATCCACCTCCACAGGGTGATTCTGGATAAAAGACTGCAACATGGTAGTCTGACTGAAGAGGATAGAAGGCAAGTTAGGCTGGTACCCAAAAATATTATGCTGAAGTCGGATGTGTCGGACCGAAAGGTGCAAATACCGCAGTCAAGCTGTAAACTACGACACAGCGAATTCCATTCTTCGGACTACAACCTGCTACTTGCAAGCCGTTTTCAGGACTTTGTAGCAGGAGTTTGAGAACGAACTACGAAGAAGAAGATAAATAAGTGGGGTCATGTAACTCGCTCCCTTCCTCTCTGTCTTGGCATTGCCAAGTGTAAGTAGTGTACCGTTTCCAGCTGTGTAAACTAGGACATGTCGTTACTAAATATCGTTATATCACAAAAGGGCATGTACTACATAATGTGGCGTGTTACTAAGTCACTTACATTCCCTTGTGGGTCACGTGGATCCTTCCTTAAGGAGGACAGAATAGACCCACTGCATCTCAATGCAGGTCGCAGATGGTGACAATCGAGGGATGTGCACCAGGCTACTATCCGGATCACGTAAATTAATAGTTATAGAAATTACCAGCACACAGTATAACAAAGAGGGTGAGGGCGAGCTCCCAACCACAATGGTAGTCCAATGACACGAAAGAAGAAGATTTACACTTATAGGAAATAGGTTAAACAAGGTACCCCCCTAACAAACATCTACCTCCAATCACAGAAACCAACTCACCTTCTATTAGTATTTCAACTGTGACAAAGTCGTGATTTCACGATTGCTTATATCATCTGGCTTTTTCCATACGAGAAAACTTATTAACTTTGCGAACCCCTGAGAGCAGCGAAGTCGTGATGAGAACGAATATATTAGCAGTCAGCTAATTGTTCCGTTCCAGGTGCAAGAAGTGGGTCTGTGTTTTTTCACAATTCTTAACTTAACGTCTTTATGCTGGTTTAGAAGACTGCTGAATCTGTATACAACCAGGTTCTTTTACATTTTCTTTATCTAAAAACTATGCGCATCCAATCTATACTTGAATGCATTAATTGACCCTGCCTCCACTATTGCCTGTGGCAATGCATTCCAAGCATTCACCAGTCTCTGACTAAAACAGAATTTCCTAATATCTAATCTGGACCTTACTTTAATTAAATTGTTGCTGTGCCCTCTTGTTCTTGCAGGTGGTTGTATTTTGAAAAAGTTTGTTATAGTCTAATTTATCCTTTCTGTTGATTATTTTATAAACCTGTGTTGTCATCTCTAATGCTTCTCTTCTCTAGAAACTGTAGGCCGGTTTTTCTGAGTCTTTCTTCATAACTGTAATTATGGAATTCCACAAAATGTTTTGTCGCTCTTCTATGTATCCTTTACAGCATGTTTATATACCATTTACACATGTGCACAGTACTTTAATTTAAGTTTAACTAATGCGTTATACAGGTTGACTATCATTTCCTTGCTCCTACGTTTAATATTTCCTTTCATCATACCTAACATTGCATTTGCATTTTTTGTTCACTGCTACCTGGACTTCCTCACTCATCTTACCTGTATGATCTATTTTAACCCATAGGTTGTTTTCCTTTTCTATCTTTCTACAATTGTTGACTCTCATTCTGTAATTATATTCCATATTGGATCTACTCATGTGACTGACCAGGTTACCTTTAACGAACTGAAAATTGGGGACTGGAGCCTGCGTCAGAGATTTTGATTTCGGCGGATGATTGGCAAAATCAATAACACGAGTAAACTCCAGTGTACATCCAGTTACAGGTCGTCATTGAGAAGTTCGAGTCACCAGAAGGATAATGCTTCCATATTGATGTTTGCAAAGCAGATATTCAAATGCTGGATGACTAGGTACCAATTTTACTGTGGGTAACTCTGGTGTTTTCGCAGTTTCATGTGAGACGAGACATTGTCCGGAATGGACTGAGAGAGAGAGAGACAGAGAAAAAGAGAAAGTGTGAGAGATGGAGAGACATACAGAGAGGGAGAGAGAGAGACTTTATGGTCATACACATTGGACGTTTCATGAGAAACAGATGTTTGATCAATGAGTAAACTGATTGGTGGACACAATATTTTAGGGACGGAGAAAGTCTGGGAGACCATTAAGAATGAAACACCCCCCCCCCCCCATGTATTAAACGAGAAGACCGCTGCAAGACCAATAACCGACAAGGAGAACGAGAAACTAGTGTTGTTCAAGAAGGTGCAGCGTGTTTCCAGGGACGTCACTTAGATTAGAGTCTTGATTAGCTTCCGTTCTTTGACCCAGAGGCAAGCAGACAGTCATGGCTGTGGACAGCTTATAAACTGCTCTTCGGCCACACACAGAAAGGTTGAGATAACCACATAATATGTGGTTCAAGAGAGCGTACGTCCGCTTGAGACTCAACAGAGAAGACTGATCTTGAGGGACAGAGAAAGGCTGAGGAAATCAGGGGACATATACCACCTGCATGCACTAGATGTATTCTAGAACAGTGTCAGAGAACATATATTGAGAATAGTCTACGAACAGAGTCAGAGAGCATAGTCCGAGAACAGACTCAGGGAACATAGTTCGAGAACATTCCGAGAATAGTGCCAGAGAACAGTCCAAGAACAGAGTTTGAGAACAGTGTCAGAGAACAGTCCAAGAACAAAGTCCGAGAGCGGTGTCAGAGAACAGGCCAAGAAAGTGTCAGAGAACAGTCCGGGAACAGATATTGAGAACAGTCCAAGAACAGAGTCCGAGAACAGATATTTAGAACAGTCCGAGAACAGTGTCAGAGAACAGTCCAAGAATAGAAATTGAAAACAGATTTCTACTTGTTTGTCTTCTTCTTCGTACTCTGTCAGACATCGACTTGAATTTTATCAAAGAAAGTTGCGATCAACCTGAGGCTGTCGACACTGCCATATAGCATGTCTAGTGTTGGCGCAGGAGCAGAACCAGAAAGCGTACATAATTTATTGATTTACAGACAAACCTTTGACATTTCAGACAAATTGATCTTCAACCAACCGACTTGCAATCATGCAGACAGAAAGAAATACATTTTTGTCACAAACGCGAACAAGGTGTCAGTTGTTTTGATCATTCAGATAGACGTTAATAAGATGATGTTTGTCAGACTAAAGGAGAAGCAGGCCTGGGTTAGGATAGTTTCATAAAGTAACATCTGCGCATTATACATGAGATCCATATAAACAGAATTCTAGTCTAGTCACTATGCATTCACATATTTGTGCTTTATTGATTTGTGCTATTTTGTAAACTGTATAATGTTATGGATAATTAAAAAAGAAACATGTCGAAGAACTTTGTTAAGAGTGGAATCCATGAAAGTTTAGTGTACTTGCTGTGTGTAAAAATAGATCTGTTATGTGTCACTATATTCAATGCTGCCGTCTCGAAAGATCGAAATGTAGGCCACATTTCATTTATGGTGCTGTGTGAAATAAAGGATACACATGTCGCACAACAGACCAGAGACGGACAAGTACAGGTACACAAGTACACACTGTCGTCGGAGATGTAGTGTTGGAAATGTCATTGCTCAAGGGTTCGCCATTTGTGTGCAGGTTAGGGTGAAAACACAGTTGAGTAGACTGAAACGTGTTTATACCAGGGGGAAGAAACCAGTCAAATTGCAGGGATAAGAAAGCGCTCTGCTAGAGAAAGGGGTGAAACAATGTAAATATGTTAACATTTGGTAGTGTTAGAACTCGTATATAGTAGATAGTGTTAGAACTCGTATATAGTAGATAGTGTTAGAACTCGTATATAGTTGGTAATGAAACAATTATAATACCGATACTGTTACAATTAAATGGCATCGTAGTTTTACAACTAAATAGTCTGTAGTGTAGAAATACATTGTAGTTATAATATCAAGTGATACAAAACAATTGAAAGTTACTATCAAACTTGATTGTTTTAGCTACACAATTTGATTTGAGACGATACAACAGATAGCATGTAAGCACTGTGCTGGTCAAAGAGAAGATGACATGTATGCACTGTGCTAGTCACTTAGAGGATAGCATGTAAGCAATATGCTAGTCACATAGAGGATAGCATGTATGCACTGTGCTAGTCACTTAGAGGACACAATAAAACGCAAGGTTCGGTACTGCTCAACATCGTTGGATCGTAAAAGGAACTACTACAACCAGCCCCCTTTATCCTAAACCCCCATGGAAGCCAAGACTAGCGTCAGGTTCAAGGGATATAGACTGAACTAAACCCCCATGGAGCCAAGACTAGCGTCAGGTTCAAGGGACATAGACTGAACTAAGCTCTCAGGGGAGACAAGACTAGCGTCAGGTTTAGGGGACATAGACTGAACTAAACCCCCATGGGAGACAAGACTAGCGTCAGGTTCAGGGGACATAGACTGAACTAAACCCCCACCCTGCCTCATGGTCGTGCTCCTGGGAACATGTGTTATATCAGACTGGTCAACGAGGTAGTGATCGTGACTCTGATCGTTACAGTAATGAGCCTACCGGAAACATAAACAACTGCACTACAGCCAAGATGGCAAATGTTCACCATTTTTTTTCAGCACGCATTGAAATATAGGAAGAGCCATTGTAACCTGCAACTCATTAAATGACATTGAAAGGAAAGAATTATGCGCCAGCAGCTTCGAACAGAATAGTATCATCAACCTTCTGTGTCGAGAAAGAAAACAGCAGATCAAAAAGTGCATGTTCTACAAGTACATGGATAAGATCACTCGTTCTCCATATGATAAGATGAATCACAATAAAACGTACGAATCTGTATAACCATATGAAAGACTGTCCAACTAGTACATGATTGATACATCAATAAATGAGGCGGGTCGGATAGTATCAGGGTACCTAAACACCCCCACACCCCCCCCCAATCGATAAATTATACCCCACAATGGGTATAGCACCACCCGATACCCGAAGAAGCCTCGCTGCAGAGATCGAAAGAGAAAAACAGGAGCACGACCCAAAGCACCAAATGTTTGGAAATCAGGTACAGAGCACTAGACTCAAATCCAGACATAGCTTCATAAAATAAACAACGCCGATACAGATAAGCCTTGAAAGCCGCCTTATCGAGAGATGGCATGAATTGATGAAGGCCCCAGAGACGGCACGAATTGATACAGGCCCCAGAGATGGCACGAATTTATACAGGCACCAGAGACGGCCCGAATTGATGCAGAACCCAGAGATGGAACCTCGGGAAAAACATGCCCCCGAACATCATCTACCATACACAACATGGAAGTCGCTGAACAGACTCCGAACTGCTGTATCACAGTGCCAGAGAAATATGAACTGATGGGGATGCACATATGATGACACATATGACTGTGGCGCAATGCAGGACCCAGACCACCTGATGACCTGTCCTAACCTCCAGGAAATATGCAAAAGATGCGACATGCTGGAGGCAAATAACAAGCAATCCATGTCGCCGAATACTGGATGCACGAAGTATGACGTGGTGCCTGGACAGACAAAGTAAGCAAGTAGTACATATTTAAATGAATGAGGCCATGAGAACTTTAAAGAAAAAGAAATCGCCCGGAAAAAATAGGGTAACAAATGAAATGCTAATGGGGTTGGGCCAAACAGCAAAGCGGAAGCTACTGGAAAAGGGGAATTGTACCGCAGGTATGGAAAGATGCTGTACTTATACCAATACCAAAGACAGAAAAAGATAGAACAGATCCAAATGGATACAGGCCTATCAGTCTACTGAGCTGTGTATGTAAACTGATGGAGCGCATGATAAACATCAGACTAATGTGGCACCTGGAAGCAAAACAAATATTAATTCCACAGCAAGCAGGCTTTGGACAACACAGATCCACTGAGGACCAGATCACCTTCACAGCACAGGAAATAAAGGATACTTACCAAGAGAAAAAGCATACAGTAGCGGTTTGGGTGGATCTAGAGAAGGCATTTGACAAGGTGTGGAAAAGGGACTTAAAGTCAAGCTACGAAGAAGTGAAGTATCTGGAAACATATACAGATGGATCAGCCACTACCTCGAAAACAGAACAGCCAGAGTTCAAGTACAAGGACAGATGAGCAAAAAGGTGACACTGGAGCAAGGAGTACCCCAAGGGGGAGTACTGTCACCCACACTTGTTCTGGTGTATATAAACAACATCATAGGGAATATACCAAGAAGAGTCCACAGCTCCATGTTTGCAGACGATCTGGCTATGTGAACCTCTGAAAAAAAATATAACCGTAGCAAACAATCGGATGCAGAAGGCCCTAACATCGATGGAGGAGTGGGCGAAATCTTAACAAACTTCAAAACCAAGCCATGAGAGTTATAACAGGAGGCATGAAGTCAACGTCAATTGTAGAACTTGAAAAGATTACAAAGCTGCAATCCATGACCGACAGAAGAGACTGCGGAGCCCAGCGGCAAGCAGAGAAACTAAGAAGACTGACAGACCATCCAATGCATCAGAGACTAAATAGATTTGGAAAAAGGAAACTAAAGAGGAGAAACTTTGCAGAAATAGCCAAAGCAAAGATGAGCGAAGACCCGATGAACACCATAACAACACCAAAGCCCATCCCTACTGTACGCAAACCCACCTGGAAGCAGCATATCACTCCGGAGGTGGTAGAAAATATACCAGGTATTGGAAACAAGAACAGCCAGACTGAAAACAAGAAGAGACATAACTCTGAGGTTCATAGATGAAAACTACCAAAGCATGGACTGGACCCATGCATACACCGACGGTTCTGTAACACACACAACACAGAATGGAGGGGGAGGGGTATTCCTGCGCCTAACAAATGGTAGAAAAATAACACTGTCAGTGGCAACTGGAAAATTCTCAAGCAATTTCAGAGCGGAGGCAGAGGCACTGAAGGCTGCAGTAGAAGCAATGGTGACAGGCGAAAGCAATGACAGCCAGATAGTCCTGTTTACAGATGCCCTGGCCGTGGTTACAGCACTAAAAAGCCAGAAAAATACTGAACTTAATGATTTAAGAGCAGTACTCTATCAACTATGCCAGCAGTCCTCACCAAAAAGAGTAGTGGTACAGTGGGTTCCACCCCACTGTAACATCCAAGGCAACGAGGAGGCAGACAGACTGGCAAAAGAAGGTGCAAGACTACCACAACCAGATTCTAGTGTGACCTACGAAGAGTCAAAAAGGTTTCCCAAATGGGAAACAGAACATACTGGCTATACAAAAAAGGATGCCTAGTACCAGCTGAACAGGTAGTGGTCTTCAGACTCCGCACAAAACACAACAGAGTGAGGTACCATCTATTCGCTGAACATCTGCTGCAAAATTGCCCGACATACGAGGATCAGAGAAAGCACTTGTGGCCATCACCAGTGGCAACACTAGACAAGCTCTATGGCAGTGTTGACAGCCTCAGGATGACAGCTGCTTTCTTCGAACAAATTCAAGTTGACGTCTGACAGCGTACGAAGAAGTACATATTTAGTGGGAAAGGTGTTGTGGTTGTCCTTGATTTTCCCTACTATTTTTTTTTGATCGTCTAGGTGATATAAGATCTTGTCTCTCGCTTCAAATAAGGCCAGATGGACTCTCCTGTCTCGATACTCAGTTCACCAAGCTGTGTGTGGTAACTTGACTTACAATACTCAAGACAAGGACGGAACCTTGACTCAGAAAAGGATAAGACAATGAAATCACTAACTCCGGCTATTTCTGTTAGGGGATTACCTTGATCCTTTTTTGTATCTCAATCTCATGTCTTTTATTCCATTCATGTTCATGGTTATCTTGTTGGCCTTTTTACGTCAAGTTTTTAAAAGATGGCTGTTTGGTCGGTCAACCCGTTGATACCGTCCTCTGAATTGGTCTACATTGGATGCTTATTTATTTAGGCATCTTGCCTACTTAAGCCAATAAGCACGAAAGCCAGACAATTCAATAACAATGAGGTCGAGTGACCCGTGACACACAGCGCGCGGTGTACCGCGCGAGATGTGTGAGTTTGGATAACTCGTGAGTCTACGTTTCTTTGTGTGTGTGATAACAATGGCCGTTTATAAGGGGAATCTGGAACACGCGGTCGCCTGGGGCAGAAAGTTAAATGTCCCGCCATTTTTGAGTGCAACATTAAACAAAGCCGTACCCTAGATTATCCATAGTATTCTGGCGTGGGGGCTTAAGGGATGGCACATTGTAGTCCCCACTTAGGACCTCACTTGTTGGTCTAGAGTAGTGGTTCTCAAACTAATCGGGTCGCACGCTAAACACTCGAACCTGCATACATAAAACTGATCCATAAATTACCATGTTGACTTTATTTAGAAGGTGTTTTGCGCGACCCATTATGCAAATACACTTAAGATTGTAAATATTAATTGTGCAATTGTTTCAAATCTAAGACAAACATGGGATCTTTATTTAGTTAATAGCATTTATGAAATTGATAGGGCTTTTCAAAGTCTACTAAGCATTAGATGCCACATTTAGTTAGTGCAATATTCAATAAATTAATAAGGGGTATGCTTGATAAAGTAAAGTAAAGATAATGTACAAGGGCGGGAGACACGCATCATACATAATATTCTATCTGGTTGTCACTATGCAATGCTGATTAACCCTGCAAATAACTCGAAGCGACGCATTGGAGGCGAAAAGGTACATAGCTTTACATACACAGCTTGAATTGTGAATCTAGCCTTGTTGATCGTAAGCACGCGATAGTAACTCCTGGCTGTGCCCCGCTGGTTACTCCCTATAATCACCACTGAATGATCTAGTGCCGATCTAGGATTGTGTGAACCAGTTCTTACACTGACAACCGATCTAAGGGTTATGTGATCTAGTGCTTACACTGACAACCGATCTAGGGTTATATGATCCAGTTCTTACACTGACAACTGATTGTGATCCAGCGCTTACACTGACAACCGATCTAAGGGTTATGTGATCTAGTGCTTACACTGACAACCGATCTAAGGGTATGTGATCCAGTTCTTACACTGACAACCGATCTAAGGGTATGTGATCCAGCGCTTACACTGACAACCGATTGTGATCCAGCGCTTACACTGACAACCGATCTAAAGGTTATGTGATCCACTGCTTACACTGACAACCGATCTAGGGTTATGTGATCGAGTGCTTACACTGACAACTGATCTAAAGTTATGTGATCCAATGCTTACACTGACAACTGATCTAAAGTTATGTGACCAGTGCTTACACTGACAACCGATTGTGATCCAGCGCTTACACTGACAACCGATCTAGGGTTATGTGATCCAGTGCTTTTTGTGGTAAAAAGTCCGGTGTTCAACTTCTGCAACTGGCAGCTCCAGTGGACTCAGCTGGAAATGGAAAACTCGCTGAAGGCTAGAAAAAGGGAAAGACAGCGAGGAAATGAACTGGCAACCCCACCTCACAAAGCTATGGCTTAGTATAATGAAGTCTCTAACACCTCATCCCCGAACGCAGTTTCTGTTATGAGACCATCTTTACCTTTGATCCCGTGTTTACATCGGGAACAACCAATATAAGCTAATATTTTAGCGCTGTCCCTTCTATGGTGACCATGTGCCACTTAGATCCGTTAACTATATAGCAAACTGGAGAAGAACACACAGAAAACACAAGCTGAAACAAAGCTTGTTGAAAATAATCATTAATCCAAAGTTAGCTTAGTAGACGGTTTAACGAGGTGGGAGTCGGTCAGTGGAGACTAACGTCGCATTAACCTTAATACTTAAGACATCGATACAGAAGTTTCATTCAACGACTTTAATGGTATAAGTGTAATGAAAGGCGTCAATATGCGTTTCAGAAGAGCGAACTGATAACATCGTGTGTTATAGAAGATACCCGCAGGTCTATCTATATAAACGGAATTCATTTACTTTCAAATTGAACACACGCTTAGTCATGAGAACAAAGAACGTTAGCCAGGGATGATAAATCCTAATAACACATGCTATTCTTTCATATATAACCTATTGCCCAACGCTACCGTAAGACTGAAAGTATTTAACACATTCGTAGAAAAGCAAAGGGGGATGGACATAAGCCTAACATAGGTCAAAGGTCGAGTCGTTCTCTAGCAGAGGCTGACGTCAGAGATCAAGTGTTCAAGTTGTTATTGGACTAGGTCGTCATTTTATCTGAAGGGGGGGGGGGGGGGGGGAGGTATAGTCGGCGCCATCTCATCTTCAACAATTGTGAGTCAGGTACCCATTTACAATCGAGTTGAAGAATGTCGATTGAATCTTGTTTATTCATCATGACAGACACGCGCATTATATCTTACCTACACATGTGTTTTTACACACACATGAGTCGTATCGTAGTACAAAAACAGAAAGAGATAACGAGTTTCACAGTATTTTGATCAATATCAGAAACGGCACTAACAATTAAATGTAATGGCTGAGCAACTTATTATCTTGGTATCTCCTATTCTATCCTATGGTGTAGAGCTCTCCTTTTTTTGTTCGTGTGACTTTTAGTTTCTAAAAGATGATGTAGCCGGGCCCATGCCCAACCTACTTTTCCAAGTGCGGTTGACACGAAGAGGAGACTAACATCTGGTCAGGGGAGAGGAGACTAACATCTGGTCAGGGGAGAGGAGACTAACATCTGGTCAGGGGAGAGGAGACTCATGTCTTGTCAGGCAAAACGTACTGATCATACAATATTAGTCAGTGTCAGGCAAAACGTACTGATCATACAATATTAGTCAGTGTCAGGCAAAACGTACTGATCATACAATATTAGTCAGTGTCAGGCAAAACGTACTGATCATACAATATTAGTCAGTGTCAGGCAAAACGTACTGATCATACAATATTAGTCAGTGTCAGGCAAAGCTTATTGATCATACTATGTTAGTCAAGGGCAGATGAAACTTAATATACCAAGACCCCACCTCACTTCTATACAGTTCTCAATGGAAACATGTTTTGTGATAGTCTGGCTAACGAGGAGGGAATTGACGTGATCCCCGTAGTGGTGAGTGACACGCAAAGGAAGCCAAGCATAGCACAACAGTTTGGTCACTGATCAACCTCCATCAGTACGTTGGAGTTGTGAGGATGTATACAATAAATGGCATATTTTCTTCTGAGGTAATGTAGCCAATCCCCAGGCTTGCCTTCCCTTACTGTAGGTCAATATTAATTTACATCTGAGTAAGACTTCAGCGTGTCTAAACCGGTGATCAAACACGGGTCCTTTAGCGTAGGTCCAACATTCTAACCGCTCTGCCACACTTAAGATAATATTATATCCTCTCCCCATATTTATTTAATATTTATGCAGATTGCATAATGAGGAACTTCTTCTTCGTACGCTGTCAGAAGTCAACCTGTAATGAGGAACGCTAGAGAGGATGAGAGTATCGAAAGTTATGATCCCTTTAAAATCGAGGGATACAGGATCTCAGAGCTAAGACATGCAGACGTTACAGTGATACTATCAAACAGTGCAGTGGGGTTAGAGCAGATAATGGCAGCCGTAAGCAGGTGCGGCAAAGATAAAAACCTCTTACTCTTTGTAAATATAAACAAAACAAAGATAATGGTCACCAACAAAACAAGAAGTCAACATAAATTCAAATTCGGTATCTGAACTCCAGAATTGACACCAATGGTGACTGCTAAAAATAAATGGGAAGGAGATTGGCAATGATGATGTAGAGCCTACACAGCCCTAGGAAACTGGGGCAGAACACCAGCAAACCAACACAAGTTAATATTTTGAGAACCTGTGTTTGTATTCCAGTGGCAGTTAACAGCTGCGAAATATGGACAGTTACCCAAAACTCAAAGAAGAGAACGAGTCAAAATGTTTTTAACATCTGACCTTGATCAAACATTTGACCAAGTTTAAGCTCTAATAGAAGGGTAAATCCACCTCTTCATGTTTATAATATCAATTGATATCTCCTGATTCCCCTCTTATATTAACCACCATCTCCCATACTTCTCCTGACTTTAGACTTTTGCATTTAAAACCTGTATTATCATGACTGTATGCAGGTATGTGTATATGTACTGGGTGTGTACTTATATACATGGGTGTGAAATTTTTATATGTACATGCATGTGCGTTTGTTTTTTTCTTTTCTACGTATGTGAATACATGAATATATGCTTGTGTGTGTATAAATGAATATGTGTGTATAAAGAAACATCTGTAAGTGTGTATAAATGAATTTGCATGTGTGTATAAACAAATAGGTATGCAGGTATGAGTGAATATGTATGTATGGGCACATGTGTAAGCATATTGCCTTTGCCAATATCTCAAAGAAAAAAAAATGTACATCATTAACTTCTTGAACATTTAAATTATTTAAAATTGTCACCACTCACTCACAAAATGTAACTCCCACCATCTCATGTTTCATCTCATGGAAAATTATCATTTCATTTCACCTCATATCATGTACAAATTTTATTTGAAATTTGTTGTTCAAATTTGAAAATTGTAATAATTTATTATCTGCAATAAAGAATTTTCAAAACAAAAAAAAACAACAAAATGTTATAGAAAAGTCAAAAGAACACAATGAACCGGGAAAAACAGAAGAATGCAGACATTCGACAAAGGAGAAAGTTATGAAAGGACGCAGTCGCCAGCGCGAGTACAGATACACGAAGAAGAATTAGGGAACGTTCTAGATTATCAATACTTAACATTGTCAAGAATATTAATCACATTTTGAACAACACATCAACTCACCAGTTTGATAATGTCTGTCCAGTGCAATTATTTTCGAAACGGGTCCGCCTCACATACCCAACACGAGCTATTAGTATTAGCACGTTAAATAATTCCAGTGCGCAGTGTAGAGGTCTATGTACGATTAATTGCACACACTGTGCAGCTGCTTATCTTATTCGGCACGAGGTAAAGTGCTGAAAGCTGAAACACATCCGAAATCGAACACGTGGTTCACGACATCACGTAACGGAGTGTTTCCCCTTATCGCACACGTTTGATGACCTTGACCGACCGAGGTAAGAATGTGTTTGAGGTTACAGCAATCGGGATCTTCCGTTCGCAGAGCCCGGCTGCACAGATTTTAGAACACACTGTTGTGTCGTGTTTAAGCGTGCAGATTACAACACCATTCCAACGAGTAATCGACGCTTGACACAATGTTTTCTTCTGTTACCTTAATTTATAGTTTCGGTGTAAGACAAACATTGATTTAAAGAAAATATAGTCTTCAAACAATGCAGTGAAGGAAGTTGAATACTATTTTTAGAATAACACACGCAGCACAGTAAGCACTTTGTTCCAAAAATTAAATCGTAAACAACTGTTATATTGTGTTTTTCTCTGTAACTAATATCTAGGCTCACATATCTTGGTTTCATCACCTTTCCATCTTTTCTCTAACCATGACGACCTTCTGCTTCCTAATATTCTACGACATCTGCCACATATATTTTACGTAGAGATCAATATCTCATCCCAATATCGTGTTTCTAGAGCTGCTTATAAAATCAATGCCAGACATTTTGTACAGGAATAGGGTCAAGCCTGGTATTTTCTTTCTGTGTTTTGTTCAGCAATTCTTCCTGTCCCCTCTGTGTACTACCTCTTCTCAAGAATGTGTTGTTCCCCCGCCCCGCCCCGCCTCCCCCCCCCCCCTTTTCACCCAAAAATCCCCGCACACGTTTATGTCCACAGAATTCAGAATTCTCTTCTATAAGGTTAAATGTTGATGGGGATCAAGATGCTGAGCAGCGCATGAGCTGCAGTGGTCAGCGACCTATAGCTGACTGCTAGCGTCAGGGCCAGCGAACCAGAGCTGCCAAGACCCTTCTACGCCTCCACGCGGTGATCCTGGATAACAGGATGCAGCAGGGCAGACTGGCTAAGGAGAAGGGATCGAAGAGGGAATGCTAGCCCGGTACTCAAAAAATGTTTGCTGAAGTTGGATGTGTTGGACCAAACAGAACATACTGGCTACACAAAAAACGATGCCTATTACCAGTTGAACAGAAGAGAGCAGGTCGTGGTCTTCAGACTTCGCACTGGCCACAATAGACTGAGGTACCACCTATTCAACAAATTGAAGATAGGTGGCACTGACGAATGCCCGTGTGGCACCGGGAAAATGACCGCTGAGCATTTGCTGCAAAACTGCCCGACATACGAGGATCAGAGAGAGCAGATGTGGCCATCACCAGTGGCAACAGTAGACAATCTCTATGGCAGTGTCGATAGCCTCAGGATGACCGCCGCTTTTTTCGAAAAAATAAAGGTCGATGTCTGACGTAAGAAGAAGAAGAAGAAGAAATATGTGTTGGACCGAAAGGTGCAAATATCGCAAGTCAAGCTGTAAACTAAGACACAACGCATTCCGTTCTATGGACTACATTCTGCTACTTAAGCCCTTTCAGGGTTTGGTAGCGGGAGATTGAGAACGAACGAAGAAGAAGAAATGTTAATGTCTTTCCTGGAAAGGTATCTTTATTTATTACCAATGATTTGCGTCAATTTAAATTTCAATAATTTTTTTCTTATCTCCTTCTAGCTTGTGTATCCTGCGATGTTCGGTATAATTATGACAGCAGTTAATTGACGTTTAACGACTAGGCTGAAGGTTTACCGTGCCACCATTCACCCTACCCTGCTCTACGATTGTGAGAACTGGACTGTCTACGTTGGTGACGCTATAAGGCTCAAACATTTCCACAAGAATTGTCTGAGATACGTGCTGCATATTCACTGGCAGGACTATATCACAGATATATTATAAATATATATGTCAAGAATTCATGCACTTTTGCAAAACACCAAAAATAGATGGATTGGCCACCTTGATGGAATGTCAAGTGACAGGCTTCCTGAGAGGCTGCTGTATAGTGAACTGAGTGAAGGAGAATGATCACAGGGACGTCCAAAAACGCGTTTCAATGGGGGTGGGAAGAAGCCCATAAAGTGTTGTCAAAGAGACATCTGAGATAACCTGGTTCAGAATCGTTCAGCCAGGAAGAGTGCGGTCACAAATGGTGTTGAAATCAAGAAGGGCCTCGCGTTCAGACAGCCCAGGATGTACACACAGTCATTAACTCTGGAACAGAAGGGATATCAGAGACAGCTGCAGGCTATGTTTGCTAGCCCAGTCAAAGAACCTTCCGCTCCCGCATTGGCTTATCAGTCACAAGCGCACTCACATACTCGAGGGTGGGGTGATATTGGTGGTTATCATCAACGTTGATGGATGAATTATTATTATTATTATTATTATTATTATTATTATTATTATTATTAATATTATTATTATTATTATTATTATTATTATTATTATTATTATTACTATTATTATTATTATTATTATTATTATTATTATTATTATTATTATTATTAGTTAAATGTTTAAAACCTTCCCTCCCTCATTTGCTCATTGCACTCGCATCCTGCTCTCTAGTCCGCCATCTTCTCGCTACTCATCATGTCTATCTCTCCGTCCATTTCTCAAATAGCCTATCTCTTCTTCCCTAACCCACAATATATTTCCCTCCCCAATCTGTCTATCGCTTTCCTTCATAAAGCCAAACCCTTGCATCCTCATTTGTTGTATTTCCTGTCCCGAAACTGTCAATCTCTTTTCCCCTCAACGTGTTATTCTCCCCCCCCCCCCCCCTCCCCAGTTTGTTCATCTCTACCCCTTCGCCACCCAACCAGCACACCCATCCGTCAATCTCTCCTCAAACAGCCAATATCTCCCTTCCCCACCCAACCAGCACACTCATCCGTCAATCTCTCCTCAAACAGCCAATATCTCCCTTCCCCACCCAACCAGCACACCCATCCAATAATCTCTCCTCAAACAGCCAATATCTCCCTTCCCCACTCAACCAGCACACCCATCCGTCAATCTCTCCTCAAACAGCCAATATCTCCCTTTCCCACCCAACCAGCACACTCATCCGTCAATCTCTCTTCAAACAGCCAATATCTCCCTTCCCCACCCAACCAGCACACCCATCCAATAATCTCTCCTCAAACAGCCAATATCTCCCTTCCCCACTCAACCAGCACACCCATCCGTCAATCTCTCCTCAAACAGCCAATATCTCCCTTCCCCACCCAACCAGCACACTCATCCGTCAATCTCTCCCCAAACAGCCAATATCTCCCTTCCCCACCCAACCAGCACACCCATCCGTCAATCTCTCCTCAAACAGCCAATATCTCCCGTCCCCACCCAACCAGCACACTCACCCGTCAATCTCTCCTCAAACAGCCAATATCTCCCGTCCCCACCCAACCAGCACACTCATCCGTCAATCTCTCCTCAAACAGCCAATATCTCCCGTCCCCACCCAACCAGCACACTCACCCGCCAATCTCTCCTCAAACAGCCAATATCTCCCTTCCCCACCCAACCAGCACACTCATCAGTCAATCTCTCCTCAAACAGCCAATATCTCCCGTCCCCACCCAACCAGCACACTCATCCGTCAATCTCTCCTCAAACAGCCAATATCTCCCTTCCCCACCAAACCAGCACACTCATCCGTCAATCTCTCCTCAAACAGCCAATATCTCCCGTCCCCACCAAACCAGCACACTCATCCGTCAATCTCTCCTCAAACAGCCAATATCTCCCGTCCCCACCCAACCAGCACACTCACCCGTCAATCTCTCCTCAAACAGCCAATATCTCCCGTCCCCACCCAACCAGCACACTCATCCGTCAATCTCTCCTCAAACAGCCAATATCTCCCGTCCCCACCCAACCAGCACATTCATCCGTCAATCTCTCCTCAAACAGCCAATATCTCTCTTTCATACCCAACCAGCACACTCACCCGTCAATCTCTCCTCAAACAGCCAATATCTCCCGTCCCCACCCAACCAGCACACTCATCCGTCAATCTCTCCTCAAACAGCCAATATCTCCCGTCCCCACCCAACCAGCACACTCACCCGTCAATCTCTCCTCAAACAGCCAATATCTCTCGTCCCCACCCAACCAGCACACTCATCCGTCAATCTCTCCTCAAACAGCCAATATCTCCCGTCCCCACCCAACCAGCACATTCATCCGTCAATCTCTCCTCAAACAGCCAATATCTCTCTTTCCCACCCAACCAGCACACTCACCCGTCAATCTCTCCTCAAACAGCCAATATCTCCCGTCCCCACCCAACCAGCACACTCATCCGTCAATCTCTCCTCAAACAGCCAATATCTCCCGTCCCCACCCAACCAGCACACTCACCCGTCAATCTCTCCTCAAACAGCCAATATCTCTCGTCCCCACCCAACCAGCACACTCATCCGTCAATCTCTCCTCAAACAGCCAATATCTCCCGTCCCCACCCAACCAGCACACTCATCCGTCAATCTCTCCTCAAACAGCCAATATCTCCCGTCCCCACCCAACCAGCACACTCATCCGTCAATCTCTCCTCAAACAGCCAATATCTCCCGTCCCCACCCAACCAGCACACTCACCCGTCAATCTCTCCTTAAACAGCCAATATCTCCCGTCCCCACCCAACCAGCACACTCATCCGTCAATCTCTCCTCAAACAGCCAATATCTCCCGTCCCCACCCAACCAGCACACTCATCCGTCAATCTCTCCTCAAACAGCCAATATCTCTCTTCTTCGCCCAACCAGCACACTCACCCGTCAATCGCTCCTCCAACAGCCAATATCTCCCGTCCCCGCCCAACCAGCACACTCATCCGTCAATCTCTCCTCAAACAGCCAATATCTCCCGTCCCCACCCAACCAGCACACTCATCCGTCAATCTCTCCTCAAACAGCCAATATCTCCCGTCCCCACCCAACCAGAACACTCATCCGTCAATCTCTCCTCAAACAGCCAATATCTCCCGTCCCCACCCAACCAGCACACTCACCCGTCAATCTCTCCTCAAACAGCCAATATCTCCCGTCCCCACCCAACCAGCACACTCATCCGTCAATCTCTCCTCAAACAGCCAATATCTCCCGTCCCCACCCAACCAGCACACTCATCCGTCAATCTCTCCTCAAACAGCCAATATCTCCCGTCCCCACCCAACCAGCACACTCATCCGTCAATCTCTCCTCAAACAGCCAATATCTCCCGTCCCCACCCAACCAGCACACTCATCCGTCAATCTCTCCTCAAACAGCCAATATCTCCCGTCCCCACCCAACCAGCACACTCACCCGTCAATCTCTCCTCAAACAGCCAATATCTCCCGTCCCCACCCAACCAGCACACTCATCCGTCAATCTCTCCTCAAACAGCCAATATCTCCCGTCCCCACCCAACCAGCACACTCATCCGTCAATCTCTCCTCAAACAGCCAATATCTCCCTTCCCCGCCCAACCAGCACACTCACCCGTCAATCGCTCCTCCAACAGCCAATATCTCCCGTCCCCACCCAACCAGCACACTCATCCGTCAATCTCTCCTCAAACAGCCAATATCTCCCGTCCCCACCCAACCAGCACACTCACCCGTCAATCTCTCCTCAAACAGCCAATATCTCCCGTCCCCACCCAACCAGCACACTCATCCGTCAATCTCTCCTCAAACAGCCAATATCTCCCGTCCCCACCCAACCAGCACACTCATCCGTCAATCTCTCCTCAAACAGCCAATATCTCCCGTCCCCACCCAACCAGCACACTTATCCGTCAATCTCTCCTCAAACAGCCAATATCTCCCTTCCCCACCCAACCAGCACACTCATCCGTCAATCTCTCCTCAAACAGCCAATATCTCCCGTCCCCACCCAACCAGCACACTCATCCGTCAATCTCTCCTCAAACAGCCAATATCTCCCGTCCCCACCCAACCAGCACACTCACCCGTCAATCTCTCCTCAAACAGCCAATATCTCCCGTCCCCACCCAACCAGCACACTCATCCGTCAATCTCTCCTCAAACAGCCAATATCTCCCGTCCCCACCCAACCAGCACACTCATCCGTCAATCTCTCCTCAAACAGCCAATATCTCCCGTCCCCACCCAACCAGCACACTTATCCGTCAATCTCTCCTCAAACAGCCAATATCTCCCTTCCCCACCCAACCAGCACACTCATCCGTCAATCTCTCCTCAAACAGCCAATATCTCCCGTCCCCACCCAACCAGCACACTCATCCGTCAATCTCTCCTCAAACAGCCAATATCTCCCTTCCCCACCCAACCAACCAGTTGCCTCCTCCCTGTGTTGTCTTTGATAATTATAAATTGGTCAAGCCCTGTTCCTGCAATCCCCATCAACAGCTCATTTGCATTGCCTGTTCACCTATAGCCGCCCCCCTAGTACACCTACTAGGCCGTACATGGAGATCTTGTTAACCTACTAGGCCGTACATGGAGATCTTGTTAACCTACTAGTCCTTACATGGAAATCCAGTTCACCTACTAGGCCGTACATGGAGATCCAGTTCACCTACTAGCTGTACATGGAGATCTTGTTCCCCTACTGGGCCGTACATGGAGATCCAGTTTACCTGCTAGCTTATTCTCTAA
Organism: Ariolimax columbianus; assembly: GCA_036924085.1. Lineage (NCBI taxonomy): Eukaryota > Metazoa > Mollusca > Gastropoda > Stylommatophora > Arionidae > Ariolimax > Ariolimax columbianus. The sequence continues at coordinate 22,165,761 of JAVGWX010000003.1, forward strand.
CAGTAAGCCAGGTACCTAAATACAGGTGGACGTGAGAAGGTGGACGTTTGTTTCGTGTTTCATATGTGCAAAAATTGGTGTTTTGAATCCGTGCCTAGGTAGTGTATCTTTAATACTGCCACTCGATCTTTTCCTTGGCTTGTCTTTCCGTCTGAAACATTGCTGTCTGTTGTGGCTGGCTCTAGATGCAATAAATAAAAGGTTTGGAGTCTTTCTTGACATGTCACCAAACATGCGACCCTCCATCTCTTCTTCTTCTGCCTGTCTGTCTGATGGTCTGCCTGTCTTGTTGTCTGTATATTTTCTAGTGTACTTCTTTGCTATTCAAAAGTATTTAATTTCACACGTTGTGATCTTTCGTTCTTATACCTTGGCCATGGCCCATGTTTAACACTGACAAGAAAAAGAGTTGAAATGAATGTACCGTTAATAATTTGTTGTTTTGTTGTCTTCAATAGAATATATGGATGTCGCAGTAATAGGGGTAGTTGGTATATCATTGTATTTTAGGTCTTTTACCTTCGTGTCTATTCTGCTGTCGTCTGTAAACAAGCTTTCTAGATATCTGGACACTCCAACCCAACGGCAGTTCTGTGTTTCCGACCTGGATATGGAGTGGCTTTTCCGTTTGTGCGCGTTTATCAACTCCGATGTTGCTGTGTCTATGTCCTTATGCTTCTCAATTTACCGCTTCAGTATTGCTGTTCTACCATTTTGGGCTTCTATTTTATATCCTGTGCTAATATTTTCGCAGTACCTCTGAGTTAGTTCAGTGATGAGAACTCACTTCCCAGAGCACACAGGCAGCATACCCGATGATGATTAAAGAAATCAAAATGGGCTTAATCAAAACATATGTAGCCTAGGTCATGTGTTCCAAGCCAGGGGTTGCGAAGTCTTTTATAAGGTGATTGTCACGTGTCTCTGTGAAATTAGATATTCGGAGCTTCATCTTGTCAACTCACTGACAGGAAACAGACTCAATGTTAAAGATGAAGAAGGAGGAGGAGGAGAAGAGGATGGAGGAGGTAAGATGACATGAGGTTGTCTGTAACAAGAGGAGGAGAAGAGGAAGGAGGAGGTAAGATGACATGAGGTTGTCTGTAACAAGAGGAGGAGAAGAGGAAGGAGGAGGTAAGATGACATGAGGTTGTCTGTAACAAACATTAATCCGGGAATTTTAAAGATGAAAGTACAATCATTGAATTACGTTTTAGATAAGAATTATTTTTTAAAACATCTGATTGTAATGTGTTTTCTTTACCATATAAAATGTGGAAGGAAGGGGACGGGGGACGTAGTTTACATGACTATTATAAAAAGGTGATTGCAGGTTACATTACTATAAATAAAGGGGGTATCAGGTTACATTGATATTAATAAAGGGGGGTATCAGGTTATATTACTATTATTACAAGGGGTATCAGGTTACATTACTATTAATACAGGGAGTATCAGGTTACATTACTATTAATAAAGGGGGTATCAGGTTACATTGCCATTAATAAAGGGGGTATCAGGTTACATTTATATTAATAAAGAGGGTATCAGGTTACATTGATATTAATAAAGGGGGTATCATGTTACATTGCTATTAATAAAGTGGGTCGCAGCTAAAACATGTCGCATGTCGAAGAACACCGGCCTAGGCAAAAGACATACCCAGCCACATGTGCCACATTTACATAGACAGATCATTGAGAGCTTAGAACCAGCCACATAATGATTCCACATACCCAGACAGATGAATGCGAGCTTAGAACCAGCCACATAATGATTCCACATACACAGACAGATGAATGAGAGCTTAGAAACAGATGTGGGGGTTGGGGGGGGGGGGGGGGGGTTGCGTTTACACAACATTAAATATTTGACCGGACATCTAAATATAAGTGGCATCTAGAACATTCTCAAACAAGTTGAGAACTGTAACTAAGGCACTAACGAAAGCTGCAACAGTCATCGTGGAAAAAAAGAATCATGCCAGAAACAAGACAGTTTTTCTTACCTGACTTCCTAGAAGTCAGAACTGACACCAGAATCAATACAAACAATTAATTGAATAGTCTATCAAGGCACTCATGAATACCATGTACAATGTAACGGATTGAAAATACAGTATATTCCTTCACATTGCAGGTAATGTGTAAATTATGCAAACGAGACTAGGCAAAGAAGGCGAAAGACAAAGGCAAAGGCCGCCGTCCATCCTAGACGATGATGGCATAATTAGTTTTGCTAGCGCTATTTTTAATAAGGATTAACTCCGCTACTTTTTATCCTCACTCTCTCGTCTCGTGCCCCCCGACCCCAGTGGCAAGTCATGGACAAGACGACTAGGGGGCAACTACGAGATGCAGGGGACTACGCATCAAGCACCCGTGAAAAAGACGGCGGAGTCCGGAGTCGAACCCACACCACCTGATCACGAGACCGACGGCTTAACCACTTCGCCACGGAATCTAGAGCTACATATGAAGAAATTAATACAATTATAACAATTAAGATAAAACCAAATGGCACAGAGAACAAACATAAATTGAAATAACAGAAGCATGATATTACATGCCAAAGAGTGAGCAAGTCGCAACATTAACACTTCGAACTGTAGATTGTAAACATATCTTTGAAAAGATATCTGTTCATCAGAACTAACATTGAGTCGTCCAGAAATTTGCTGTCAGTCCATTCACTATGCTGCTTCTTTAACACTTTATGCCATTAGTCCGGTTCCTTGTTATATGAGCTTGTTATATCTCTTTCGCCTTCTATCACCAAGGGGTGCATAGACCATCAATCAACCCTCGCCAAGCAGCTTTGTCCTGTACAAACTTTTCCACTTCTATCCAGCTTTTCCTTCTTTCTTTACTTCCCCCTCCAGATCTCGTCTCAATGTATTCCCTGGTCTGCCCCTTCTTCCCTGGAAGTTCCGTGACAGGCATTGCCTGGTGATACTGGCCTGTGGCCAGTAATTATGTTTGTGAGCTTTTGAGGAGTTCCATAGTGCATTAGCAGTTTCCAGAGCGTATCTCTGTCAAAACTGTCGAAATTGATGTACAAACTTGAATTCCATTCCAACGATTGCTCTACAATTATCCGCAATGTGGCTATATGGTCAATCCATGATCTATTCTGTCTGAAGCCCGGCTGCTCATTCCCTAGCTTGTTATCCACTTCATATTTCGGCACTTATAATAACATTATTCCTCTATGGTTTTTGCATTCCTGTAAATCTCCCTTCTTAGGCAATTTCACCAGGTAACCCTCTCTCCAATCTTTTGGTAAGCTTTCTTGCTCTCAGATGGCGCCTATCAAGTTGTAGAGCATGTTAGTAGATGTTTCGTCAAATGCTTTTATGGCTTCCAGTGGTATCCCATCAGGACCTGCTGCTTTTCCGTTCCTTGGAAACTCTATTGCCCTTCTAATTTCTTCTTTTTTAGATTTTAACAGTTGATCGGCAGGTCCTCCTCTGCTGGTGGGATGTATGGTGCTAGTCTGTTGAAAAGCTTTTCAAAGTATTCTACCCATCTTTTCTTCTGTTCTTTAAGGCTAGTTCTCTTTTTACCAAGTTTATTTTTGATTTTGTCTACCTTGTTGTTGATACTTTCCCCGATAGTTTATTGGTAGCCTCAAAGAGACCTTTCATATTTCCCTTTCCTGCAGCCTCTTCCACTTCCTCAGCCAGACCATCAATGTAACGTCTTTTGTCCGCCTTGATGCTCTTTTTAACCACATTGTTGCTTTCTACATACTGTTTCTGTGCTGTGCTTTTTGTGGCTCTCGTTTTACTATTTAGTAAAGCCATTTTCTTATTTCGCCTTTTCTCGATCTTAGTGATTGTTTCTGCCGTTATCCATTCTTGATGCTGCCGTTTCTTCATTCCTAGCACTTCCTCGCATGCAGTTTTCCACGTACTTTGTACTTGTTCCCATTTATCCTCAATGCTGGCCCTTTCATCTAACAGCTCCAGTACTTGATATTTATTCCTGAGTGTTTTACGGAACACATTTTTCTTATCATCTTCTTTCAGGTATTGTACGCAGTGCCATGGCCTGCTGACTTGCATCGCTCTGTTTATCCTTAACTTCAGCTGTACCTTCGCAATCACTGAAAAGTGGGTTGATGCGACATCTGCCCCCCCCCACCCTTCCTTTCCCCTCCCCTGAAGACTTTGACATCGAATAATGATAGTTTAAATTTGGATCTGATTCTTCGTTTTCTGGTCTGGGGTTACCCATGTTGCATTATGAATGGCTCTGTGTACAAACATACTTCTCCCTATGACCAATTTGTTTCCTGCACAAAAATCTGCAAACCGCTCTCCGTTTTCGTTTAGGACTTCTAGTCCCTCCCCATGATCTCCTCATATCCCACGTTGTCATGTTGTATGTTTGCCTTAAAGTTCTCCATTAGTATGGTAATGTCACTCCTCCCTGTCTCCTCCACTAGTTGCGGTAATCTACTGTAGAAAACCTCTTTAACTGTTTCTCCCTCCTCATTTGTTGGGGGCGTATCTCTAAATTATATTTAGTTTAACATGCCCGTTCTTTGTTCTAAATGTAGCCTTCAACAGTCGTGATCCGGCTGCTCTCCACTCTATGAGCGCACTTTGGGCCTCCGCTGTGAACATAAGGGTCACTCCCTCTGTGCGTGGTGCGCTTTTCTCCTCCTCATGTCATGCGTATATCACAATCTTCCCTGTTGCCAATAGTAACTTCCCAGACTGAGTCCATCTAGTCTTACTCAGCCCAAAGATATTAATGCCATGTCGCTTACTCTCTTTTGCAATATGTGCTGTCTTTCCCTCCTCCCACATGGTTCTAACATTCCAGCCTGGAAGGCTTCCTAGTCGAAAGAAAGGTAGTCGGCAGTCCAACTTCCTTTCGGGTTTGGCTGATCCCCGTCAAAGGCCCTGCTGAGAAAACCCTTCCCTTCTAGGACGGCTTTCGGTTTGTTTTGGTTGTCGTTTTTGTAGCAATTGTTTGTTGACGAGGTGGGGTAGCTGTCCCCACGCTCAACCTTCTTCCTTTCATATCCGGGAGTAGGATCGGTCATGGCGGAGATGAGTTGGTTATATAGTTACTTTAAAATGAGTTGATGTAATTGATGGTTTTCTCTCCCCCTGCATCTAAAGGTGAATATTATGTTTTGACATTCGTAACCAATTTTTTAAAAGTATTCTTCCCATCTCCTTCTAATATTGTGTTACCATTTTCGTCGTTTGTAACTGTTGATTCGTCCCTTAGTCTCATTTTGCCTGTAGGGTTGTACAATTCTTTTGGATACTTTGTAGAGATTTGTTTAGATTTTCCCCGCAATGCTTCCGCGATTTTCCCCTTGCTTCCGTACCACTAACCTGGTATCTCTTTTGAACATTTGACATTTTAAAGCGCTTTCATTTGACTTTTGTTTTTAGCCATACGCTTTTCTTATCTTTCACGGCTTTTTAAAAATCCACATTCAACCAACCTGTCCTTTTACATTTTTTTAGTTAGCAAAATCAATAGGAAAATATACAGTACACTTATATGTGAGGCTATTTAGTCACTGTCAATCATTGTGATTGCTGTCATTTACCAAGTCACAACATTAGCAGTAACAAGATTATTACTGTTTTTTAATTGACAATCTTGCAAAACCCATAGCGTTATATTTCCGCAGAACACAGCGTTGAGAAATCTGGAATCGCACATTGTCTAGCTGATAGTCAAATCAACAATTTTGCCACCTAATGGTTGTATTTTATTTTAACCTGTTAATCCCTTTTGTTAGAAAGCTTGACTTCACCAGTGATGTCATCACCTACAATAATATATACAGCCACAATAATCTATAGACACACCAATATTAGATTTATAAGTGTCGACTGCAAATCTTTGACACTTTTCAGTGCTTTTATTTATCATACATAAAGCGCAGTTATAGAATGAGCAATCGGTTAAAGGGTTTGTTAGCAAAGACGACGAATTTTCAATCCCTTACGCGAATGTCTGCTATGGAACTACCTTTATCTTTGAAACGCTAGAGAATAAGCCTACGACATTCTAGTGGCCTTCAATACGTTTGACATTACTAGAAAAGTTAAAGACATTTTCCTAGCACCAAAATTGAAAATTTCAGCTCGCTTGCAAATGCGTTGTAATTCAAAATAACAGACATATATTGTCAATCAAGTCAAAAGTTTCGCTCGTTTTTAATAAATAAAGAATATACTGCCCTATCAGGTACAATTATGTTTGATTGCCGTGTCCCCATGTCATTGGTGGAAAATAATAGCAATATTTCCCAGATAACCAAGGCAAAATAAGGGAGACAACAATGATAAACCAATAGAAGAAATTAGTTATTTCCATTAATTTTGCTCGCCCCTTCTTTTTCTTCGTTGTTCGTTCTCAAACTACCGCTAACAAGTCCTGGAAAAGCCTTTGCAAGTTGCAGGATGTTGTCGCAAGAACGTTGTGTCGTAGTTTACAGCTTGACTGCGATATTTACACCTACCAGTCCGACACATCTGACTTCAGTAGGCAGTTTTGGGTTCGGGTTAGCCTTTCCTCTTCGATTTCTTCTTATCCAGTCAGTCTGCTCGGTTGCAGACTGTTATCCAGGATCACCGTATGCAAGTGTAGAATGCCTTTGCCAGCTCTGATTCGCTGGACCTGACGCTAGCAATCAGCTTTGGGCAGCTGGCCGCTGTAGTTCACTCGCTGCTCTGCATCTTGGCTTGGCTTCGTTCGTTCTCAATCTCCAGCTACTAAACCCTGACACGGGCCTAAGTAGCAGAATGTAGTCCAGAGAACGCAATGCGTTGTGTCGTAGTTTACAGCTTGACTGCGATATTTGCACCTCTCGGTCCAACACATCTGACTTCAGCAAACATTTTTTGAGTACCGGGTTAGCATTCCCTCTTTGATCCCTTCTCCTTAGCCAGTCTGCTCTACTGCAGCATGTTATCCAGGATCACCGCGTGGAGGCGTAGAAGGGTCTTGGCAGCTCTGGTTAGCTGACCCTGACGCTAACAGCCAGCTATGGGTCGCTGGCCACTGCAGCTCACGCGCTGATCAGCATCTTGATCCCGCTCATCATCTTGATCCCGCTCAGCATCTTGATCCCGCTCAGCATCTTGATCCCGCTCAGCATCTTGATCCCGCTCAGCATCTTGATCCCGCTCAGCATCTTGATCCCGCTCAGCATCTTGATCCCCAATACTAGAATTCAAACCTCCTGATTAGAGATAGGTCGCAGTAAAAGCAACAGCTTCCGGGTCATAGCCCGTGAATCTGATGCCTATTTTATACACTAAAATATCATTGCAATGGCAGGCGTGTAGTAAATCGACACTAGGAGGAGCAACCATCGCTTCGTGAGAGCATGCGTCGTTTCTACATACAGGCAATTAGAATAAAGCAACATCGACGCAAATCTCCGCAAAACTAGATATTACAGAAAACAGGAATACAATTCTCTGTCTAAAGGCTGTCAACGGAACACGGCTTATTTCACACACCAAGTTAGAAAGAGTCATCAGGGAATCCTATACATACCTTTTCAAGTCCGCATATTCCCTCTCAACTCGATTGTTGACTCTTAAAGTCATCATATTGTCTTCCAACTCGCCCTCTGACGATCACATCCTCACTCCCACCTTTCCTGACTTCAGAGATCAGAAGAGATGTAGAAGGCATGACTTTTGGAAAGTCCCCAGGCAAGGATCGAATCACTGCTGAGATTATCAAAGAAGGCAGCCACACATTTTACACAGCCTTGGCCCACATATACTCTCGATTTATAGAAACAAAGAAAATCCCATACACCTGGTGCGAGTCGAAGACCGTCCTGCTGTACAATAAAGAGAATAAAAAGAATCTGGCTAACAACCATCCGATCACAATACTCCCAGTGTCATTCAAAGTGTTCCCAAGAGGACTCTTGAAGAAGCACAACCAGTCGAGCAGGCTGAGTTCAGGCGTAGTTACAGCACGATGGACCATATAGCCCCCTGCTGCCATATGATCTAAGTAGCGCCAGAGTACCAGGCGCTGGCTGTTGATGACGCGTAACGGCGTTTGACTCGATCGTACACGTAATTGTATGGAAAGCTATACAAGGACAAGAAATAGACTGCTTGTTTGCTAACGATATCGTGATAATCACGGAGGCGCCCTTTGACGCAACAAGGATGTTGGCATCGCTGGATGTAGAGGGCAGGAAGTCAGACCTCACGATAAACAAAGATAAAACGAAAGCCATGCGTAATCGTTTTGTAGAGCTCAACTCCGTACTTCTAAGCGAAGAACCTCTTGAAGGCGTCGATTATGTCTACCTCGGCGGTCTCCTCAATATGTAGAACAACAGGAAGCCAGAGATCGCAATGCACCGATGAACGGGTTGTGCCTTCAACTCCATCGAGATAACAGCAGATGTCACAAAAAATACAAAACTGCGTGCGAACAGATTTTAATCAACTGTCTTTGCTGTCACTGGCAGCGAAACATGGTCGCTAACGAAAGCACTAATGAACCAGTTACGGACAGCACGCGTCTCACCTGAACGCCATCTTGTATTACTGACAATCAGGCAACTGGAACAGAGGGACCTTCACAACAGCGACATCCGTGAATGTCACAAGTCAAAGACATTCAGCAGCATATAAACCATTCAATCAACACTGATGGTCTGGCCATATCACAAGATGAAAGATGAACACGGGAGTTCTAGAACTGCTCCATAGTGTACTCGGTTGGTCACCCACCAAATGTCAAGACTCGATGGAGACGAACAACATGATTCGTGACTCCATCTCGAATAATCTGCTCATCCAATGATCAAGTCGGGACCCAAACTAATGGAAGCAGAGTAGGAACCCGTACAAGGCCAACTACCTTGTTGACGAACGGGTTGATTCAGATTAAGATATATAGAACAAAATCAGTATTATATATAGCATATAGCATATAGTATATCTTCTTCTTCTTACGCTGTCAGACTTCGACCTTTATTTTTTCGAAAAAAGCAGCGGTCATCCTGAGGCTGTCGACACTGCCATAGAGCTTGTCTAGTGTTGCCACTGGTGATGGTCACATCTGCTCTCTCTGGTCCTCGTATGTCGGGCAGTTTTGCAGCAGATGCTCAGCGGTCATTTTCCGTGTACCACAAGAGCATTCATCAGTGCCACCTATCTTCAATTTGTTGAATAGATGGTATCTCAGTCTATTGCATATAGTATATAATGTATATATACGAGGTGTTCAAATGAAACCGGATCAAACTGCAACAAGTGAACATTCGTACGATGCGCATGATGACATCACTTCTGGTGTAAACAGCACATACCAACCGTCAGGTTTGCAAAGTTTCATTAACCTCCGACTCAAAGTTTCCTCATCAGACCGTTGAAAACATGTCGGGTGTGATACAGAATCCATCCAGAGTTGGTCAGCTAGAGGTGATTTGGTTTCTAACAGCTGAAGGATGTCGACCAGTTGACATTCATCGCAGAATACAGGCAGTGTATGGTGACAAAAGTGTGCCGAAGACAATAGTGAAGACAACTGAAGTATCGGAAGGTGTTCACAGTGTATACCGATACTTCAGTTTCTTGCTAACCATCATTTGAGCTGTCCCTAGCGGCGCAGCGAATTCCTCTGCTATCGAACGTAATCTCCTACGACGGTCCACCCGAATTGATGCATACATATTGGCGATGACATCTTCTGGCGCAACAATATGCGCCTGACCTGGTCTCAGAAGATCTATCGTTTACTGATGTCCTTCTTTAAACATCGTTGTCCAGTTCTTCACTATTGTCTTCGACACACTTTAGTCACCATACACTGCCTGCATTCTGCGATGAATGTCAACTGATCGACATCCTTCAGCTGTTAAAAACCGAATCACCGCTGGCTGATCAACTCTGGACGCGCAATGTTTTCAAGGGTCTGCTGAGGAAACTATGAGTCGGAGGATAATAACAAACTTGACGGTTAGTTTGTGCTGTTCACACCAGCAGTGACGTCATCGTACGTATATATATATATATATATATATATATATACTCGTATTTAATAGTGTGGCACATAATGTCCTAAAGGACAGAAAACAGAATGTCCTCTGTTGCCACCAACTTTTAAGATCAGACTGCCGCCGACACCACCTGACACGACGGCTTGGACTTAACACAAATAAGAAATAGCAGATATAAGAAAGTAGTACTCTGAAAACCTTAAACTTGCACATTTAAATTCATATTGTCAAGAGCAATTATTCACCTGTACACTTCAGCAAGTTACACAATCCTATGGGTAACTTTTCACTCAGCTGAGGTGTTACCTGGAGCCATATCCTAAAACAATTTCTGATCTACTGAGCCATGCCTGAGCTAATCGTGAAATAAAATGGGTAATTGTTGTATAATTAGTAGCAAGATCAAGGACATCAGTTCATTTCAAGCCAGCTGACAATATCAACAAACATTAGTATGGATTGCCTCCCTTTCGTTATAAATTTGACGCTCACGAGTTAGAAGAAAAAAAACGCAAGCGTACATGACACCCAAAGACCTGGAGTATTAAACTTTGTACGGCGCAGTTGACATGCTGGACTTAAATGAAAGCTCTATAAACAACTCCAAAAGGGATTTATCATGGCTAGGAATTAAACAATGAATAACTCATTTTCATCGACATTTATAATTTAGGTAGAATACCCTCCACAACAACAAGCACTCCTTAGCAGCCCGAACAGCACAGCTATCCCGTGGGTTCAGAAGCAGATCAGAAGGGAAGAGGGAGTTTGGAAAGAAAAAAGGCAATGTGGTCTTTTATTGTCATGGAAATATCAGTCCTACATCAAAGACAATTTAGCTTCAAAGTTTGCAGGGCAGAAATTCTAGAATAAAAATAAAAAGGTTTAGCAAGTTGGAGAGAAATGCATGAATAATTATAGAAAGATCACGCTCAACAGCATATACTGTAATGGTAACAGGTGTAAGAATGAAATGCCAGTGAACATAATACCATGAATAACATGCACAGAAACAATACACATTATGACTTTCGATTTGATATGTTGACAACGGCTTGTTGACAATTTCTTCTTCGTCCTTTAATAGTTTAACCTTTTCATTTTTTTCCTAAACTTCTGCAACACGTATTCAAAAAATACCCTTTTAAGAGTCGATGTGTTGTATTAATTTATTCAATTTCAAACTACTTTCTGTACTTTCTCCATTTTGCATTAGCTCTCAGGCAATCTGTATTCCTTTGCTAAGCGTGTCTTTAATTAGGAAATTACTTAGTCATGTCTAACGAAATGTCCTATCGTACATTAGCAACAGAGAATTTATAATACGGTGTCATGTGGTGTTCTAATGTCTGCCCTAGTAACAAAGAAGAAGAGAAAGAAGGATACAAGCCTTATCGTTGTGCGACTCACTAAACATACTGCAGCCTTGTGGCTATTTGCGCTTGAGACTTCTGTGTAGAAACTTGAATTCTGCCTACACAGGACTGTCTAACGTTAGTCAACAAACAGCTTGTTGAAGCTTCAAAGCTGTCTTCTGTCCCATGTCCCAGCGATAGCATCAAGTTTTATGATGGACTTGATAGTATTGTTGAGTAACATTCCGCGCTTTTATCACCGCTACTGTTTGAAGACAGATTAAGCATTGAACTTCAATATTGTATAATATAACACATTCGTTCATTCTTCCAGGTGAATGTTTTGTTCTTCTAAAAAAGGTGTTTTATTCAATTACATAATTTGTTCAGGGACCTAATAGAAAATTACTGATTGATATTTGTCCAATCTAAGTCTAACGTTTCAAAGTGATGTCATTGAAGAATACGTTGACGCAAATATCAACAATTTCCTTGACAGCAAATGGTTCCATCAAATACTAACACAATTCTAAAACAATTCTTATCGATTGAACACAGAGACAGCAACATGGTTCATGAAATAATAGAAGATGATTAATTGTGTTAATATATCACCAAACTACCCAAGAAAGTCATGAAGAGGTTAACAATGTGATTACACGTTTCCCTTCGTAATAAGCAGGGTGTGTTAGATTAGCCAAAGGTGAACGGGTTTTCATGACAACTTGTCCAAGTGAATATTAATTGGATGGGATGAGAAGTTCACATTTCCTTCATGCTTTAGGGTTCCTATAATGGGTATCACTTTCTTTCCACTAATGCCGTTTTTATTAATGTACTTTGGTTTTTTATTGTAAAACCTGCTAGGCCGAGCTGCTGCATGTATCCATGATCCTGATTTGTTCTATCAAGTTCACACTTTCTGTTTCAAGTGTATTACTTGTTTTAATATCTTTATATTGTGCCGTAACCGGGGATCAAGATTCTGAGTAGCTTCGGTGGTCAGCGACCCATAGCTGACTGCTAGCGTTAGGGCAAGCCAACCAGAGCTGCCAATACCCTTCTACACCTCCACGCAGTGATTCTGGATAAAAGGCTGCAACAGAGCAGACTGGCTAGGGAGAAGGTACAGAAGAGGGAAGGCTAAACCCGTACTACAAAATTCCTGTCGGAAAGTGTCGGACCGCAGGATGTAAATAACGCAATCATGCTGTAAACTACAACACAACGCATTCCGTTCTCCGGACAATACCTTACTACTTGCAAAGCTATTTTCATGGCTTGGTAGCGGGAGATTTAGAACGAACGAACGAAGAAGAAGAAGAAAAAGAAGAAGAAGAAGAAGTATCGTAAACGTACATGCAATCTATGTTTGTTCCTTAGAAAGACATTACTTCTATTTTACAAGAAACAGCGCCTTTATATACTATTGTATAATCTTAATCATTCCTAATCATCTCATACAAACACCCTATTGCAGTTGTTTCACTGTCTACGACTACTCGCCTACTAACTCGAATCAATTCCCTCCTTCCCCAACCCCGACTCAGGTATGCATCTGTTGCAATCTGGACCAGGTTTGGCTACAACGTCAATGTTTGCTTCCTTGTTGTTTGGGTTATTTGCGTTGTTTGCGAATGCCCACAATGAGTAGGTTATTCTTTTGTGTGCCCTGAAGACGACGTTAAGTGGCGGGTTGCAGTTGCTTTCCTCACCTTCGGAGTGGGCAGATGAAAGTAGACATAGGTCCTCCAAGTGGTTGTGCTATGCTTGACTTCGTCTGCGTGTCGTTCACTACTACGGGGATCACGTCGACCCCTTACCTCGTTATCCAGGTTGCCACGAAAACAGCCCGTTTCCAGGCAGGCTACTAGGAAGCCAAGGTGAGGGTCTTGACCAGTATATTTTGCCTGACCAGACATTAGTCTTCTTTTCCGTTTGCATCGTTAAGAAAATGTATCGGACAAGAAAAGTTCAATGGGTCGCTAGATTGAGGCCTCTGTCCCACATAGTTTAGCCTATTTCTACGTGAAGCAGCGCCTTACTCCAGCCAGGAAAGGAGCAGGCCACCCTACTTTACATAAAGCTGATACATAGTCGTCCCAATGATGTCTTCAACATTTCATTTCTGACGACAGTGTCTGCTGTTGGATTATTTGCGTTTCTATGTCCCATCAACCCACAGGAAGTCTTTCTTTGGCTCTATATGTGCTATACGATCCCCGAACACAATAGTCAACAACAGGTCTTAAACTTTAGTTTACGAAAAAAACCAGAAAGCTTTGAACAGGGCCAGTAGGTTCAACATGATCTACCAACACCTTTGATCACATGTTTGCAAAAGTTACTTCATCAAAGTGGTCATTTGTGCATGACAAGAACAATAATAGCACCCACAGAGAGCATGTCGTAAGAGGCAACTGACTGTGTAACATGACATAACACGGGCCATGATTAGGTGGTTTGTTTAGGGCAGCATAGATGGTGCCTAACAGGCTGCGGGTCTACTTTGCTTTAGTGTTTGAGTCTATTAAGATAGACTCGCATATCGGTTAACCACTCTCCGTACGTGCTTGTCCCAACGCAGTATTAAGCTGCTCGAGCCTAGCCCGCTAAGCAGGAAACGCTTCTCCCGGCTACATCCAGCTGATACCAAAGCTGAGACCTGCACATGGGCATCTGTCCCTGTAGAAGTACAGGTCGACTAAGAACTAAGAACTTCATCAAAGGCAATTCGGTTACATATAGGAACTGGTGACGTACAGTTGCTGGAAAACTTCGTTTTGGATGACAAATAGGAACCATTTTAGCGGCAGTCTGTGAGTGAAACAAATTTGAATCAGATAGGAAGATCGTGCAAAGATCAAGTAGTTATATTTATGTTTACAAATCAATTATCATGTTAATAAGTGACAGCTATTTTAGCAACTTAATTCATTCTGAAAGTCTTCAAACCCAAAATCTTTTTAAAGTTCGAGATCCTCTGTAGAAATGTCAAGAACAAGAAATTCAGACAAGCCGGTTCTGAAAAGGATGTCAGATAGAGATTATCATCGTGGTCACCAATTGGGCAAGGAGACATATAAAAGGCACAACAGCCGAAGTGCAATCAGTTTTCTTAAGAACAGAACTGTACGCTAATGATTTTGCAGATTTGTACTTTTTGTTCTGCAACGCTTACATACACTGACAATTTGCATTGTTCTTCATTTCTCTCCATTATAACTCTACACCCTGTACAACTTTCTCACGGGAGGTAATAAACGATTCGACTGCACAAACAGAAATAGAGTGAATGCCTTCTTTCGCTTGAGTTTAGGCAAGTTACATATTGTTGCCATTGTTGTTGTTGTTGCTCACAGCTACTCGTGCTGAGTTGACGTCATGTCCTAGGTAGCAGGTTACAGTGATTCTTCTTACATCCAGGCATATACTTGAGAAGGTGGACATTGGTCCTTTTGACTGTAGTGCATTGCCTAACTCCTCAATGTACTCACCATTGCGGGGATTACAGTATCGAATCCCACCTTATTGGTCAGACTGCTGTGACACGGTATGTTTAGGGAAGAACGAACAGGCGGTTGAGGTTAGTGGACTTGATCAGTATGCTCCACCTGAGCCTGATTACATTAAGGCATACGCGGATAGCCGCTGTAGAGGCATCAAACCTGCAGAGGCTGGTGTGGATATACTGTCCTTGTGATTCTGGGGTTCCGAGCAACAAAAGAGCTAACACCCTCGCTTCACAGGCTCGAAATAGATACGGATAGGACTGTCATTTTAAAAGGCTTTCAATAACCGTCTGTTAGATAACGACCTCGTAATAGACTAATCATCAATTCACATACTGCAGACCTCTTATATCGAACGAGGTTTGAATGGACTACAGTACAAGAGAGGACGGGGCAGAAGTGTGTACTACCAATGAGCTGCAGGTACAATATGGACCCTCACCCTTCCCCAATTACTGAGAGAGACTGAGAAAATATGGGCGTGCCACCAATCCAGTGAAGTCGATTCTTAGGAACAGAACAGAGCTAAAACTGTATAACTTCACAAGCTGATCGAATCGTCTACACCAGAAAGGTCAGGAGTAGTATCAAACTTATAGAAGAAAGTCCATCAACTATAGATATATTGAAGATTGAGAAGAGTTAGGGGAAATGCATGTCATATTTCTGTAGGTTATAATTTATTAGTGCAGTATAATCATACTTGATCTTGTAGGTATCAATCATGAGAGAAGAACTCTGAGAAGGTGGTTCAATTCCTTTGACAATAATAGTAGAAAATGGGGGAAAACAGAAATCGGTATCCCACTGCGAACTGGAGACGACTGTCGTATATAGAAATCAGTATCCCACGGCGAACTGGAGACGACTGTCGTATATAGAAATCGGTATCCCACGTCGAACTGGAGACGACTGTCGTATATAGAAATCGGTATCCTACGTCGAACTGGAGACGACTGTCGTATATAGAAATCGGTATCCTACGGCGAACTGGAGACAACTGTCGTATATATAAATCGGTATGGATTAAGTATTGCGGGTCGATGAGGCTAACGTCTGATCAGGCAAACACACACAGATGAAGCCAAGCATTGCACAACCTCCACGATGTCAGGGAAGCTACTACATTCTGCAAACAAGTTCTGTCCTTTTCAGGGCGCACAAAAGTGTTACCAACCCATTGAGGGCATTAGCAACTAGCCATTAAGTATTGCAACTCAGTTTTTCAATGAGAACAAAAGCAGCTGATTTTGATGATGGTAATGTTGAACATTAGTTTATACGGTTGATTCTTCCTGTTTATGAATGCCCTGTCCACTTCTGGGCAACGACTTGGAATGATAGCCTGTACAGCAGACTGACCAGTTCCAACAGAAGCGTCATTAGCAGTAATAACCAAATTGCACTGACACGATAACCCTAGGTGGGCGTGTAGGACAGTTAAGGAAGACACAAATATCGACTTGTCTCTCTGGCTGCTCTCGCAGACTGGGTAAACTGATGAATGTGATGTCAATAGGACACAGTCGATAGCAGTTGTGAAATATTAAGACTAGTCCGCTTTTGACAAATACAACAACTGACATAATCGATGACATGTTGATTATCATTAATTGGAAGACACACAACACACATAAAGAAAGAATGAAACAATCAAAGGACGAAATATTTCCAAAGCTAAAGAGAGTCGAACGCAGGAATACCAACTGGTTATATTATCTTAGTGGTAAAACACTGACTCCTCATGACAAGAATATGGAGTACAATTAACGTTATCGGTACGATCGAGTCAACCAAGCTGTAAATTGATACCTAGCTTGCTAAGCGAAAGGCAGTTGGAAACTGTGGTCTAGTATGATGAAGTCTCTAGCGACGTCATGAACTACTATGGGACTTTCAAATAAAACAACAACACTAACATGTCAAATGTAAACAAACTGATCTTTTCTAACCACTTTTAACTTGTGCTAATTATCCGCTAGGAGAGCTGATACTTTCTCTTTGGATGAATTATTTTGCGTTGATTTCTGTCAGTCAATGTTGTGTTATTTCCCAGTTGGACGATGACGGTAGGGCAGAATGCTTGACAACCTTCAGACATAAGTCGAGCAGAGAGGGCCACCTGAAAGGACTGAGGAAAGAGTGTATATAACTAGCAAACTACAGAAACATTTAGTGGTCAATTCTATCATTACTGAGAAAGACTGAGTACCTGTGGATCTGTCTGAAGTACAACGATGTAGATTCTCAATAACATAACTTAACATATCTTGCTCAATCTCTGTTGGTGACATCAATATCTTTTCTATTACAGTACACTTCATGACACTACCCTGATGATCTTCTATGCTGAACAGCGCATGAGCTGCAGTGGTCAGCGGCTCATAGCTGACTGCTAGCGTCAGGGCCAGCGAACCGAAGCTGCCAAGACCCTTCTACACCTCCACGCGGTGATCCTGGATAACAGGCTGCAGCAGGGCAGACTGGCTTAGGAGAAGGGATCGAAGAATGAATGCTAACCCGGAACTCAAAAAATGCTTGCTGAAGTCGGATGTGTTGGGCCGAATGGTGCAAATATCGCAGTTAAGCTGTAAACTACGACACAACGCATTCCGTTCTCTGGACTACATTCTGCTACTTAAGCCCCTTCAGTGTTTGGTAGTGGGAGATTGAGAATGAACGAAACCAAGCCATCTTCTAATCCATATCCGATACTGGTAGCGAAAGGCAGATTGTGACATCAATGAAGTACCAAACTGAACAGCGCCCTCTTACAGTATATTTTATTGGTTGAGAAAAAAATCACGTGTACATGTAACTAAGAAAGCGCACTGAACCACTTCAAAACACGAATGTGTCCACGAAGACAACCGTTTGTCCCTCCTTTAGATGATTTAGTTTCCATGGCAATACATCTTAATAAATGTTCTTCCAAGCATCCACATTGACTATTCCCGTTCTGTAGTCAGCTTTGGTTGTTGGCAGACAAGGATTAAATCTAATTAGAACGTGGTGGCATTTTCAGAAATCGCTGCACTTCTTGAAATTGTGTAGTTTCAAGGGGCATTACAAAAGCAAGGGCAAAGAGAAACAGATGGTTGAATGCGAGGATATAGTTGAAAGACTTGTGTTTTGGTCATAATGGTCAGGCAGATACAGATAGATGGTGAATTAATCTTCGGACAGTTTGTGAAATGGATACATGTTGGATACTGTGTGGAGTGGATTGATATAACATTGTTTGTGGAATGGAGAACTATCCGTTTGTCTGTGGCTTGGTGAGATATGGAAAGTTTTTGAAGCTGAGAAATAGTGGATAGATTGTGGAATGGAGAGATATTAAATAATGTGTGGAATGGAGAGATGTTATGTAATGTATGGAATAGAGAGGAAATGGATAGTGTCGAATGGAGGAGAGCTATTTGATACTGTGGAGAATTATTTAATAGTGTGGAGAATTATTTGATAGTGTCGAGAATTATTTGATAGTGTCGAGAATTATTTGATAGTGTCGAGAATTATTTGATAGTGTCGAGAATTATTTGATAGTGTCGAGAATTATTTGATAGTGTGGAGAATTATTTGATAGTGTCGAGAATTATTTAATAGTGTGGAGAATTATTTAATAGTTTGGAGAGCTATTTGATAGTGTGGAGAGCTGAGAGCTATTTGATAGTGTGGAGAGCTATTCGATAGTGGGGACAGCTATTCCAGAATGTGTGGAAAGGATTTATGTATTATAATGTGTGACGTGGATAGATATTGGGTACTTTGTTAACTCAAGAAATATTCGATAGAAAATGAAATGTAGAGCTTTTGGACAGTGTGTAGCGTGGACAGATATTGGATAGCGTATGACAAGGACAGATATTGGGTAATGTGCGAAATGAAGAAATTTTGGATAGCGTGTGAAATGAAAACTTCTTGGGTATTCAAATGGAATGGAGAAATATTGGATTTTGCGTGAAATGAAGATATACTTGACAGTGTGTGGAATAGAAGTCTGATATAAAAAAAACATATATATTTAATGGCTCAGCGACCGCATGGTGACAAAAACAAAGCGACACGTATGTTACGGCCACAAGGATTTGTCAAGGGAAAATCTCGAACAAAACCAACTAACAAATTACAAACAAGAAAACAAGACGTGGTGTAAAAAGTCGATTGAAGTTAGCCGCTATACCTGGATGTACCACAAAAGTGCAAGACACTGTATGCCAGTTATGAAATAAAGTGAACCAAACATGAAATGATTTTGCGTACGTGCAGGCCAAGTCACACAAAAACATGAACAAATGACACAAAAACATGAACAAATGACACAAAAACATGAACAAATGACACAATAATAAACCACAGAAAGCAAACACATATCAAGAGACAGGCAAAAACACACATCAAAATTCATACTCACACATGTATGTATGTATGTATGTATGTATGTATGTATGCATGTGTGTGTATGAATGTATTAATGTATGTATGTATGTATGTATGTATGTATGTATGTATGTATGTATGTATGTATGTATGTATGTATGTATGTATGTATGTATGTGTGTGTGTGTGTGTGTATGTATGTATGTATGTATGTATGTGTGTGTGTGTGTGTGTGTATGTATGTATGTATGTATGTATGTATGTATGTATGTATGTATGTATATGTATGAATGTATATGCGCTCCGAAAGTAATGCCTCCTATTTTATCCCATGAAAACCATAACAGATAAAAAGAGCACAATAACACCATTTGATAGAGAAATGTCTTGCCTTCAAAAAACTAATTTCAACACAGTCACTTCCTTTGGCTATTAATTTTCTTCAACGATGAACAAGAACATACATGCTGCGCTCGTAAAAATCTGGTGAACTAGTGTTTCACAGCTGCAATGACGTCGTCGTTGCTGTGAAAATGTTTCCCACGCAGCCCATCCTTCATTGGCCCGAACAGATGGAAGTCAGAAGGCGCCAAATCTGGACTATACGTTAGGTGAGGCAGGACAGTGCAGTCAAGTCTGACAATGGGATCAACGGTCTTCAAACTGGTAGTGTGGGACCTGGCGTTATCGTGTTGCAACAGACGGGATGTCCTCTTATTTGGTCTGACTGAAAATTCGAACCTTCAGCTTAGTGAGCGTCGCAATGTAACGGTTAGAGTTGATGGTTTGGCAAGAAAAACAAGAAGGATTGTCCCCTTTCCTATCCCAAAAGACGGTACACATCACTTTACCCACTGAGGGCTTGAACTTTTTCCTCGATGGACAATTCTTCTTCTTCTTCTTCTGCGTACACAGTCAGACAGTAACCATTATTTTCTCGAAAAAAGCGGCGGTCATCCTGAGACTCTCGCCACTACCATAGAGCTTGTCTTGCAGTTCCACTGGCAATGGCCACATCTGCTCTCTCTGATCCTCGTATGTCGGGCAGTTCTGCAGCAGATGTTCAGTGGTCATTTTACCAGTACCGCACGGGCATTCGTCGGTACACCCTATCTTCAATTTGTTGAAGAGGTGGTACCTCAGTCTGTTGTGGCCAGTGCGAAGTCTGAAGACAACGACCTGCTCTCTTCGGTTCAACTGGTAATAGGCATCGTTTTTGGTGTAACCAGTATGTTCGGTTTCCCATTTGGACATGTACCTGGCTTTGATAAGCCGTTTTGACTCTTCGTACGTCATACTGGTATCTATTTGTGGTAGCCTTGCACCTTCTTTTGCCAGTCTGTCTGCCTCCTCGTTGCCTTGGATGTTGCAGTGTGACGGAACCCACTGTACCACTACCCTTTTTGGTGCGGACTGTTGGCACAGTTTGCAGAGTGCTGCTCTTAAGTCATTAAGCTCAGTGTTTTTCTGGCTTTTTAGCGCTGTGACTACTTCGAGAGCATCTGTCAGCAGGACTATATGGCTCTCATTTTCACTGTGTGTTACCATTTCTTCCACTGCCGCCCTCAGTGCCTCTGCCTCTGCTCTGAAATTGCTCGTGTACTTACCAGTAGCGAATGACAGTGTTATTTTTCTGCCATTTGGTAGGTTCAGGAATGCTCCTGCCCCTCCGTTCTGTGTAGTGTTTGTTACAGAACCGTCGGTGTATGCATGGGTCCAGTCCATGCTTGGGTAGCTTTTCGTTATGAAGCTTAAGGTAGTGTCTCTCCTTTCTTTTTCGGTCTGGCAGTTTTTGTTTGCAATACCTGGTATATTTTCTACCACCTCTGGAAATATATCCTGCCTCCAAATAGGTTTTCGTACAGTAGTGATGGGTTTTGGTGTTGTTAGTGCGTTTATGGGATCTTCGTGCATCTTTGCTTTGGCTATTTCTGCAAAGTTTCTCCGCTTTAGTTTCCCAGTTCCCAAATTGTTTAGCCTCTGGTACATTGGATGGTCCGTCAGTCTTCGGAGTTTCTCTGACTGCAGCTGGGCTCTGCAGTCTCTTCTGTCGGTCATGGATTGCAGTTTTGTAATCTTTTCAAGTTCTACAATTGGCGTTGACTTCATGCCACCAGTTATGATTCTCATGGCTTGGTTTTGAAGTTTGTTAACTTTATCGAAGTTCGCCTTCGCTGCTGTTGTCCATGCCGCGATGCTATACTCGAGAACTGGTCTCACTCTTCCAGTGTACAGTTTCTTTAGTATGCCTTCGTCTGCTCCCCAGCTTGTGCCAGCAAGTTTCCTCATGATCGCCATTCTTTCTCTGGCTTTCATTCGGTTTCTCTCAATCTGACTTTTCCATGTCATGCGCCGATCAAATGTGACTCCCAGATAGGTTGGGTTGTCGTTTGGCTGCAGGATTTTGCCATTTAGGCTTAATTTGGTACTTTGGGGTTTTAATGAGAGCGAGAATATTGTGCACGTGGTTTTCTCCTCGTTTATTTTGACCAGCCATGAGTTCGCCCACTCTTCCAGCGATGTTAGGGCCGTTTGCATCCGATTTCTTGCTATGGTGAGATTCTTTTCAGAGGTCCACATAGCCAGATCGTCTGCAAACATTGAGCTATGGACTCTTCTTGGTATATTCTCTGTAATATCGTTTATATATACCAGGAAGAGTGTGGGTGACAGTACTCCCCCTTGGGGTACTCCCTGCTCGAGTGTCACCTTTTTGCTCATCTGCCCTTGTACTTGGACTCTGGCCGTTCTTTGTTTGAGGTAGTGGTTGATCCACTTGTACATCTTCCCACAAACATCACTTCTTCTTAGCTTGACTCTAAGTCCATCCTTCCAGACTTTGTCAAATGCCTTTTCCAGATCCACCCAAACAGCTACTGTGTGTTTCTGTGCCTGGTAGGCATCTTCTATCTCCTGGGCTATGAGGATGACCTGGTCCTCAGTGGATCTGTGCTGTCTAAAGCCGGCTTGCTGTGGAATTAGTATTCGTTTTTCTTCCAGATGCCACATCAGTCTGGTGTTTATCATCCGTTCCATCAGCTTGCCGACACAGCTCAGTAGGCTGATGGGCCTGTATCCATTTGGATCTGTTTTATCCTTTCCTGTTTTTGGTACTGGTACCAGTATTGCGTCTTTCCATGCCTGGGGTACAATACCCCTTTTCCAGCTTTGGTTCAGGACTGATAGTAGTTTCCTCTTCGCTGTTTGGCCCAGCCCCATCAGCATTTCGTTTGTTATCCCGTCTTTTCCGGGAGATTGATGGACAATTCAAATGTCGCAACTCTTTGGACTGCCGTTTCGACTCAGGATTGGAGTAATGGCACCACGTCTCATCACCAGTGGTGATGCGTTTCATGTAACTGTCACCTCCATCTACGAAATTCTTCAAGAGGTCATGATAAACTTACATACGATGTTCTTTCTGTTAATGTGTGAGCATTCATCCATCTTGCACAAATTTTGTGATATTCCAACATTGCCACCATTTCTCCAACTAATTAAAGCCGATATCCAGCTCCGTAAACAGTTGCCTGGTCGTAATCCACCGATTTGTGTAGATGAGCTCATCGAGACGTTCTTCATTGCGTGTGTGACAGCTGTGCATGGCCGCCCGGAACGTGGCTTGTCCTTCGTGTTGCTTTCGCCACTGTTCAAACGCACAACCTACGGCCTCACTGTGCTAACATTCACTGTTTGGTCTCTGTAAACATTCAGCAAGAATCAATTAATGTCAAATGTTGCAATCTTTCCGCATGAAGGAATTCAAAAACGCACATCCGTTTATAACGCACTTCTGTGACAGACGACATCTTGTCCCACTGCACTGCCACCTGTCGGACGGAAACCAAATTGTACGGGTATATTGATGGGAAGGTTCAAACTTTACTGCCATACTGCCAATATCCACAACATACGTCTTGTGACGTCATAATAAAATTGGAGACATTACTTTCATAGAGATCCTCGTATTTATAATTAACACAAAATAACCTTACGGAAATTAATGGTAAAAAATAGTAATAAGCCAGGGACTAATGAAGATGGAGACGTGGGAGTGAAAATAAATTGGAATAAGAAGGCAATCCTGTAGGAAGGTATTAAATGTAAGCCATGAGGTTTGATATATTCATTAAAGAGAAATCAAATACTTGTCAAGCTCAAACCAATGTCGATCGTAAGAAGAGCAGAATCCGACTACAGTGACCTTTATGTTTGTTTTGTTGATGTCCTGGACTATTGAAGTGGCTGGCAATAGAAGATCCGGAGTTATTGGAAAAGGCACTGAGGTATGAATGGAAGCCGGTAAGTAGACCAAGACCAGTCTCCTCTATATATTTCATATTGCAAATAAAAACACAGATAAGGTTATGTGTCTTCCAGTTGTGCCCCACTTGAGTCTCAAACACTGACTACGTGAAGGGCACCCAAGGTTTCTTTATACCATATGGACACGTTACGCAACTACCTTTCTTAGTGACGAGTTAGTCCGTCAGCTGAGTTTTGAGTCGGATTCGAGCCAAAACCTTTCTATCACGAACAAAGTAAAAACATTGCCTGCACGTTGAAAGGACCATCGTCTTTATGCTTCAGTTGTATAAGTCTCTAACAGTAGCAATAAATGACACGTAAGACGTAATGACAGTTTCGTTTTTTTATTGCTTGGTCCTAAGGCGAAGGTAACGCGTTCTCTACCTATTACTGATACTCTCCAGTCTACCCAGCTGTAATAATAATAATAGTTGCCCATCGCAAGGAAAGATGGCGACATCATCAGATTATTACTGCAAAATGTGTTTTATGATGGCTGTAAAGACCAATCCTGGAACAGCATACTCTGCCACATTAAAGCTACATATGAAGGGAGCCGGCTGTGGAACCGTCGTGCGTTTTGCATTTGCGGGCAGCACGTTTTCGCTGAGCCTCCGTGATGGCTATACTCTCTGCGATCTGAGCACCTTTGGTGATACTAGCATTCCATGTGGTACAGTATTGTGTAAACATCTCCCATTAGATGACATCACTATAGAAGTTTCTCGAAGACACTTCTAAGGAGTCTCAGTATCGTTTCTTCTGGGTTTTTTTTTTTTTTTTTTTGCTTAGATGTTTGCCTCACTAGTTTCTACTGGCGGAAGCGCGCCATTTTCCACCCCAGACCATAGTCCATTGGGCGATATCAGGACGCATAAACCAGTGCTTGGATGAATGTGTGCGTCTGTATGTACCTATGCTAGGTTTGTGAGCCCTCAGAAGCTAGCCCAACCAAAATGCAATGGAAGGGTCTCACCTTGAGGGCGCGTGTGAAAGTTGTGCAAGAGTGTGACTGTCGTTTCTTCTGTGCCCCCCCCCCCTTTTGAGAGCCTCCCAAACACAAACCTGTTATGGACCTCAGTAAATATTCGGTTCTCTAGTAAGGATACTTCCTAGGTAGGTGAGGCTAGCGACAGTCTGGAGACGTTGTTTTTTGTACAGTAATGTTTGGTTCGATGTAAATGGTTAGGTAATTTGCAATTATGGACGTCAATACACAAAAGAAGAGAACTGATCACCCTACCTTACATTAAGC
Source organism: Ariolimax columbianus (assembly GCA_036924085.1). Taxonomy (NCBI): domain Eukaryota; kingdom Metazoa; phylum Mollusca; class Gastropoda; order Stylommatophora; family Arionidae; genus Ariolimax; species Ariolimax columbianus. The sequence goes on from JAVGWX010000003.1 coordinate 22,190,594, forward strand.
TGAAGACGTAGTGTAATGAGTAATATACCACTTCATCAACGGCAGCAGAGTCTTTTATGGGACTCTCTTTCCGATTATTGATTATTGATTCATATCAATCGCACTTCGTTCCTCGCCAACAGATTAATTAACAGAGTTGTCAAAACAGAATTACTTCAACCATCCCATACGCACTCATTAAAACACCCACCCACACAACAACACACTGTTGCACCGAGTAATGTGTACACTTATGTTTCTCCTTTCAACCCCCCCCCCCCCCAATCACTCCACTGAACCCCTTTCCAGTGTCCTAGTTGGGCGTACTTAATCTCCTCCCACGCCCAATCACACATACGCGTCACTGAGCATCGATTGGGCCGTGTTACGGCAGACAGCAAACCACATTAGCCTTTCCCGCTTGGGGTTTTCTGGGTTGCAGTCGAGGGGACACGTTGTCAAAACCAGATCCATTGACAAATGGTGACACCTGACCCAGTGTATGCGCCAGATCTCTCAGTCCACGTTTCTCAACAGCTTTGGTCAGAGAGTAGCACGTCTTGCGTAGAATTAGACAACATCGTGGATTGGAACTGAAAACATCTTCTGGGATCATAACATCGTGGGTCAGAATATCAGAGATTATAATAGAACACAGCAAGGGTAAGAATAGAACATAGCATAGGAGATCAGAATAGAACAAGGCATTGTGGATCAGAATAGGACACCACAGCATGGATCAGAATAGAACAAGGCATTGTGGATCAGACTAAAATAATTCATCGTGAATAAGAATAGAACATAACATAGGAGATCAGAATAGAACAAGGCATTGTGGATCAGAATAGGACACCACAGCATGGATCAGAATAGAACAAGGCATTGTGGATAAGACTAAAATAATTCATCGTGAATAAGAATAGAACATAACATAGGAGATCAGAATAGAACAAGGCATGATGGATCAGAATAGGACACCACAGCATGGATCAGAATAGAACAGGGCATTGTGGATCAGAATAGGACACCACAGCATGGATCAGAATAGAACAAGGCATTGTGGATCAGACTAAAATAATTCATCGTGAATAAGAATAGAACATAACATAGGAGATCAGAATAGAACAAGGCATGATGGATCAGAATAGAACAAGGCATTGTGGATAGAACATAACATAGGGGATCATAATGTTGTTGCTGTTGCTCCTGATGTTATCGAATAACACAATGAGTTAGATTACTTTTTTGGAGGCGTCCTGAATGGGCTTTAAGTGAAGGGTTGCAGTAACTTTCCTCGCCGATGAGGGTGGACCGGTGATCTGCTTGGCTTCACCTGCGTGTCGCTCACTACTATTGGGATCACGTCGATCTCCCACTCGTTAGGCAGCCTTCAGTAAAAGCAGCACGTTTCCACGTAGACCTGCGTGAAAGTGAGGTGTGTTCTTGTCCAGTATATTTTACCTGACCCTAAGAGGAAGCTCACCCTGGGACTCACCCTGGGGGCCACTCTTCCCTTCTCTCTCTTCTCGCCTCACTGTTTCATTTGACTCTGTCCTACAGTCACACTCTTGCACAACTTTCACACGCGCCCTCATGATGAGGCCCTTCCATTGCACTTTGGTTGGGCTAGCTTCTGATGGCGCACAAACCTAGCATAAGTACATACAGACGCACACATTCATCCAAGCACTGGTTTATGCGTCCTGATATCGCCCAATGGACTACGGTCTGGGGTGGTAAATGGCGCGCCCCTGCCAGTAGAAACTAGTGAGGCAAACATTTGAAGCAAAAAAAAAAAAAAAAAAGACCCTGACTAACTTGTCCGATCAGTATGTATTGCCTGACCCTGACTAATATGTCCGATCAGTATGTATTGCCTGACCCTGACTAACATGTCCGATCAGTATGTTGTGTTAGACTAGACGTTCGAGTCCTCTACCCGGGAATAAACTAATCATCAAGGATCAGAATATAACACAACAACAGTTGGTCAAATAGATGAGGACCAAACACCATATTCCCAAATTGTCCAAATGTTAGTAAACGGGATCTTAATTTTACTTGACTTTTACTTTCTCGCTTGTTCCCTACATTGTCATTATGCAGTGGTCACTTCTGATTTCTGGCCTCATCCAGACCCTAGCATTTCTCACATACTTTCTCATTCTGGTACAAAATCTCAAAAAAGTATAATTTCGTAATGACAGTAGTTCAGTGTCTTCCAAAAAGTTTAAGAAACTGGTCTTTGGGATCTGCTTTATATCCCTGAATCGGTGCGTAAGCTATGGCGATATTGACCACCTGATTTTCATATTTGAGATCCAACTCGTCAATGTTTTCAGAGATAAATATGTATCGCTTGATTTTGTCTTTTTATCTCCTGGTAACTAATAATCCACTCGCCATACGACTCCCATAGTGGGACCTCTGCAGTAGAGAAGCACATTTCTCTCAAGATCGATAACCAGCTGTCCTCTTTTCTTCGTTGATGTGAAAGCTATGCTTTCTAATTATGATTTCTTCATTTCTTCCAAAATTCCTTTCAGAATTCCGTAAATACTTCTAACGTTCTATATTCTAAAAATAGGAGTCCGAATTTGCATGACAATTCATCGTCCATCCTATGTTTTCTCTTTATAGACTTGTAGCAGGGTGGTTAGACAAATATATGATTGACCTGTAGTAGGGTGGTTAGACAAACATATGATTGACCTGTAGTAGGGTGGTTAGACAAACAGATGATTGACCTGTAGTAGGGTGGTTAGACAAACATATGATTGACCTGTAGTAGGGTAGTTAGACAAACAGATGATTGACCTGTAGTAGGGTGGTTAGACAAACATATTATTGACCTGTAGTAGGGTGGTTAGACAAACATATGATTGTCCTGTAGTAGAGTGGTTAGACAAACATATGATTAACCTGTAGTAGGGTGGTTAGACAAACATATGATTGTCCTGTAGTAGGGTGGTTAGACAAACATATGATTGGTCTGTAGTAGGGTGGTTAGACAAACACATGATTGACCTGTAGTAGAGTGGTTAGACAAACATATGATTGTCATGTAGTAGGGTGGTTAGACAAACAGATGATTGACCTGTAGTAGCGTGGTTAGACAAAATTATGATTGACCTGTAGTAGGGTGGTTAGACAAACAGATGATTGACCTGTAGTAGGGTGGTTAGGCAAACATATGATTGACCTATTGTAGGGGGGTTAGATAAACATATGATTGTCCTGTAGTAGAGTGTTTAGACAAACATATGATTGACCTGTAGTAGGGTGATTAGACAAACAGATGATTGTCCTGTAGTAGGGTGGTTAGACAAACATATGATTATCCTGTAGTAGGGTGGTTAGACAAACAGATGATTGGCTTGTAGTAGGGTGGTTAGACAAACAGATGATTGTCCTGTAGTAGGGTGGTTAGATAAACATATGATTGACCTGTAGTAGGGTGGTTAGACAAACATATGATTGGTCTGTAGTAGGGTGGTTAGACAAACAAATGATTGGTCTGTAGTAGGGTGGTTAGAAAAACAAATGATTGGTCTGTAGTAGGGTGGTTAGACAAACATATGATTAACCTGTAGTAGGGTGGTTAGACAAACATATGATTGACCTGTAGTAGGGTGGTTAGACAAACAGATGATTGGCCTGTAGTAGGGTGGTTAGAAAAACAGATGATAGGCCTGCAGTGTCTTCTTGAGTTAGAGGCCTGCTTCTGTTCCCGTCTGTTGTAAACCTCCAAGTATTGAAGCCTCTCCAGCAAACGCCGCTCACGTGGAATAATTCGAATTCTGAACATAGTTACGTCCCCTTTTGCACACGTCCTAGTAGCTCATTCATGAAATCACAGCCAAACTTTCATTTACCGGGTGTAATCACAGCCAAACTTACTATTACCGGGTGTTATCACACCAAAACTTACTGCTACAGGGTGTTATCACCGCAAAACGTACTGCTACCAGGTGTTATCAGAGCAAAACTTACTATTGCCGGGTGTTATCACAGCAAACCTTACTGCTACCGGGTGTTATCAAAGTAGAACGTCTTGTTATCCGAGAATTATTACAGTAGAACGTACTGTTATCTGAGTGCTATCACAGTAGAACGTAATGGTATCTGAGTGTTATCACAGCATAACGTACTGTTATCCGAGTGTTATCACAATGGAACATACTGTTATTCGTGTATCATGACAGTAGAACGTGCTTTATATGGTCTCCTAATTTGCAATTTGTGTATACTTATTCATCTTTCATTGGAGGTTCTACACCACCTATTGGAGGTTCTACACCACCTATTGGAGGCTCTACACCGCCTATTGGAGGTTCTACACCACCTATTGGAGGTTCTACACCACCTATTGGAGGTTCTACACCACCTATTGGAGGTTCTACACCACCTATTGGAGGTTCTACACCACCTATTGGAGGTTCTACACCACCTATTGGAGGTTCTACACCACCTATTGGAGGTTCTACACCACCTATTGGAGGCTCTACACCACCTATTGGAGGTTCTACACCACCTATTGGAGGCTCTACACCACCTATTGGAGGTTCTACACCACCTATTGGAGGCTCTACACCACCTATTGGAGGTTCTACACCACCTATTGGAGGCTCTACACCACCTATTGGAGGCTCTACACCACCTATTGGAGGTTCTACACCACCTATTGGAGGTTCTACACCACCTATTGGAGGCTCTACACCACCTATTGGAGGTTCTACACCACCTATTGGAGGCTCTACACCACCTATTGGAGGTTCTACACCACCTATTGGAGGTTCTACACTATCTATTGCTCTACACCATCTATTGCTTTACACCATCTATTGCTCTACACCATATATTGCTCTACACCATCTATTACTCTACACCATCTATTGGAGGTTCTACACCACCTATTGGAGGTTCTACACTATCTATTGCTCTACACCATCTATTACTCTACACCGTCTATTGGAAGTTCTACAGCACCTATTGGAGGTTCTAAAGCACCTATTGGAGGTTCTACACTATCTATTGGAGGTTCTACACTACCTATTGGAGGTTCTACACTATCTATTGGAAGTTCTACACTATCTATTGCTCTACACTATATATTGCTCCACACCATATATTGCTCTACACCATCTATCGCTCTACGCCATCTATTGAGGAAAACAATATATCATTTATTATTAAAAACCTCATTTTGTGTTTCCAGAAATACAGATACATCAATTAATTAGTGATATAACAAGTGAAGCTGTACCCTACCTAATCACGTGTATCACGTCTTTGAAGGGGGCGATCGGGTCGTAATGACATAAATTCGGTAAAAAAAATGCTACATTCGTATTCACAAACTCCGTTTTCTCAAACTCAGAGCTACACAACTTGCGTTCAGTTGGTCGCCTGCCTGAAATGCATGCCTATTGTGCAGCAAATCCAGTTATTTCCCACGAGTACTACACTCATACGCAGGCGGCACGTCAAAATCGGAGGACTCGGATTATTTGAATAAAAATGACGTTAACAAACTACTAAATACTTCAACAAAGAATTTTGTCGTCTTGACAAATTGGACACGAGGAAAGAGCTTGTTCTCCTACCAGGCTCGTCAGTTGAGTGGTGGATAGCTGAATAATCTCTATACTTGTAGGTTTGCTGTTATTGCACAATAAAGGTCATGAGCCAGAACATGTGGCCAGCATAGAGGCCAAAAGGACTCAGACCTTCCATCTTGCACACACACAACAGACCAACCATGTTTGTCTACATCCTCGATTACTGAAAGAAAACAAGACGTGCATCAAAGGTGACGAAGTGACAGACATGACTGGCTACGATTGTTGGAATATGGAACATTAGAAGTGCCAACGGAAAGGAGTACGAGTTAATGGAAGAAATGAATAGATTGGAAATTCGATCTCTTACAGAAACTAAGACAAAGATAAATAGTTACGGATCTTGACAGTAACATGCTTCTGTACCGCGGAGTTGCAGATATCGACAGAGCCAAAGGGGGAGTGGGATGCGTTGTAACCATGGGTCAAAGGGACAACATCAATGGATGGACTTTTATTTCTGGCCGCTTTATGGTGCTAGACCTCAACGACGACACAATAGTCAACATCGACTTTGTTTTTGCATTGAATGTCTTATTCGTCTGTCATAATTGTTATTTCGACTGGGACTCCGGACTCTTCTAAAATTTCTGCCTTCTTTTTCGGGGTCTCAATACCGCCGTACAGTTTCTCCTCGAAGGGAGTCGACGTGGGCCGCATCGTTTTTCTCAGATCTATGTACAAAAAAAAAAGTAAAAGTAAGTAAAGATCTCGTCACGCGACATGTAGTGTATAGGAAATGATGTTAGCAGCATCACGACGGGCGCACTACTTCCGAGAATTTCCAAGAGCCGGTGTGCGATCAAGAAAGAAAAATCCCGAACCAACTGGATCTAAACCTGATCGCCTGACTGGGCAACCATTGCGCTACCGAGGCCCTTTTACTCATTCCTGTCACATTACATTGTATTACCCTTTTTATGGATGTTTGGTTCTTAAGAGTTAACCAGGTAATTTGTCCTGTATCAGTTTCGCTTCTTCTTCTATATTGTCGGCCTCCTCGTTTCCTAAGATGCTGCAGTGTGATGGTATCAACGATATCACTGCTTTCTGAATCCCGTGAGATATTTTCGTCAAGACTGCCCTCAGTTCAAAGTTCTTGTGGGATTTGAGTCCCGTTGCGGTTGACTGCACATCACTCAGTTGCGCTTGACTGCATATCACTCAGTTGCGCTTGACTGCACATCACTCAGTATCACGATTATCTCATACATATAGTTTTTGTGTGGCAGAGCCATTTTTGCTGTGGCCTCAATAGCTTTCATTTCGGCTCTGCGGATGCTTGGGTATATGCCTGTGGCAGTGGACTTGGTTACTTTCTATCCATTTATTTGTCCGATCACCTCAAATCCGTCACAGATGTAGCTGAGTCCCCTTAATAGGCATGTGTCATCTGCCTGATGGATACTTAGCGCCTATGATGAGTCTTTTCTCCGGGTCTATCTGCACTCCTTTTTCTATGCTCCCTTTTATATTTCCTATTAGCTCTGGTGTGTGTTTAGCCAGGGAGAGTAGTGAGTAGTGTTTGCTGACTGTATGGGCCTTGGTTGTGTTTGGGGCAGCACTTGGTCCTTGAGTGCCAATTCCTTTGAAGTTACTTCTCTTAAGTTTGCCCTTTCCTTGACTGTTCCTTCTTTGGTGCATTGGGTGGTTCAGGAGTTTCCTGTATGTTGCTGCCTGTTGATTTGCTCTTATCTTCCGTCTATCCTCCATTCACTGTAGGCCAGTCGTTGTTTCAAGTGTCTCTATGGGTGGGGACTTCAAGGCCTGGTGATGATGCGAGTGCTTTGGCTCTGAAATATACTTATTTTTACTAAAGTGTGTTCTAGTTGCAGTGGACCAAGCCGTGATGCCATACTCCAGCAGTTCTGACTCGTCATGCTTATAGTTTTCTCGGTAAATTGTTGTCTGCGCTCCAATTCATGCCTGCTGAATTTTTCATTAAGCCCATTTGGCACCTGGCTCTTTTTCGAAATTTTAAGTCTGCTAAGTCCATGTCATTCAGCAATCAAGGGTGAATCCAAGGTCTGTTTGATTTTGTTCCGGTGGAAGAATGTAGTCATTCATTTTTAGTGTCACTTTATATTTCTTGTTCAATAAATTGAAAACTGTATTTGTGGTTTTCTTCTCGTTAATGGCCAGCAACCATAATTGAGTCCAGTTCTCTAGTTTTCCGAGTGCTCCTACGTTCCATTATTTGCAAATTGTATTGATCCGTCTCTTGTCTACAGTGCCACTTCGTCAGCTTACATTGCAGAATGTACTTTAGTGTGAGTGGCTTCCGTTTTGTCGTTTATAAAGACCAGGAAAACCGAAGGGGACAATACTGCCCCTAGTGACCCTCCTTGTTCTAATGCCATCCTCCTTGTTGGGTTTCCCATACATCTGGACTACTTACTTTTCTATTCTCTAGGAAATGGGAAATATCCAGTTACAGGGGCTCTTTCATTTCTATTCAGAAGAGCTTGATTTTGAGTCCCTTTTTCCTGACCATGTCGAAGACCTTTTCCATGTCTATCCACACTACTAGTATGAGTTACTCTTCCTGAAAGTTATCCTCCATCTTGTGTACAATATAGGTCACCTGATCTGTGTTGCCTGAATCCACTTTGATGTGATGTTAGCTGTTACTTTCCTTCTGGGTACCACACACGTCGTTTATTGACCAGTTGTTCCATTCGCTTGCCCATACAACTGAGTAGGCTGACCCACTACAGCTACTTGGGTTAGTCTGTCCTTACCTTACGTTAGGCAAGGCATCCCGAAGGCGTCATTCAACTCCACAGGCACCTGTCACGTCATCCAACTGGCAGTTATAACATTCAAGAGCATCATCTTTGCTTTCTGTCTCATCTAAACTAACATCTCGTTTGTGAAGCCATCCTTGCATGGTAGCCTTATCAGTTTTTAGTTCCTGGCGAGCTTCTGTTATTTCTGTCAGTTTGAAGCATGGTGTCAGATGTCGTTCTGCTGTCATGGACGTATTCATTAGTCATTGGATCTCATTTTTTAGTTAATGCTGTCTTGTCTTTGATATTTCCTCCTGGCTAGTACTTGCATATATTTTTTCCTAAAGATGTTTGCTGATATTTTGCCAAAGAGCATTTCATGATTGTGTTCTATTATTATTGATGACCGGCTGCTGAAAATCCTAATCAATCTTCAGAGTTTATTTTTCTGCCTCTGTTCAGACTGAGACTCTGTTTTTCTCTTTCCGGCTCTGCCTTACAGCTTCCTTTTTCTATTTTTTTTTTGTATTTTGTAGAGCTTACATTGAAGGCCATATTACACTACGTGATTTTTTCTGCTGTAGCTTGTTATTGGAAGAAGCTTAGTTCTTCTTCTAGCCTGTGTATCTCTCTTTGCACAATATGGTTGTAATTTCTCCTTGATACCTTTAGTATATATTCTGATTATTGCCTCAGTGAACTCTTATGTCAAGTACTTTACTTTTATTTGGCGGTGTTTATCGTCTCACTGTTTTCGTCTGTGTACATTTTCCCCAGTTTATTATTTTAAAGTTTCAAGGAAGGAGTTGGTTTTTGTAGCCCAGGTACATATTTGAAGTTGGTCGAGTAGTTGACTGCTTTGTGGTCACCGTCTCTTAATTGGTTAATTGTCGTTCTAGCCATCTTGTTTGACAGGTCTCCTGTGGAAAACGTCGTTCGATGTGGATGTGGTCTCTAGCTTCTTGAGTTATGGGGTTGGTTTTCTGAGCTATTTATGTGGTGGAGACTTTTATCTATTTTCAATTCTTCGACCCCCTCTCCTCTTGCATGAGTTTCCGTGTAGTCTCATCTTTCTGATAGACTGCTGGTCGCTTGCCACGATGCAAGGGAGATAACATGTGGGCTCTGTCGACTGGGCTGTACGTTATCTCCCTTGCCTCTAACATAAGAGCTCTGTTCAACGTTTCTGATTCCCCTTTGGGGGGTTCGTCAACTGCATACGTGGGATGGAGTTGTGTATTAATATGAGCACTCCTCTTTTTAGGTCCTCTCTGTCCTGTCTGTGTGTCTGGAATCCTGACAGAAAATCTACGTTTGGGATAAGGTGCGTTTCTTGTATACACGCCACATCTACATTCTCTTTCACAAGTGTCGCTATCAGCGCCACCTTTTTGGGGGTATATGCCTTCTACATTCCAGTGTATTATTTTCAGTCTTCTTTGTTTGAATAGTTCTGGAGAGTAATTGTTCCCCGTTGTACACGTTTCTCGACTCTCCGAACCGGGTCAGGGTGACCACCAGTAGCTGGAGGTTGGCTCTTGCGGGCATACGTCTCTTTCTGCCCTCCCACGGGTCTTCACAGGCAGAGCACCACATCTTGAACTCTTTGTCTCACTCTGCATTATATCAAGGGATACATTGTACCTTGTTATGCGCTCTCTGACCATGTGCATCTGCTTTCGGCTGACTTTTTTGGGGTAAGCTTTCACTAGCCTTGGTTTGTCCGTAACCTTTCTGCAAGGTAACAGGTTGTCTTTTCTGTTGTTGGTGGATACTGTCCTTGGCTGTTCTTCCCTGTCTGGTTCAGGAGCCCCATCTGCCCGGACTTTATGTTGAGTTTTTCTATTCTAGGTGGTCTGTGTTCCTGGAATACTGAGCACATTCTGCCCGGATTTGTGTTGAATTTTCTTCTCCTAGGTGGTCTGTGTTCCTGGAATATTGAACACAGCCTTCCAGGGTGCAGCCATTCTTAGTCTGGCCCTTCTCCAGTGACCTGCCCGACTTGGGAGGTCCTACCAGGAGAATACGTTCGCGCCGGCAAAGCACACTGGTTCACCGGAGCGTGCAGACCACCGTACATCGAAAAGGTGATGGTATCGGGAAAGGGGGTAGGGGGTACATAGAATGAGGGAGGTTCAGCAGATGTCAAGAATAACTATTTGAGCTGCTTAGAAAGACAATTTCTGATTATCATGCTGGAATGATTAACCTAGGATATTTCAGTTCCCAGGTTGAACATGACCATTCTTGATAGGACGGAGTGATTGGGAGGTTCAATGTTCGGGTGATTGACAATTGCAGGTGACACCTGAGATTCTGCATAGAGAAAGTTATGGTCACAAATTACAAATGTCCAAATGCAATGTTTCCTCACAAGAGCATACACGCATACACTCGATCTGAACCAACAAGGAAGGATATCAATGTTGTGCCGACTCCAACGGCTTCAGACGGTTTGTGTGTGTGTGCGTGTTTTTGTGTGCCCCGATAGACACCATCCGTCCTGTCACTCATTTCATGTCCGTAGTGCTGATGGTACAAAGCTATTGGACGGCAAAGTTGTGTCTAAAGCACTGGTTGGGAAATTTTGTGCTAAAGTCATCAGCATCGATCAAACTATAACCGATGTGCCTCAACTACTTATCAACCAGGGGATGCACCTAGAGCCTAGCGAAGCTGCTGTCAGAAACATAATCTGATGCCCAGAGAAAGAGTACATGGTTCAGACTCGCTTCGTGTGCTTCTCGAAGAGATGACTACACTTGTTCCTTGTATGTGGGAGGTCAAACAAGTTATACAGGGCAGGACATATTTCAAAATTGGACATCTGTACAAGCTAAAGGGCAACCAGGAACGGTTGCGACAACGACAGATGTATCCCATTATTGCCCATTGAGGTTACAATTCTGGCATGAGCCTTACTCAGAAGAATAAATGCCGATCAGAGCCAGTGTGGATTCCATGGGGAACGTGGAGCTACCGATAAGATTTTCACGGCCCAACAAATTTAAGAAAAGTGACAGGAACAGCATCTGGACTTGTTTATAACCGGGAAGACGAAGATGCAGTAAAGCGAATAAGTTGAAAACAAACTGACACTCATAGCTGAATGCTTCCATCGCGATCAGTGAACCAGAGCTGACCAAGACCTTATTCCGGCTCAGAGTTGCGACCCTGGAAACAGGCTGCAGAAGTGTAGTCTGGTTGAGAGAATAGGGATCGCAATGGGAGATCAAACCCGGAACACCCTTCTCCCCCCCCCCCTCCCAATCTAACTGAAGTATGATGTGTCAGGCAGAAATGCCCAGATATCACAGACCCGTTGTACAAAAGGTCACACCTATCTTTTCAGGTCGAACGCAGATGAAGAAGAAAAAGAAGTAGAAGACGAGAAAGAAGAAAAAGAAGAAGAAGAAGAAAAAGAAGAAGAGGTAGAATAAGAAGAAGAAGAAGAAGAAGAAAGAAGAAAAAGAAGAAGAAATAGAAGAAGAAGGAGAAGAAGAAGAAGAAGAAGAAGAAGAAAGAAGAAAAAGAAGAAGAAATAGAAGAAGAAGGAGAAGAAGAAGAAGAAGAAGAAGAAGAAGAAAAAGAAGAAGAAGGAGAAGAAAAAGATGAAGAAGAAGATAAAGAGAAGAAGAAGAAGAGATATTTAACGGTCGTGGACTTAACTAAGCCCTTCGACGCTTTGACAAATGATGGCCAATTTGGCTGTCGGACGAAATTCATTACAGTGGTCCACCAATTCCACGACGAGATGATGGTATGGGTTAGAAAAATAGAAAGCACTGTCTGCGTACTTCTCTGTAATAAATTGTGTAAATCAGGCCTGTGTTCTCGCACCTACATTGTTTACAACCATGCTCTCTGAGCCTGTTAAACTAATTCTTCCATGGGCGTCAGCATCAACTCTATCATGTAATAGAGTTGTTAGGGGGGGGGGGGGGGGCGATACAATCTTAATCATCTGCGATCCACCACTAAGATGTTAGATGCTAATATCTTGGACCGCCTATTTGCAGACGACTATGTCTTGAGCTCTAGTTGAAAGCAGTATTCTGTCGATTTATAGTGCTTTGTTTATCCCTCCCCCAGGTCTAGCAAGCCGCAGTGAGTACATCGGCCTTCGGCGGTACCTGTAGTCAACTACAACGATTCTAGATGACAGACCATACACGACGGTACACTCCAACCGTCGTACAAGGCACATGTCAGAGCGTTTTGATAAACAAAACATGCCATTCCTAGTCAAAATTGAGACAAACAAGTTCCATGTTATATCCTGCAAACTGCCCAGTGGATTTAGATTTTTTAAATAAAACCATCTAATAACTAGCTTGGAAAACATCAGGGCTGCCGTCATTGGACAATCGGAAATCGCACCCATTTCGATTCGCTTTGATGCGAAAATGGCGACGAAATCCAGATCAGCACAGGAGAAGGTCAATACCACATTGGAGGTGCTGGTCTCATCATTGCTAGTCAGCATGTCAAAACACATCATCGGAGGAACAACAAAAACGATCGGTTGAGTATTTCAAAGAAAGTCTAAATAGACCTCCACCACAAGAAGCATCAAACATCTTACCAGCAGAGGAGACCCTGAACTTGGACGGCAACCTACCAAGTAAGATAGAAATCCAACATGGATATATACAAACTCAACAAATGGAAAGTGGCAGGACCAGATGGAATAGCAGCAGAAGTCACAATGGCAGATATAGAAAAGGCCACTGATACATCGCAAGGATTATTCAAGAAGATATGGGAAGAGGAGAGAGTGCCAACAGAATGGAAAGAAAGACATCTGAATAAACTGCCTAAGAAGGAGGACCTGACATATTGCTGCAATTATAGGGAGATTACATAACTGTTGGTGCCAGGCAAGATATTCAACAGAATCATCTTGGACAGATTAAAAACTGAAGTAGACAAAATGCTCAGAGAGGAATAGGCAGGATTTTGCAAGGGAAGATCATGCCCATATCATATAGATAACGCTATGGAGCATAGTAGGACAAAGCATTGGATGGAAATCATCCCTATACGCAAATTTTATATACTATAAACAAAGGCATTTGACAGTGTGAATCGAATTACTCTATGGCAACTGTTGAGACACTATGGGATACCACAGAAATACACGACCCTCAGCCAGAATATGTACAAAGACATAGCTAGTAGAGGGGTATATGAAGGAGTACTGACTGACAGCTTCAGGGTGCAAGCAGAGGTGAGGTAGTGATGCCTGCTCTCAACTTTCCTGATCTTGTTGGCTATAGATTGGATAATGAAGACATCAATCGAAGGGAAAAAAACTGGTATTCATTTGACACTATTGTCACAATTGGAAGACCTAGACTACGCAAATGATCTGGTACTTTTATTACACTCATATTCAAATGTAAGAGAAACTTGATAGGGTGAAATACCAATTAGCCAAACTGGGATTGAATATCAACATGAAGGAAACCAAGCTCCTTAAACTCAACACTAGCAGCAAAGAACAAATCATGCTGGAGGGAGAGCAGTTTAAGGAAGTGGATATCTTTACCTATTTATGCAGCACAATAGACACATCAGGAGCTACGTATGCAGATGTAAGGATCAGAATTTGAAAGGCAAGAGGGACATTCCTGACAGTAAACAATATATGTTGATCCAGAGAAATCGAGATTCCCACCAAAATTATAATATTCATCGCAAGTGTTAAGTCGGTGTTGCTGTATGAAGCGGAGACATGAAGAACAACCAAGGTCATACAACAAAGACTCCAGTCCTTCATTAACAGATGCATACGAAGGATAATGGGCATAAAATTCCAGGACATGGTGAGAATTAAGATTTGTGGGATAGGAGCCAACAACCGCCATTTGAACAAATTAAGCGAAGAAAATTGGGCTGGATATGCTGCGGAAGGCACAGTCTAATATTGCCAGACAGGCTCGTACATGGAACACTCAGGGGAAAAGCGAGAGAGGTAGACCCAAAACCATGTGGAGAAGAAAATGTGAGGAGCTAAAATTAATCAATTGCACCTGGAGAGAGACAGAAAGAGCAGCACAGGACCGTGCAAGCTGGCGAGATGTTGTCGATGGACTATGCACCGAGAGAAGCGATGGGCTTTGATTGATTGATTGATCGATTGATGTCAAAACAGCATAACAGCTTGCAACAGCAGCAATATACGTGCAAGGCCAGAAGAAATCACTTCTCATCATCCAGTTAACGTCGTCAATATTGGCCGCGTGAACAAATATTATTCTCGGTGACTTAAATGCCAGAACTGGTCCCAAACAAATAAGCGAGCACTAGCCAGAAAATGTCACCGATGACTAGAGAAATGATCGAGGAGAACGTCTAGCCATCTTCGCAGAAACCCACACATTGTTTGTGAAGAACACTTTTATTTCAAAAACCCTTTCAGGAACAGATGAACTTGGCATACTCCAAACAGGAATACAACGGTGGAAATCAACTACGTTCTGTGCAACAACAGCAAGTTTATTTACAAATGACAAATGTAGAAGTGCTACATCATTTAGACATAGGCAGTGACCACAGGCCAATTAGAACCTCAATAGACTTGCACAGTTCCACTACAAAGGAGAAATGCAGAGCCGTACCAGTGCTTAATGGTCCCAATTTTCTAGATCAGATCAAGCAGCAGGATTGGCTAATCTTTGGATACCCAACACAGCATTAAGACAGACTTGTACGTCACTCAATAAATGCGTTGACGCTGCGAAGATTCCTAAATCCAAAAGTTGCACACGTATTGCAGAACAGACAAGGAAATTACTAGACATGTGAAGACGACTTAAGGTCAGAGGAGTATTGGCCAGAATCGCATTATGCAAAGTACATTTTTTAATTGTCTCCAGCTAAAGAACGACCATGAACGGCATTGAATGCAGTGACTAATCGAAGCAGTGGAAACCAGGAGCAGTCTGACAAAGTGCCGCAAAACTTTGCAACCAAAGAGAGGTCTTCTTTAAGCACTTAAAAGGGGTGACAACACTATCATAACAGATATACGAATCATCGAAGCAGAATGCAGACAGTATTACGTAGACTTTTTTAAAATCAAAAGCTGAAACCCCAAAAAGGTTCCCAGCAACACACACTCACACACACACACACACACACAGAGAGAGAGAGAGAGAGAGAGAGAGAGAGAGAGAGATCTAATTGGAACAATCAAACAGGCAAAATCCTCTACGCCATTATGCAGTCAAAACAAGGCACTGTTTCGGTATCAGATGGGATAACTATGGACGTCTTTAAGGCAAGGGAAGAAACTCTAGCAGTTCAGCCGTCAAAGCTGTTCAATGCCTCTATTCAGTACAAATTCCTGACCAGTGAAAGTTCTCAAAGACAGTTCTAATTCAAACAAAAAAGAGGATATTGAACATGCTGGGAACTACCATCCAATCTGTATGCTACCGATAATGTTCAAGATATTCACTAGAGTCATCACAACAGAATCGACAGGCAACTCAATGAACATCAACCTTCAAAATGACGAAATCATGAAAAGGTTCTACACCCTTTTCCACCTCCACGCGACCAATCAACTTATGGAGAGGGTACGTTAGCTACGTATACCCTTTCGTCTTGTATTTATCAAATACGAGAAAGTATTGACTATATCGAGACCAATTAACTGCGCTCAGAAACCAGGATATCACTGAAACATATCTCAAGCTCATTGAGGGTAGTAACAAAGACTGCAATACAGCCATCGTGCGATACCACTGTCCTGTATGTGTTCCAATAGCAAGAGGAGTCCCAAAGGGCGACACCATCTCATAATTACAGCGGTTCTCGAAAACATTTTCCAACAATTAAATTGGATGGACAGAAGTGTAAATACAGATGGCGAGTGGCTCACCCATTTACGATTTGCATATCACTTTGTTCTTATCAGTATTGCATTGATAGAAGTCAAGAAGTCCGACAATCCTTGAACTACCTAAATGAGTCCTTAGAGCTGCTGATCTGAAAATAAATAAAAGTAAAACGCAATGCATCAGAAACGTTTCCTACCCAAAGCATGACAACAAGCTAGGAGACACCATCGAGGTTTTCAACTCCTATATCTCGTAGGCCAAGAGATAAATGCCGACCACAAAATCTCTAGACGACGAAAAATAGTTTACTGACGCGAAGAGGTGGAATTAGCGAAAAATAGATACTGCGAAGCTCAGAGTCACTGAGAGAGCAATGGAACGACGTGTACAACAAATTTCCATACGCGATAAGAACTAAATCAAACAAATTCTACTAAACTTTGTTTTAGGATTTTGTGGTAGCAGCGATATTAAACATACATTGCTTGGCTGGAGATGCAGCACGCATTAATGACAACAGATGAACACGAAGAAAACTTTTTAGTGGCTGTACACATCCAACTTTACGATGGAGAGATGGACTGATCTAAACCTAGACCAGCATTGGTACAGCACGGCAATAGATCGGGACGCATACAGAATATGGTTGGCCTCCTCGCATACGGCGTGTTTGTCGGACTGATACGAGGAAAAGGTGATAATCTGGGATCAAAACTGAAATATGATAAATCATCCAGATTATTTCCATTGTGACATTTTCGTTCTAATATCCTCTACAGTATGTACCTCGGCCTTGCCGTCCGCCCCCTCTTTTCACCATCGTCACCCCCTTTTCCAGCAAGAATCGATCAATTTGTCATTTTGTGTGCAGATTGTCTTATAGATTATTACTACTATCGTTGCCAAAATTATTCCCATAGCTAGGGTCTGCTGGGAGGATTTATTATTTATTGATCATACACCTTTTATTTCGAGTGTATTGGTACCACTCAACCACCAAGACATACCATCATTCTTTATTACCTGCTTAACATGCAAGGTGGTTGCGGGTCTGTAGTAGGGAACGAGTAATGATCAACTTCTTTTCCGACTGAAGATGGATAAATATTCTAACGAGAAAGTATTCAACTCGAGGATAGACAATATATTCAAATGCACACATACTGAAACTCAAGATGGACAGTATAATCAAATAGGCATGTATTAAGACCAAACGGAAGCTGGGGAAGTATAGTATTACAGCTGGATAAACGGCCACTACAACAGAGGATAGGCCCACTTTCCTCTTGCATTCATAGCTCTCTACATCTTAGTTTAGCCAACCCATTAATCGGATCCACATGTTTGATTTCTTGCTGACATTGAAGCAAATCATGCACTCCTACAAATATTGATCTCGTAATATAAAATAACGGATAGTGATTTCTAAAAATAGAGATAAATTATCGAATCAATGAATGTAAATGCTACAAAGACAACCATAGTAATAGATAGTTATCCAATGAATAGTAAGGTCAATTGGTCCATTCTGAGTCAATTATATCAAGAAGTCTGTGATCATATCACAGCCAGGTTTTGGTCCTCTTCACCAGGACTGTCAATATTCAAGATGTTGCTGTTCGTGAGAGTATTTTTAAATCATTTCTGCCCTTAATTCGCACCCCTTTAACAAATAACAATATTTTAAAAGTGTTACAAGCCAGAGAACACTCCTTCAACTAAGATTGATCTCATATTATTAGCGCAAGAAAGTTGAGAACATGGAAGTGTTTTTGAGTGAGACCACAAATGAACACATCTTTATAATGCAGAACATGTTATATTCCTATATCAAAGTTTACAAATTTTGGCTCAAATTATATTTTCATGTATAATTGACACTTTTATGCGGTTCTGTAAGGATTAACAATGGCACACAATTATTTCAGAAGTACATGGACAGTGGTGACACTTTCTAGTTTGTTTTACCCAGAGGAATACTTTGTTTCGTACGGTCATGTCTTGGAGACAGTTATTGTGGTTCTTTACATTTCATTTTTACATTTTAGCATTTTTACAAGGTTTTTTAAGAGTTATCGTCTTCATCCCTATTCATATAATTCTCGTTTTATAATGGCAAACGAGGTATTGACTTAGTTATTGCAATACTGTCCTACTGGTATTTAATCAGACGGATTTTGTGTACGATGCCAAGCAGACAAACGCTGTTTGAAATTATTCTAGTCTTCCGCTGTGGAACACAGAATTCGAAACAAGAGAAATAATAATTTCCTCTCTGTTTCACTGGCAAAGAACCGAGTGGACGTATATAGTTGTAGATCCATCAGAACATCCCTTCTCCTGTCCATCTAGTGTTACACCTGTGAACCACATGTCCATACATCGCATTTTTGTAACAAGGCGGTATGTAGCACACCTTTGAGGGAGATTTCAGGCCGCATTTCAGTTGTTGATTTTACCTGTCAAAGAGCTTATTAATGTTCCTCGTTTGTATTGCCATTTCTGTTCCTCGAAAGATTTTGGAACGTACTGTATGTGCTTCAATACCTCGCGACATATATATATATCACTGCTGGAATAGTCGTGGTGTACGCTCTTGCTTGACGTTTCTCATCACTTAAAATTTGATATAAATAGTAGAAAATCTAAAAGAAATCTAAAAGACAAACTTTCATTTTCTTTTTCTTCGGCGTTCGTCCTGAAAAGAACGTTGTGACCTTGTGTCGTAGTTTGCAGCGAGGCTGCAATATCTGTGCTTTTCGGCCCGACGCACTCGATGTCAGCTGAGGTTTTTTAGTAGCGGATTTACCTTTCCACTGAGATCCCTTTCCCTTGGTCAGACTACAGCAGTGACTAGTGCAGTTTGTTTCCAGGGCCGCCATGTGAAGTGAAATAGAATCTTGGTCAGCTGGTTACTGCAACTGATTCAAGCAGCCAGATATGAGTCGCTGGCTGCTGTCAGCTCATGCACTGCTGTATCATGGCCATTGATTTTATTTTGTTTAATAAATAAATGCGAAAAAGCATCAAAGACAATTAACTAAGAACACATCTTGTCTTGCCTTATCTTTTCTCAGCCATTTGTGCCGCGAGACGACCTGGTGAGCTGTAGTTTTCTACCCAGGGCCAGACGCGTTTTATCCATCTAGTTCTCGGTCTGCCACGGTTGCGAAAACCCGAACATCGTGCGTTATATGCGCACAGGGGTAGTTGGTCAGGATGCATTCTCACTAGGTGAGAGAATCAAATGATTCTCTCTTCATCAATAAAATTCATAGCAGGGTCTTGCATCCACTTTTCTTCTCACATCTTCATTGCATATTCTGTCTCTCCTAGTTTCGTTGATTGTTTTCCAGAGGCATCTCATCTCACAGGTTGTGATCTTTCTCTCTAGAGTTTTTGTTAATGTCCATGTTTGGCACTGGTAACAGAGAGTTGGCTTGAGTATACTGTTGATTAGCATTCTTCTTGTGGACCTGTTTATGTTAGGGTTTTTCAATAATGGTGACAGCTGGAATGCACATATACCATGTATACATATCTTGTAACATTTGACAATCTACCATTACGCAGCTAGGCGGAGTAGATACCCAAGGAGGCAAGTGACATATTTGGATTTATGTTGTGATTCTGTGATACCCATGTGTTATTTCAGTTTCATGACACCTGTCAACTCTTTTGTCTATCCAAGGTTAGTTTCTACATGGGATCTTAATTTTGAGTGAGCATACATGAAACGTGTTGCTGCTAGCTTGATGAAGTCACACTTAAGTCCTCTCGCTTCGGCTCGGTAACAAGATGGAATATGTGTGAATTTCATACCAATTTTATACAAAACCCATAGAGTGACTGCACTGACACTAGGGGGTTGGGTGAGGGAGCAGGTTGCGGGATCGTGAAAGCTATCTCTGATACACCGTAGCAAAGAGCTGGTCGGCTCATATCCTGCCAACAGATGCCTACCGTTTACGTCAATTTCTTATGGACTTGCGCGTGTGTTAAATACTCAATGCAATTTAACCATCATTAGACCAAGCCGACCACCGCAACTTTCCCCCCCCCCCCCCCCCCCCCCCCCCAGTAAAGGCATGCGTGGCTTCCACTGCTAAGTGGTAAAACAGATCTACAGTTTCTAGAAAAGAGAAGAATTAGAGGTAACAATACATTTTTTATAAGATAATCAAAGGAAAGGATAAATTAAACTATAACAATTTTTTTTATAAATACCACCACTTACAAGAACAAGAGGACATAGCTACAAATTAACTAAAGAAAGTCCAGATTAAATATTAGGACATATTTTTTTATTGAGAGAAGCGAATGCTTGGAAAGCATTACCACATGGAGAGAGAGAGAGAGAGAGAGAATTAATGCATTCAATAATAGATTGGATGGGCATAGCTTTTAGAGCACTGAAATGTAAAGGAAACTGGTTGTACACAGACGATGTAGTCCTCTGAACAAGTTTAACGACTTGAAGTTAAGTCTGGTCACTGTCATTGTAGCTCCTTCTCAACTACAGAGGTGATTCTAGCTTTTACGAATCGAGGTTTGTTCTTCTAGATCCGTTGTTGTCATGATCATCCAGAGGTAAATGTTGTTTTTCGACACGCTCGACGGTCTTCTGGTAGGAAAGCTGAAGTCAGATCAGACATTAATGTAATGAGATCCCAAAGCATATGCCATCAGTACGAACATTTCCTACCAGGTCTTTAACAAATCAAACTTGACCTCAAATGCAACTGGTAAATAAACAATGTAACCACGGAAAAAGCTGAACACCAGAAAGACAAAGGAAACTAGATTTCAATTTGTGAGCTTCCAGATCATCTCCTACGTTGACGATAGCTATCCGGTGCAACAACAACAAAAATGCCTGGCAGCAAACCAGTATATATTTGATGCTCGTGTTGCTCCCGTTCGATCGATAACGATGAGTCCTGATCACGAGCTGACCTTTGATCCCGAAGGCTTGACCCTTCCTCCAGTCCTCATACCACAGGCATCGGTACAAGCAACTCCAGCAGACCGGATGTAGCACTGGCCTCACAAAACATACTTCTTAATTAAAACTAAATTCATCAACATTGGGTTATCGTCTAATGCAGTGATTCCCAAACATATCACGGATCTGTGTCAGTGGAACCTGAGTTAATGTTGTGCAATATTTTACAGTTTGATGTTCTTGTTGAATGCCCCAAATGAATAACTTTACTCTATTGTGCGCACTGGAAAGGGTGTCAAGTGACGGGTTGAAGGTAGCTTTCCGCACATCACGTGCGCAGATGAAGGTGGTTCGCGATCTTCCAGGTGGTTGTGATATGATTGGCGTCATGTGCGTGTCGCTAACTACTACAGGGATCACATCGATCAACCACCTCGTAAGCCAGAGAAAACTACGAGGAAGTGAGGTGGGGCTCATGGCAAGTAAATATCATCTCACCCTGACTAACATGTCTTATCAGTATGTTTCACCTGACCCTGACTATATCTTATCAGTATGTTTCACCTGATCATGACTATATCTTATCAGTATGTTTCACCTGATCATGACTAACATGTCTAATCAGTATGTTTCACCTGACCCTGACTAACATATCTGATCAGTATGTTTCACCTGACCCTGAGTAACATGTCTGATCAGTATGTTTCACCTGACCCTGAGTAACATGTCTGAACAGTATGTGTCACCTAACCAGGCGTTTAGTCTCCTCTCCCTTAATAGCAGCCTGGGATATACACCTTTTCTCTCAACAACCGCTTTCGGAAATTTTTCGGGTGTAGAATTACTTTGCTAAGCCTTTAGCTGTAGTCTACAAGGAAGCAGGCATTTCTGGGTCAACGTTTTCTACAACCTGACAAAGACGGCCACGTTTAAAAGAGACGTGAATGTGATTATTTGTAATTTAAGAACGAGGAGAAAGAATAGTACCCCCAACCAAAAGTTAAAAATATGTTCATTTACTGATTGATCTACGCTTTTGAACAAAGTACGAGCAATCAATCAATCAATATATATCAGATAAGATCATCCCGTAACTGGTGAGGTCGTTGGGGCACTCATGAAGACATCCCCACGATCCCTACGCCAACCTTCTCTATCAGTGGCCGCTGCCTGTGCTTTCTCTGATTGATTCTTGTATGTTGTCCTCCCACCTTTTTCAGGACAAACTCTTCGTACTTTGCCTTGCACCTTTCCATGCAGGATCGTATTTGCAGAACAATTTGATCTCGATATGTGCCCGTATCAAGCGAGTTTCCTTCTTTTGACAGATGCCAAGAGGTCTTCAAAAGGCTATATTAATAAAGAGTAAAAGTAAAGATCCGGGTTCAATCCGGGAGCCATCGTGGTCTGAAAAACCATTTCCGCCTAAACTGGGGAATGAACCCAGGAACACTAAGTTGCGAAGCCAGCGAGCTAAACAAAAAGGCCCTATTGCTGTTGTAATTCTTTGTATTTCCTCATTTTCAACTGTGTCGTTATATGTGACGTTTAGAAGTCTTCAGAAACATCTCATCTCCAAGGCATGTATAATCTACTGTAGTTCAACTGTAATTGTCCATGTTTCACAAGCATAGAGAAATATTATCATAACCAATGTACGCATTAATCTTATTTTCGTGCAAATGACTAACCGTTTATCTTATCAGATTTTGTTGAGCCGTGCAAGTGCAGCTATTGTCTATGCTATTCTGACCAACACTTCACATTTTAATCCTTCATCTCTGACAATTGAACCCAGATATTTAAAACGGTCGACCACTTCGAGTTCCTGGCCATTAGCTTCTGCCCGACTGTTAAAGCTCTCGGCGTTGTTGGTGATTAATTTTGTCTTTCCAGAGTTAATCTCCATACCTTAGTCAAGAGCTGTTAAATCGAGCCCTGCGATCCATATATATATATGTATGTATATATATATATATATATATATATATATATATATATATATATATATATATATATATATATATATATATATATATATATCAACATCATGTACCCTGACTTTTGCAGAACGTCGTTCCCACAACAGCCGATCTGTAAGACTCACTGTCCAGAACTTCCACTCTGTTGGTACCATCTTCAGTACCTCCGTGATGTCTTGTGTTCGTCTTCTTTTTGGTCTTCCGCTTCGCCGATTTCCAGGGACATAACCCTCGTGTATCGTTCCCTGTAAGCTATTGTGGCGTTTAAATTGACCAAAACGTTTTAGTTTTCTGGAAAAGATATTGATTACTAACCAATTTTCCTCGATATCCAGTTCTTTTAATGATATCTGTATTTTTCCTTTTGCTAACCATACTATTTTGAGCACTTTTCTTCAGCATTTTAGTTCAAAAGATTCAATCTTTTTTTTTTTAAATGTATGTATGATGGCTCACGTTGTCCACATGTACTTTGCCACCGGGAAGATACAATATAACTGGCTATCATGTTTCGACGCGGTGTTTCCTGGACCGAATGTGGTTTATCAGTCCAATGCGGTAACGAAATATTCTATCGCATGCTCTGTACACTAGGTCTTCTGCTACCGCTGAGGGTAGTCTCGCTACTCATGCCTTCCGGATCCGCCATTTGGTTTGAGCATAAAGTGACTCTCCCCTTCAGCAACGCCCACGTTTATTGCCATTTTCCAGTCCAATCCGCAATGTTCTCTCTGTTGTCAGCATCTATGTAACAGCACCTGGGAGTTTCCTTCAGGTTGTCATTGAAGAGCTTTGTGGGCAACCTTCTTTACCCCAGCCCCAACACACAAACCACCCCCGCAAGCTCACCCTACAGGAGTTTCTTTGCCAGTTTTGCATCTGGAATGCGCACAAGATGCCTACCCCGCCTGCATAAAACATGGATGATTAACAAGTCTGCTCCCTTGAGGACATCAGTGTCAGTGACAATGACCTACCAACGGGTGCGGAGTATGCATCTCAGGTTGGATATGTGAAAGTGGTTCACCTTCATTGCATGTCTAGCATAGCTAGTCAACTCTAGCATAGCCAGTCAACTCTAACATAGCCAGCCAATTTCTAACATAGCCAGCCCAACTCTAACAAGGGCAGCCCAACTCTAATATAGCCAGCCCAACTCTAACATAGCCAGTCCAACTCTAACATAGCAAATCCAACGCTAACATAGCCAGCCCAACTCCAACATAGCCAGCCTAACTCTAACATAGCCAATCCAACTCTAACATAGCCAGCCCAACTCTAACATAGCCAATCCAACTCTAACATAGCCAGCCCAACTCTAACATAGCCAATCCAAATCTAACAAAGCCAATCCAACTCTAACATAGCCAGTCCAACTCTAACATAGCCAGTCTAACTCGAACATAGCCAGTCCAACTCCAACATAGCCAGTCCAATTCTAACATAGCCAGTCCAACTCTAACATAGCCAGCCCAACTCTAACATAGCCAGCCCAACTCTAACATAGCCAGTCCAACTCTAACATAGCCAGCCCAACTCTAACAAGGGCAGCCCAACTCTAATATAGCCAGCCCAACTCTAACATAGCCAGCCCAACTCTAACATAGCTAGCCCAACTCTAACAAGGGCAGCCCAACTCTAATATAGCCAGCCCAACTCTAACATAGCCAGTCCAACGCTAACATAGCCAATCCAACTCTAACATAGCCAGTCCAACAAGGGCATCTCCTTAGACCTTACGCTAATGCCCCGGCTCTCCCATTCTCTTACATTCTATTGATGGCTGCACTGGTCTTTTTTATTCTTCTTGCCACCACGTCGCCCGGAATAAAGCTTTCGACAGTGTACTCCCCAGGTGTGTGGACTTGTTTCCATCTTTTAGAATCTTTTCATTTACTGTGACTTGTGACTTTGTGTATCTTGTACCGAGAATTTATAGATAAGTTACTTCATTTTTTTATTTACATTTATGACCAGAATGAAATAGTCACATGCAGCAGAAAA
Organism: Ariolimax columbianus; assembly: GCA_036924085.1. Classification (NCBI taxonomy): domain Eukaryota; kingdom Metazoa; phylum Mollusca; class Gastropoda; order Stylommatophora; family Arionidae; genus Ariolimax; species Ariolimax columbianus. The sequence continues at coordinate 22,215,704 of JAVGWX010000003.1, forward strand.
CCGGTCTATGCCCGCCTTCATTTCGCACTATGAGTTGCTATTCTCGACACAGTCGTCAGCAAATACAAGCCCATGAATCATGTTGTCTGCTACTCTGGTCATTGTCCCCATTCAGCTAACATATCGATACACTCAAGGAATGCCACGCCCACTACAAAGTTGTTATCGGAGACTTCAACGCCAGAATTGGACCAAGAAGGAACGGTGAAAGACACATCGGACCACATTCCGCAGGAAGTCGAAACGAGAAGGTGAAGAAACTGGCAACTCCTGCAAGACACATCACTTCTACCATGGCAATAGTCACTTCGAAAAGTCAAGTCTGGAACGATGGACACATGTCAGCCCAACCGGTCAGCACCGCCACGAACTAGACCACATACTCTCCAACCGTAGAATATTCAAGGACATTGGAGTAGTCGGACCCTTTGTCACAGGTGACGAACATCGCCCTGTGCCTACACGTCTCAGATTCGAAAGAACCAGTATTGGTACAGAACGCTACCAGCTTCCGCCCTAAATATAACATCTGCTATAACGCTCGCGGCCCAAGACACATTTAGGGCAGAAGAAAACCTAGACGAGGACTATCATCATAAACCATCTGTACCCTCATAAACATACAAAGAGCCAGCCAAACTCCGGCAACAAAACAAATAATAAGCTGCATCTCTTTAACCACCAAGAACCTTCTCGATCAGCGCCGCAAAAATGGACAGAACACCAGCAAACATCAAGGTGTTCAATACGCTTAGCAAACTGTGTCGGCAAAAGTTCGAGGAAGACCACACCAGTTTCTCCAGACAAAGAGTCCTTGAAGCGCCAGAATTACACTGAAGCATCAAGCAAATCACTCGCTCCATCGCCGAGCTCTAGCACGTGATCTCATCTCTCATAACAGCAGACGGAACGAGAGTGATCTCACATATGCAGATAGAAAGAGTTATCTGCAGCTTCTACATGAACTTATTCAAGTCATCGCTTCCTCTCCCCGCTCCTCAACTAACTCACCTATAAATACTTCACTACTCAACCTTTTCACACAATTCAGAGATCCGAAGCGCTATTGAAAGCATGCCCTCTGGCAAGTCTACAGGTAAGGACGGAATTACGGTAGAGACACTAAATGGGCGTGGCCACACACTCTATGCAGCACTTGCACGACGATTTTCACACGTTTTCTAGAAGAGAAGAAAATCCCATCGGGCTGGCGAGAGTCGAAACCTGTCTTACTATACAAGAAAGGAGACAAAGAAGACCTACCTAACTACCCCTCTATCACCCTCCTCTCAGCACTGTACAAAGTATTCACCAGATGCCTATGACGGATGCAATGACGGATGCACGACCATCATTTGTCCATTCACACGACCGATAGCAATCGCCACAGAGAAAGGTGTACGACAGTGCGACACCATCTCGCCCAACCTTTTCTCTGCATGTCTGCAGTCGGCGATGAGGCATTGCGATTGGAGCGAGTAAGGCATCAACATAACCTACGAATCGCTGACGATATCACACTTACCAGAGAGACACCCACCGGTGCGACACAGATGCTAGCATCGCTGGAAGTGAACGGCAAGAAAGCAAAACCTCACAATAAATATAGAAAAAACGAAAGCTATGAGCAACTGACTGTTTACTCCAACCCCATATCCCTAAATGATACACCATTGGAGAATGTCGACAAACACATCTACCTCGGCCGCCTCCTCAACATGGAAAATAACTTGACGCGGGAGATGGCCAGGCGCCGTCGAGCAGGCTGGGCCACCTTCAACTAAGTGAAGGCGCAACAGAAGCCACAAGAGATACCAGACTGCGAGCTTACATATTAAACTCAGTGGTCCTACTAGCGCTATACTATGGATGTAAAACCTAGTCTCTGACAAAAACCATGGAGAACCAGCTAAGGACAACACATGCCTCGCTCTAGCTCCGTCTCGTGGGCCTATCACTATGGCAAAAGTGCCAGATAGGCTTACACAACAGCGACATCCAGGCATTGTTACACGTCAAAGATGTCATCCAGCATGCCAACAACTCCAAGCACCGCTGGGCCGACAATGTAGTCTGAAGGAAAGACGAACGCTGGAGCACAGCAACCATTCTGTTGTACCCGCGCGGTAGAAAAAAAGACCCCCCCCCCTCTCTCTCCCCCCCCCCCCCCCCCAGATGGCAAGATTCGTTCGAGCTGAACAACACTCGTGATACTGAAACAAACAAGTTAGTCATTCACTGGACAATCCTTGGCCGAGGCAGAATCGACTGAAAACCGAGATGAGACCAGCACAAAACTAAATAACATAGCACTGCTCGAGCCCAGTCCGCTAAGCAGAGAAATGCACTCGGCTACTACCTACTCGCACAAGAGTTGGGACCTGCACAAGGGATAACGCCCTTGTAGATGCACAGGTCCACTAAGACTAATGACTATTATTTATATATATACTGAAAACAAATGCGGTGACGCACCATTTATCACTTTTTCTAAAACATTCAAATGTTTCAAAGGATACAGAAATATGAATTGTCAAGGACATGTTCACGCCAACAATCTGTACAATGTTAAATATGGACCAAATCAAAGCACGCGATTTAAATACCACAACATGTGAAATGAGACGGTTGCGTTAAACAATCATTGTCACTAGGAGAGATAAAGTGAAGCATTTAACAATTCGGAAGGAAGTGGACACAGTGACATGTAAGGGCTTTTATAAACACAAATTTGCTTTTAATGGACTCCAAAACAAAACATATAAAATGACGAAGTTTGACAGTGTTTAAGAAGCAAAACCAATTTACTTTATTAGATCTACACGTTGATAAATATAATCTCCATCATCTATACGTAGATACACATAATCTCCATCATATACACGTAGATACACATAATATCCATCATCTACATGTAGATACACATAATCCCCAGTATCTACAAGTTGATGCACCTAATTCCCATCATCTACAAGTTGATGCACCTAATCCCCATCATCTACAAGTTGATACACCTAATCACCATCAACACGTAGATATACCTGATATCCCCAGTATCTACAAGTCCGTATTTTTAATTCCCTTCATCTACAGATTGATACACATAGCCAGCAATGTAACAGTGACAGTATTTAATCATTTGATTCCAAATATCTATATTCTAGTCTCAAATCTAATGGATGCAGTATAGTATTCGGCCTTCTTGTGACGTTAGAATTTCTTATATATTGAGAAAAGCTATTCTAATTCTGCACGCCACTTGACGAGCACATCCCATAATTCTTCAGTCTGGTTTTCTCGCTGGTTCCCAGAGATGACACTAGAGCCCAGTGGCAATTACGTGTAAGTAATGACCAGGAGTTTTGGACCTGTAAATTCCCTGTTTGAGGATCTCGTGATCTCGTGATCTCCCAGAGAGCACAAGACATGACTAATGAAATATCTCTTCCCGTCCCCAAACATTCCCGCCGAAAATCCAATCGGCCATCTTAAGCACGCTTGGTTATTTTCATTCCATTGCAGAGACATCCGTGTGAGGCTAGCTGCTTGTACAGAAACTACTGCCTTAATTGTGTCTCATTGAATATCTTGTTGACTGAGATGAATGATAGTTATGATATGATTCGTTAGTGATAATAATGGCATAATGAGAACAAGAAGTTTGTAAGAATAAGTAGAAATTAATAAGCAGTGCACACATTATAGCAGGAAAATGTTATTATCAGTGACTGGGAAATTATTGAACAGTGTGATACTAGAGAGACAGAGGCCACAGATGAGAGAAAAACAAACAGGCTTAAGATAAAATAGGTCATGTTCAGACCAGATGCACTGTGAATAATAGTTGAAAAACTTTGTAAATTATCACCCTGACGGATGCGTTGTCTATGACAAAAACATTTGCTAGCTTAAACACAGAGTCACTAGAAGCTGCTGTGGTACTTTCAAGAGTCTTTGAAGTTAACTAAAATAATGAATGACACATATGCAATTATGACATTTCGAGTTCGGCTTGAATGTCAGCTTTCTTATCGCTTTCTGGGCAACAGGGAAGTCAACATTTTTCTTTTCGCTGGCAATTAACTGGATTAGAAAGACACCATTAACCGACCAAATAAATTCAATGCAATTTGGTAAAGCATATTGATGACCATGACTTTGTTAATGATACATTTGGATTGTATGTCTCATAACCGCAATCAAATGTAAAATTAAATCAGTATACTCGATTATAGAGGGCACAAACTGGGAACGAGAATACACAGAGAATAACTAAGATTATGAGAACAAATACAACAAAAGAGAATCAGATTGTTCTTGGCGATACAGTTCTACAAGATGTGGAATCATTCATTTCTTGGTAGCAATATAGATGACTTAAGAGATATAGATAAAGATATCAAAAATGAATGCAAAAGACGAGAGCAACTTTTATTGCCTCCGTGAACACTTGGAAATAATAAAAACTTAAGTCCAACACCAAATGTAAATTCTGCTCTGTTGTATGGCTCTGAAACATGGATAATGTTTTTAAATACATCAACAAAATAGGTACATACTCTCACAAAAGGGTTCCTACGTAGAATGGGCAGATTGAAGTGGTATAAAAAGATCACTAATGTGGAACTGATGTGAATGAACCAAACATATCTCAGTGGAACACGACTTGAGAAGAAGAATCTGGTGTGAGATAGAACATATATTATGGACACTAGCAGACAGTATTAAAAGATAGTTTCTATATGCAATATGCAATATAATGCAATATAACTAGAGGCAGACCAAAGCACACCTGCAAAAGACAACAGACAACAATTTTCAATCTCAGAACGGGACATTGTAGACTCAAGTCCACCTCCACAGAATCGGTCTCGGAGACACTGTCCCGTGCGATTGTGGAGCACAAAGCAAACACCAGAACATATTCTGCAGGACTACCCTACCTATGCAAACTAAAAAGAGGTAGTCTGGCCTGAGGAAGCAACCCTGCTTGAAAAGCTGTGGTGGACCGGCGATGACCTGAAACGCACAGTCTCCTTTGTGAACATCACCGGATTAGAATCATAGAATCAACTGATCGATGCAGAAGATGGAATGAAGAAGAGAATTCAAATTCTTACAGAATCTTAGAAACAAAAAAGACAAGCGTCATTGATTGTGAAGATAAAATGTTTCTCTGCAGCTGAGTTTCCACTACCGACAGAATCAAAGGAGCAACACGATGTATTGTGTCCAGAAGTCAAAGGAACAACATCAAGGGATGTCATTTTGTCTTCGAAATGGACCTTAAAGAAGAAGGTAAGTTAGACATTATTATTATTATTTATAACCCGAATAACGAGAATAGAGCAGATGACAAAGACGAGTTCTTTGAACGTCCTGAAAAGGATATGGATGATTGTCACGACGAAATGATTCTCGTTAGAGATTTCATTACCGTAGAAGGGAAATCATCATTCTAGATTGGATGAAGTGATCAGGAGATACAGTCGAGATATTTTAATTGGCAATGGAAGGCGATTCCTGAGATTCTGAAGCAAGCAAAGCCAGGTCATCACAAAGTTCTCTTACATGTGCACATTCGATGCGAACCGACAAAAACAGAGAAATCGTTACTTCGTTATGCCATCCTGCGGAAATAGTCATTATTTAAGTATATGGGGTATGCCAGAGTCTTTAGAGAACCGGAAATGGTAAGTAATCACTTTCTTGTAATAATAAAGAGAACAACTGAAAGAGCAGCTCTACCATAACAACGTCCACAATCAAGCAAGAAATCAAACCCCAGAGAAGGAGAAGAAAGAATAATGCAATAAAAGGTAAGAGAATCAAACGTTAGGACCAGATTCCACCAACATATCAACAACAGTGGAAAGTACAGAAAAACCACCTGAGGATCTAGAAATACTCAGGTTCTGGGTTATAATATCAACAAAACAGCTGCAGCAGAAGAATGTGATGAAGTCAGAGTAAAGGATTATACAATGAGGACCCAATGGTAGACAGCAGAAGAAAAACATGGAAACAACACTTGGAAGTAAACAATATAGCAGCAAAAGGCAGAAAAATGCAAAGATAATGTACTCGCAACAGTCAGAATGGAAAAAACATAAAACTGTGCTAACAGCAAAACAAAAATCCTGGTACTACTGGAGAAATACTCGAAAAGAATGCTGGAGAAAACTAAATGTCATTCTACAGCATCATAAAGAATGCGAAGAAGGAAAACAATGCTCTTGGAAATTTGCAAGGAACAAACAATGTGCTTTGTTAACACCTTTGGTGGATGATGATGATGATCATGATGATGATGCTGAATGTCCACTACGAGTAAGATTACTTTTTTGTGTACCCTGAAAAGGATGTTAAGTGCCGGGTTACGGTAGCTTTCCTCACATTCCGAGCGTGCAGATGATGGGCCATGGCGGACCATGGTCCTTTAGGCGTCTGTGCAATGTTTGGCTTCAACTGCGTGTCCCTCACTACCATGAGAATCAGGTCGATCCCCACCATGTAAACCCAGCTACAACGTAAACATCCAGTTTCCAGAGATACCTATGTGGAAGTGTGTAGGGGTCTTGGCCAGTATTTTTTTTACCTGACCCTGACTAACATGTCATCAGTATGGTTTGTCTGGCAAGACGTCCTCCCTCGCCTTCGAGGGAGATAATGGGTAATTGGAAAGAATGCTTCGCGTAGCTGATGTGTGCAGAGGAAGACCAAGTTCCGTGTGGCTATGGGATTTGAGTTTGCAATTTTCGTTTTTGAGTCTGCAGATCTTTGTCTGCTTATCTCTGCCAAGTTTGTATTTTCTGTCATTTTCTGGCTTGAATTCTTTGTGCTGGTCTCTCCATTCCGTCCTCACGGATCGTTTGATGAGTGTCTTTGCTTTGTTATAGTTCTGTGGATGGAGTCTGGTTGCCGTGACTTCTTTTCCAAGGTTGTCACAGTGGTCCGGAAACCACTGTAGAACTAGTCACGACATACACTAATACAGAGGAATCAATCTACGACGGTGAAAGCATGATAATTGAGGAGCTGAAGGCAGCCTTAGAGAAAAAAGAGGTTAGCAAAGCAGCTAGAAATAATGGTATAATACAAGAAATGTGCAGGTTCGTGAGAACTGCAGGTGAAACGTTTTTCCTTGTGCAATGGGGCGATTCAGTGATGTACCAAATTATGCCAATTTTCGAAAAGGTTGAAAACCATCGAGGCATATCTCTCCATAGAGTAGACCCCAAAGCCTACTTCGGGATACTGAACTAGGACATGTGGCTGAGCCAAAGGTGGACGATGCCCAATGCAGATTCAGAGCACACGGAAGTACTCAAGACCTTACCGTCACCCTCAGGCATGTGAGCGGAAAAGCTCTTGAGTATGATGATGATATGAACATATTTCCTAGAAAAGACATTCTAAATTATTCCATTGAGCTTATTTTAGAACTGCCTGGGAAAGAAGAACATCCCATCAATGTTGACCTTGAACTGCGCTAAACAGTGTTGTTATAAGGACTGCAGAAAATACATTAGCAGAGGAAAACACACATCTAAAGAGTTCAAGACCCCAAGTACTGTATGACAGGACAACATTATATCCCCATACTTCTTCATACTACTTATAGATGATGTCATCAAAGCTCGTAAGGAGAGAACCGAAACGTAGTAGTTGGGGTACTGGGAGATGAAACCAGTCTATATATCGGAACTGACGTTTGACGACAATGTGGTTTTGCTTCTAAGTTAGATGCACAACTCCAGGCCAACTTCTTAATCTGGCAGAGCTGTGAAAGAGAGTTGTGACCATTTGCAGGGCAAACCCAAGGTGGTCTCGAGAAAAAAAGAAGACAAGCCAAATGTTGTGGGGGAGAGGGGGGGGGGGGGAGAGCTTCTGGAACAAGTCAAGCAGTTCACAAACTTTGAAGCTGCAATAAACCAGAAGGCAAGTACTAACGAGTAGTTGGCCACGTGAACATCAGCAGCTGGTAAACGTGTTCATGTTAAAGAAAGAGGTTTCCTAAGCAGAAGAGAAATCAAGAAATTAAGATGTCTGTATACCACTCTACCTACGTACCAGTTATGACTAACGGGTATCGGCCATGGGCAATGCCAACAGCCGAGAAAAGTCTGCTCCAAGCGACAGAAATAAAACATCTAACGAAGGGGGTCCAAGTAACAAGAAAGAGACAAGGTCCACAATCAGACAAGAGTTCAACATCAATGAAACGCTGTAAAGCTAGGTGCCATTTAACAGCTTCAGTTTTGATTGACGCTTCTAAGATGGCGGAATCTCTTGCCCCATACACCAAGCGTCTTTCTAGTTCTCGCCATTCTAAGTAACATCCTCTATGACTAAACTATGTTTAATATTAAGTATCCTATTAGTACGTTTCCGCTACTTCCTATTATAATTCCAGCCTTCAGAAGATACCAGTGCACCTTCAGACGCAGAAGTGCGAATTGAGACTTTTCACTGTCCTGTTCCAAAGAAATCGAGTTAGAAAGCAATGTAACATTTATTTCTGATGACTCAAGACATTACAAGCTATATCTACATTACAAGATATATCTACATTACAAGCTATATCTACATTACAAGCTATATCTACATTACAAACTATATTTACATTACAAGCTATATCTACATTACAAGCTATATCTACATTACAAGCTATATCTACATTACAAGTTATATCTACATTACAAGCTATATCTACATTACAAGCTATATCTACATTACAAGCTATATCTACATTACAATATCTAGTTCCCCAATGGTCGTTTGAAATATGAACATGCCTCTCGGGAAGGGTTAGGGGGGGGGGGGGGGTATGGGGAAGAGAGGTGATTGCAAGTGTCTTCTGGGAATGTTTTAGTGTTAGGTATAAGAACATGTGTAACATCATGTTTCAGTGTTAGGTATGAGAACATCTGTAACATCATGTTTTAGTGTTAGGTATGAGAACATCTGTAACATCATGTTTTAGTGTTAGGTATGAGAACATCTGTAACATCATGTTTTAGTGTTAGGTATGAGAACATCTGTAACATCATGTTTTAGTGTTAGGTATGAGAACATCTGTAACATCATGTTTTAGTGTTAGGTATGAGAACATCTGTAACATCATGTTTTAGTGTTAGGTATGAGAACATCTGTAACATCATGTTTTAGTGTTAGGTATGAGAACATCTGTAACATCATGTTTTAGTGTTAGGTATGAGAACATCTGTAACATCATGTTTTAGTGTTAGATATGAGAACATCTGTAACATCATGTTTTAGTGTTAGATATGAGAACATCTGTAACATCATGTTTTAGTGTTAGATATGAGAACATCTGTAACATCATGTTTTAGTGTTAGATATGAGAACATCTGTAACATCATGTTTTAGTGTTAGGTATGAGAACATCTGTAACATCATGTTTTAGTGTTAGGTATGAGAACATCTGTAACATCATGTTTTAGTGTTAGGTATGAGAACATCTGTAACATCATGTTTTAGTGTTAGGTATGAGAACATCTGTAACATCATGTTTTAGTGTTAGGTATGAGAACATCTGTAATATCATGTGTTAGTGTTAGGTATGAGAACATCTATAGCATCATTTCATTGTTTTCCTTTTAACGCCCAAACTCGGTTACGACACACCCAATATTAAGGCCTTCATTATCATGACTACTCTGATTTTCCAAATTCATTTCCACATGTGCATCTTTGTCAGTTTTTTTAGACTTTCCATATTCATGTTCTGTTCATTAAAATGATGTGAATTATTGCCAACAATTAACTGCTTCTTGTTTCAGCATGAGGCTTCCAACGGTTTGTTCTTTCTTTTAATTTAAATAGATGAGTTCAATTAGAATTTTGTTTCGAAGAAACATTTAATCTAAATTGAAAAAAGTGTTTGTTGACCATATATTTCATTTTCTCTCTTTCTTTCTTGTCTTTTCATTTCTGGCCTCCTAATTTGCGATACAATATTTTGGAGCAATTATTACACATTTAACAAGCTTGCTGGCAGGGAGAACCTATAAACTCATTTTACAAAGTAGTAACTAAGTACCTGTGTACCTGTTTTATTATTTTGTTTACTAATACTTATGTTTTATCATAATCAGTTTTGCATTGCAATGTAAAAGGAATGTTTAAATGTGAATTATTTAGCATTATTTGTATCGGAGCATAAACAAAGATGTACAAATCAAATGTGCTCACCTTTCTCTGGCACATTTTAAAGAAATGTTGTTATGAAGGGAGTATAGGAGCTTTTTCGTTTATTTTTCTTTCTTTTTGTCCGCCTTTTTGTTCTTTCAGCAGATGCCTATCCCGATGAATGGATGCATGTATATACTGATGGAACTGCATTTAAAGCCACCATTAAAGCAGGTTATGGTGTTTATATAAATTACACAGACGGTTCCTCTGATGAACTGCCTGATGCTTGCGTGGGGGTTTGCTCTGAAGCTAAAATTATTGCAATTTAAGCTGCTTTCTACCATCTGAGGATAGTTTGTTATACCTTTCTCCTTTAAAGGCCCAAAAGATTGTTATTTTCACAGATTCATTGTCATTGTCAAGCATTAGAAGTTGCTGGTCACTGTAGACCTGACCTTATCCAAATATCTCTAGGCATTGACCATATTTTCATTTCTCATTTTGTCAAAATAGTTCTGCAGTGGATATCTGGACACTCACGCACACCTGGTAATGACGCGGCAGACAAACTAGCATATGAGGGATCAAGACAAGAACAGCCACACACAGCAACAACTTTGCAAACAGCCAAACAGCTCATACGAACAGAAAACAACACGATCTTGGCGGATCAGATGGGTCTTGTAAAAAATGGGAGAAAGTCTACAGACATATGACAAGCCCCAGCCCAAATGACAGCACCATTTTCCGACTGAGAACCTATCACATCGTGCTTAACAAGCACTTGAACCACAACCACAACACACTCCTGATTGCCAGCTGTGTACACACCCAACCACAACACACTCCTGAGTGCCAGTTGTGTACACACCCAACCACAACACACTCCTGAGTGCCAGCTGTATACACACCTAACCACAACACACTCCTAAGTGCCAGCTGTGTACACACCCAACCACAACACACTCCTGAGTGCCAGTTGTGTACACACCCAACCACAACACACTCCTGAGTGCCAGCTGTGTACACACCCAACCACAACACACTCCTGAGTGCCAGCTGTGTACACACCCAACCACAACACACTCCTGAGTGCCAGCTGTGTACACACCCATATGAAACCGCTGATCAACATATGTTTGTTCGACTAGCGCTCAGCGATTTTAGGAAAATCTCTTATATCAAGGCAAGGCAAATGGAAGACTGTGAATGGCACTAAACAGCAGCTGATAAACACGTGCAGATACAACTATATGGCACTGGGTCAAAGGGCGAGAGCCCGCATGCTGTTGGATCCGTAGCATCAACAAATGGTGGTTTCATTATCAATACGTTTTGCATGATGATGTTGTTAGCGCCATACACTATCTATTTTAGTCGCTTTTTACCACGCGCTTAGAAGTTGGCAGTGGTTCTACACTTTTAAACCAGGGTACAATTGGGGGAATTACATATTGCATAATTATTGACGGTGCATTTAAATCAAGGACATAATTTTTTTAAATAAAATAAGTAAAAAGCTGAAAATAAGTGCATAATCTAAATTTGATCCGCTTATTCCCACGAGACTGTTCCTAGATCCCAGGCGGGGAATCTGTATTTTATGACATTTGACCTGTGGTGTTCCATAGCCCATCCACTCACTAGTTCTCATCTAGATCTGATAAATGTGTTTCCGAATCTGCTGCTTGTTAGACACCACGAAACACCTCGAAGCCAGACGCATAATGCTGATGGTGTTTTCTTGTTGTACGGCGACTGCCTTGATTTCCTTTTTCTCTTTAATATTACTTTTATTTGGCGAACTCTACATTCACGGAGAAAGCTATTGCGCGAAATACATTATGGCTGATTAACTAATTGTTTCTGTGTTATCGCTCTCTATATATAACTCATATATATATATATATATATATATATATATATATATATATATATATATATATATATATATATATATATATATATATATATATATATATATATAACTATTTTCACTCTCTCTCGCTGTCTCTCTCTCTCTCTTTCTGTCTGTCTCTCTGTCTGGTCTGTCTGTCGTCCATTGTAAATGTTTGGCACGTTTGACTTTTGAAGAACGAGGCGAAATAAATGTAATAGGCGCAAAAATAAACCTCAGAGCATGTCGTAACACAGACTAAATAGATTTGTGAATGGGATTAGCAACATTGTGTACAAAAAGACAGTTTTAAACATACCCCACTGACAAATCACCCAGAATAATTTGTTTGTGGCTTCTTTAAGTGACTTCGTATAGCAGTGACTCTATGCTTCACAACGTACATAAACCAAGATGTTTGAACGAAACTATCAGTTGTACATGTTGTCACATGGATGATGTCTTGTGTCTGCGAGTTGTACATGTTGTCCTTTATTGATGATGTCTTGTCTCTACCTGTTGTACACGTTGTCTTTTGTTGATTATGTCTTGTGTCTGCGAGTTGTACATGTTGTCCTTTGTTGATATTGTTTTGTCTCTACCAGTTGGACATGTTGTCACATGGATGATGTCTTGTCTCTACCAGTTGTATATGGCGGCACATGGATGATGTCTTGTCTCTACCAGTTGTACATGTTGTCCCATGGATGATGACTTGTCTCTACCAGTTGTACATTTTGTCACATGGATGATGTATTGTCTCTACCAGTTGTACATGTTGTCCTTTGTTGATGATGTCTTTTGTGTACCAGTTATACATGTTGTCCTTTGGTTATGATGTCTTGTGTCTACCAGTTGTACATGTTGTCCTTTGTTGATGATGTCTTGTGTCTACCAATTGTACATGTTGTCTTTTTTGATGATATCTTGTATCCATCAGTTGTACATGTTGTCTCATGGATAATGTCTCGTGTCTACCAGCTGCACATCTTGTGCCTTGTTGATGATGATCTATTGTGTCTGCCAGTTTTACCCAACGCCAAAGGTCATAAGATCAAGTAGGTCCGCATTTCTTTTCACAAAACACATGTGGAGTATACCGGGCGGAGAAGGTTATAAGAAAGGATTATGGTTGGAAGTAAGAATTTAACTGATGTTAGTTCAACAGTGTCATTGATGTGGGACACCAAGGATTCAAGTGTCTCTAATTCTGCTTACGCTCTGCGTTTAACAATCTTGAATTTGTATACATTTTATTTTCGTAAATAACTTTCTGAATATCAGAGGGTAGACTTCTCACTTCTTACAGAGGATAGAGTGATCGCTTCTACAGAGGTTAGAGTTCTCATTTCTTACAGAGGTTAGAGTGATCGCTTCTCACAACTTAAGCTACCGGTTTTGCTCCCCGCTATCAACATGCATCAATTGATCCAGTTGTAAAAGGATACATGGCCTACTGTTATAGCAGGAAAGGCAGTGTGGAAGAAAACTGGCCGCATTCAAAGCTGAAGCCTAAAACAAACAGTCTCTAATACTTGTTACATGTCAGCTTTGTCTTATTATAGGACTACCTTGGTCTTTGTTTTTTTTACCAAGACTCAGATGCATTGAAGGTGTTGAAGAAACAATTCAGAAGCATCGATTACAAATTTAATGGTCACACAATAACTGGTACGACCTTGCTGATTCATGTATTCGAACAGTCTTCGTTTCTGAGCTGTGAATTTGATACATGAATGAGATCAGTTTGAATAACAGTTAAGACACAATGGGACTAATTAGAAAACTAGTAATTTAGTTGTTGATTTTGTTTTGAGGTGCATTTAATATTCAACTATTTGACAACAAATACTGATAACATGTTTTGTGGTACATTTTATATACAACTATTTGGCAACAAATACTGATAACATGTTTTGTGGTACATTTTATATACAACTATTTGGCAACAAATACTGATAACATGATTGTGGTACATTTTATATTCAACTATTTGGTAACAAATACTGATAACATGATTTACACAATTCTTGTGTGGAAGAGAGTGGTGAAATTGCCCAGTGAACTGTAATTATTATTCACAGATTTTTAATAGTGAATTGTGATTAAAGATGAATTTGTTATTTAAAATGTGGTAAAAAAGAATAGTCCATATGGTTGATTAAGACTCCGGCTGATAATAAGCTCCAGAAGATGGACAGGATGACAATTTATTTTTCCAAAACATCATAAACAATACAATTACCTAGGCCCAGGCATGTGTATCTTCACTTGTGTCCTAATCTCCAGAAACGCTAGGCCAGACTTACCAGTATTGTCGTAATAACTGTTAATTTATGGAAGTAACTCATTTACATATACCCAAACCAGTCAACACGGCTCGCGCGGTGATGACACAATCAAGCTGGCATGTGGTCGCCAACCAGGTGGGAAATATATCGCGCTTGTTATCAGATGGACCAGACGGCGATGAATAGGGATGGGTATTTTATTTTATCAATTATCGTCTTAAAACGAATTCGACTGTTTCAGAACGTATATGTGTGTTTCTATATATATATATTCACTCTCTCTCGCTCTCTCTTTCTTTCTGTCTGTCTCTCTGTCGGGTCTGTATGTCGTCCATTGTAAATGTTTGGCACGTTTGACGTTTGAAGAACGAGGCGAAATAAATGTAATAGGCGCAAAATAAACATCCGAGCATGTTGTAACACAGACTAAATAGATTTGTGAATGGGATTAGCAACATTGTGTACAAAAAGACAGTTATAAACATGCCCCACTGACAAATCACACAGAATAATTTGTTTGTGGCTTCTTTAAGAGATTTCGTACAGCAGTGACTCTATGCTTCACAACGTACAGAAACTAAGATGTTTGAACGAAACGTGTCATTGGGTAAAACTGGCAGACACAATAGATCATCATCAACAAGGCACAAGATGTGCAACTGGTAGACACGAGACATTATCCATGAGACAACATGTACAACTGATGGATACAAGATATCATCAATAAAGACAACATGTACAATTGGTAGAAACAAAACATCATAAAAAAAGGACAACATGTACAATTCGTAGACACAAGACATCATAACCAAAGGACAACATGTACAACTGGTACACAAAAGACATCATCAACAAAGGACAACATGTACAACTGGTAGACTCAAGACATCATAAACAAAGGACAACATGTACAACTCGTTAACCCAAGACATCATCAACAAAGGACAACATGTACAACTGGTAGAGACAATACATCATCCATGTGACAAAATGTACAACTGGTAGAGACAAGTCATCATCCATGTGACAACATGTACAACTGGTAGAGACAAGACATCATCCATGTGCCAACATGTACAACTGGTAGACACAAGACATCATCAACAAAGGACAACATGTACAACTGGTAGACACAAGACATCATAACCAAAGGACAACATGTACAATTGGTACACAAAAGACATCATGAACAAAGGACAACAAATACAACTGGTAGACTCAAGACATCATAAACAAAGGACATGTACAACTCGTTAACCCAAGACATCATCAACAAAGGACAACATGTACAACTGGTAGAGACAATACATCATCCATGTGACAACATGTACAACTGGTAGAGACAAGACATCATCTATGTGCCAACATGTACAACTGGTAGACACAAGACATCATCAACAAAGGACAACATGTACAACTGGCAGACACAAGACATCATCAACAATGGACAACATGTACAACTGGTAGAGACAAGACATCCTCAACAAAGGACAAGATGTACAACAGGTAGACACAAGACAGCATCAACAACGGACAACATGTACAACTGATAGATAAAAGACATCATCAACAAAGGACAACATGTACAACTCGCAGACACAAGACATCATCAACAAAGGACAACATGTACAACTCGCAGACACAAGAGATCATCCATGTGACAACATGTACAACTCGCAGACACAAGACATCATCAACAAAGGACATCATGTACAACTGGTATAGACAATAATACTTAGTATTACAGATATCTGTCTGACTTACATTATAATCAGCCATGTAGTTCCCGGACTTACCCTATTATCAATCATGTATTACCAGGACTTACACTTTAAACAGTCATGTAGTTTCCGGACACACTATAATCAGCCATGCAGTACCCGGACTTACCTTATAATCAATATGTCATGACTGAAAAGAGCTACTAACTAAATAGGTTGAAAATAAAAAATTCACTGCAACTTTCCGAGAGGGCTGCTACACAGGGCTGCTACAGACGGTTGCTACACAGGGCTGCTACAGACGGTTGCTACACAGGGCTGCTACACAGGGCTGCCACAGACAGCTGCTACAGAGGGATGCTACAGAGGGCTGCTACAGACGGTTGCTACACAGGGCTGCTACACAGGGCTGCTACACAGGGCTGCTACAGAGGGCTGCTACAGAGGGCTGCTACAGACGGTTGCTACACAGGGCTGCTACAGAGGACTGTTACACATGGCTGCTACAGACGGTTGTGCATGTGGCTAAATGACATCATCGTGCACAACAACTTTTATTGAACTCCTCCCTGCACATACTTGGACACGTGCTTCATGTAAAAGGACCAATTCTATTGGTGGTCCTATACTTCACTTGGGCTAAAATCGAAATATCTAGTCGGGGTTCTATTCTTCACTTGGGCTATAATCGAAATATCTAGTGGTGGTTCTATACTTCACTTGGGCTATAATCGAAATATCTAGAACTAGACAACATGGAGGTTGTCTTGTTAGAAAACAAACAAAACAAACACCTCTCAAGAGCCAGCACAAAAATGAACCAAGCGCCCCAGCAGACTCCATCGCCCAGTACTACAAAAGAAGAACAATCCGGTGGTATCAGCCCACTTCAGCATCCCATGCAATAAGAAGCAGATAGACTTGTCATAGATGGAGGAATACTGCACTAAGGTGACCAAAAAAACAACTTATTACTAGACAAAAAACAACTTATTACTAGACAAAAAAATAACTTATTACTAGACAAAAAATAACTTATTACTAGACAAAAGCAATAATTGAGACCGCTTACATCAAAATGGAACTTTAAAGTGAATTCAAGATTTGCGCCACGGACGTTTGGTCTTGTGGCACTACGAACATTTGTTCTTGTAGCATTACGGACATTTGTTCTTGTAGCACTACGGACATTTGTTCTTGTGGTACTATGCACATTTGTTCTTGTGGCACTACGGACATTTGTTATTGTAGCACAACGGTACTTTGTAGTACTACGGACATTTATTATTGTAGCACTACGGACATTTGTTCTTGTAGCACTACGGACATTTGTTCTTGTAGCACTACGGACATTTGTTCTTGTAGCACTACAGACATTTATTCTTGTAGCACTACGGAACTTTGTGGCACTACGGACATTTGTTCTTGTAGCACTACGGAACTTTGTGGCACTACGGACATTTGTTCTTGTGGTACTATGCACATTTGTTCTTGTGGTACTATGCACATTTGGTCCTGTGGTACTATGCACATTTGTTCTTGTGGTACTATGCACATTTGTTCTTGTGGTACTATGCACATTTGTTCTTGTGGCACTACGGACATTTGTTCTTGTGGCACTACGGAACTTTATGGCACTACGGACATTTGTTCTTGTGGTACTATGCACATTTGTTCTTGTGGCACTACGGACATTTGTTCTTGTGGCACTACGGACGTTTGTTCTTGTGGCACTATAGGCGTTTGTTCTTGTGGTACCTCGGACGTTTCTTCTTGTGGTACTACGGTCGTTTGTTCTTGTGGTACTATGCACATTTGTTCTTGTGGCACTACGGACATTTGTTCTTGTGGCACTACGGACGTTTGCTCTTGTGGCACTATAGGCGTTTGTTCTTGTGGTACCTCGGACGTTTCTTCTTGTGGTACTACGGTCGTTTGTTCTTGTGGTACTGTGCACATTTGTTCTTGTAGCACTACGGAACTTTGTAGCACTACGGACGTTTGTGGCACTACGGACGTTTGTTCTTGTGGCACTACGGATATTTGTTATTCTGGCGTTACGGACCTTTGTACTTGTGAAACTATGGATATTAATACTTGTGGCACTACGGACATTTGCCTTTGTGGCATTACGGACATTTGTAACTGTGGCACGACTTCAATGAAGGACGAATGCGTATTGCAGTTCTGCCCATGATGCACCAGTGAACGCAGCAGCACCTTACCACGACCTACCATGTAAAGTTGTACAGAAATGTGCAGAGCCTCGCTTTGACTGATGCCTTGACCTTAAATTTGAAGATTAAGCTGAATGAAGAAGAAGAAACAAACAATATAATATCTTCTCCAATTCTGGCAGCCCCATGAGAATAGCAATGTTACACCATGGCTCTTCCCAGTCCAATAACTAACTAGACAGTGATAACAGACAAATACATTTATTAGAGGAATTATTGTGATTATTTCAGGACGAACCAGATAATATATATGTAATTTGTCAGGACGAACCAGATAATATACATGTAATATATCAGGACGAACCAGATAATATACATGTAATATGTCAGGACGAACCATATAATATACATGTAATATGTCAGGACGAACCAGATAATATACATGTAATATGTCAGGACGAACCAGATAATATACATGTAATATGTCAGGACGAACCAGATAATATACACGTAATATGTCAGGACGAACCAGATAATATACTTGTAATATGTCAGGACGAACCAGATAATATACATGTAATATGTCAGGACGAACAAGATAATATACATGTAATATGTCAGGACGAACCACACAATATACATGTAATATGTCAGGACGAACCACACAATATACATGTAATATGTCAGGACGAACCAGATAATATACATGTAATATGTCAGGACGAACCAGATAATATACATGTAATATGTCAGGACGAACCAGATAATATACATGTAATATGTCAGGACAAACCAGATAATATACATGTAATATGTCAGGACGAACCAGATAATATACATGTAATATGTCAGGACGAACCAGAAAATATACATGTAATATGTCAGGACGAACCAGATAATATAGATGTAATATGTCAGGACGAACCAGATAATACACATGTAATATGTCAGGACGAACCAGATAATATACATGTAATATGTCAGGACGAACCAGATAATATACATGTAATATGTCAGGACGAACCAGATAATATACATGTAATATGTCAGGACGAACCAGATAATATACATGTAATATGTCAGGACGAACCAGATAATATACATGTAATATGTCAGGACGAACCACACAATATACATGTAATATGTCAGGACGAACCAGATAATATACATGTAATATGTCAGGACGAACCAGATAATATGCATGTAATATGTCAGGACGAACCAGATAATATACATGTAATATGTCAGGACGAACCAGATAATATACATGCAATATGTCAGGACGAACCAGATAATATACATGTAATATGTCAGGACGAACCAGATATTATACATGTAATATGTCAGGACGAACCAGATAATATACATGTAATATGTCAGGACGAACCAGATAATAAACATGTAATATGTCAGGACGAACCAGACTATATACGTGTAATATGCCAGGACGAACGAGACTATATACATGTAATATGTCAGGACGAACCAGATAATATACATGTAATATGCCATGACGAACCAAACAATTTACATGTCATATGCCAGATCGAACCAGACAATTTACATGTAATATGCCAGGACGAACTAGACAATATACATGTCATATGCCAGGATGAACCAGACAATATACATGTCATATTCCTGGAAGGGGACGGTGTGGGCTAGTGGTTAAGTGACACGGCTCACAACTAGAAGGTGCTGGATTCGATCCCCATCACGGTACTGGCCGCTACCCCGGGGAAGCAAACACTTAGAAAAATGCAGGAGGAAGCAGACCCTTACATAAAATGCACGCTGAAGTCGGATGTACTGGGCCGATAGGGATAAAATAAAAACCACAGTGAAACGCACACCGCCTTGGGGAATAGAGAAATAAGGCGAACGCAAAGAACAAAAAAACAAAAAAAAATGCCTGGACGAACCAGACAATATACATGTAATATGCAAGAATGAATGAGACAAAATACATGTAATATGTCAGTACGAATAATGCGCTATATATATGTATATAATTTGACACTGTAGCCACAGTTAAATGTTGTATTTAATTTATTATTGTAGCCACAGTTGTATGTTGTATATAATTTGACATTGTAGCCACAGTTGAATGTTGTATACAATTGTGTTATTTTAGGCACAGTTGTATGTTGTACACAGTTTGTTATAGTAGCCACAGTTGTATGTTTTATGCAATTTGCTCCCAAAATAGACAAGATCAAGAGATGATGAAGACTGTTCTTATTTATATTCGTAAACAATACAAAACACTGAGACGAGACAGCGTGTACTCATTTAATATTACATTCCCAAAATTATAGAGGACTAATCATTTGAAAAGAGAAGACATATCAAAAAGCTGGAAAGAAGACCATATTATCAAGTTGGGAAAAAAGAGACATGCAACAGTATACACATTATAAAGGAATAATGTTATTGTCAGTGTCTGTGGAAATATTTAATTGGATCAATGTAGAGATGCCATATACAAACAGCTGAGAGAAAAACAGGAAGGCTTTCGACAAAATACGTCATGCGTAGACCAGCACTGAGAACAGTAGTGTGCAATCGAGCACATCTCTGTATATAGGATTCGTAGAATATGAACAAGCATTTGACAGTTTAGAAAAAGAATACCTCTGGAAGTTGGTCAGACACTATGGAGTGTCCCTGACGTTTGCTAACATAACGTGAAATGTAGAGTTTTACATAACGGTCAGCTCTCTGGGACCCATGAGACTAGATCCACCTTGTGGGCGTCATGGTAGTCTCTTGGCTTTTGATTGGATTATAGAGACAGCAACAACAAACAAAAATGTATTTCAATTGAATATGACAGAACAACTTGATGATCTGGATTGTGTCGATGACTTCGATCCTCTGTCCCATAACCGTAATCAGGTGCTAGATAAAAATCAATATAATTGATACATTTGGATTGTGAATATTCAGCGACAAAAATAAAGATTATGAGAATAAATACTATGGACGATCAAATCGTGTTGACAAACACACTCCTACAATAAGTACAATCATCCATACATTGTGGTAGAAATATAGACAAAGTTAATGGTACAGATACATATTTCAAAATAGAAATACAAAAGCCGAGAGCAGCTTTCGAATGTATGGAAATCAGCAGAAATTAAGTCCAGTACAAAAATAAAAATCTTGAACTTCTTTGGAAAATCTTTTTTTTTTTTTGTGTCTCTAAGATATGGAAATGCACAGAAGCAATAACGGAAAAGCTACAGACTTTCATAAATGTGAGCCTGCGCAGAATAGAGAGATTGTTATGGTATGATAAGATTAGTAATGTAAAACTATTGGAAATAATCAGGCAATCACATCAATGGAAATAACGTGAGGAATCTGCCCTGGCATTGGATATGACATATCTTCAGGAAACCAGCTGATAGTATTACAAAACAGTCTCTGTTCTGAAATCCTCAAGGCAAGAAACGTAGAGATATACCAAAATACAGAAGGAGAAGAGAGCTTGAGACAAAGATCAAGTAAACAGGGAAGATGTGGAAAAAGCTGGAAAGGATAGTCATGACGTGTATTTGTTGGAGATCTGCGCTCCACAGGGATCTGAACTGTGGGACTGATGTAAGTCAATAATTATGTCCAAGAAGTATGCAAGATTATGCTCATTCTCGATTAAAAAACCAAAAATGTAGATGACTGTACTACTCACATTAATAGATATAGTAACATGAACGTATTAACAATTCAAAGACCAGATATGTAGAAAACTTCGAGATCAGAGGTATGGTAACAATAGTCTTTAACTATTCAAAGACCAGACAGGACTGAGACTATACTAATTAACTATTCCCATTCCAGAGAGGTCGGAGACTGCACTCATTAACTATTCACAGACCATAAAGACTATACTAATGAACTATTCACAGACCATAAAGGATATACTAACTAACTATTCACAGGCCGTAAAGACTATACTAATTTACTATTCATAGACCATAAAGACTATACTAACTAACTATTTACAGGCCGTAAAGACTATACTAATTAACT
The DNA here is from genome assembly GCA_036924085.1 of Ariolimax columbianus. Lineage (NCBI taxonomy): Eukaryota > Metazoa > Mollusca > Gastropoda > Stylommatophora > Arionidae > Ariolimax > Ariolimax columbianus. Next base: position 22,237,986 of record JAVGWX010000003.1, read on the forward strand.
ATTCAAAGACCAGAAAGACTATACTAATTAAGTTTGACTGAACCATGCATACGGAAAATTGTGCGTACTCATGACCTATTGAAAGACTAGAGATCAAGTAGTCCATAATGATGAACTATTTCAGCACTGCATGTATAGAAACTCTGTCAATATTTATTCAAGTACACGGGAATACTGAAGAATACTGTCAAGTATTAATAGTTAGACTATTGCCAGCAGCTATAGCTGAGAGGTAAGTCGCTCACTTTTCAGGGAACAAATGAAACCTCGAAACGGTTGGGCAGGGTGGAGTGGGTCACAGTGGAGAAGGTGGGTGGGTCTTCTAATCTCACAGCTTTCAAGCGCATCCTGTTTTCAAGGGACGTGAGGCTGGCGCTTAGTCCTATCAGAGATGAGCGTTAAATTAGGAAGTCCCGAGAACACACTGTGCTCGTTAACTAACCATTGGTAGTTCCAAATCGAGAAGATGAGGCTCGTAACCTCTGTCCAAACAAAAATTATAGAGGTAAAGAAATTCCTTTCGGGTAAAGAAGGCCACGAGAAGACAGCTCGCTCATCATCTGAAAACACAGGAAGTTAGTTACCACTAAGATTGCACACTCGATTGCATGAAACGAAATATCATCTCCGAGGCTCTCAAACGCCGAGCCGCATGAAAGAAAACAGCGCAACAGACACATCACAAGCTTCTCTGCAGCGGACACGTTTGCATTGCCGGGATTTTTGTTGTTGTTGTTGTTGCTTTGCCTTATTTTTATTTAATCCCCAAGGCGGCGTGCGTCGCACTGTGATTTTTATATGGGCTTGTCGGTTCAGTGCATCCGACTTCAGCATGCATTTTATGTAAGGATCAGCTTCCTCCTGCATTTTCTAAGGGTTTGCTTCCCTGGAGATACAGCCGGTGCTGTGATGGGGATCGAACCCAGCACTTTCGGGTTGTCAGCCGTGTTACTTAACCACTAGCCTATGCCGTCCCCAGTGTCGGGATTGAATCACACAGTCCTTTGAGATCATACCTCGCTTTACAAGTCTGAAACTGTCATTATCTTTACTTGCGATTGGGCAACTTTTATAACAAAGATATCTACTTCCCCAGGGTAGAATAGAAATGACTAAGTAAAGTGATTAATAGTTAGAAATGTTGAATACCGTACCCAAAATCTAGTCAAAGATTACTAAAGACTCGAACTCCATTCTCATTAGCTATGCAAGAACAAGATATCAAGAATACTATGTACATTAAGTATTCAACAGCCAAATATATGAGAAATGTGCGTATTAACAAAGTTAGCGATATTCCAAAACATATTGCATTTCTGAAAGCAGTACTTAATGACGGCTTGATCCCGTATATTTTTAAGGAATGTTTAAAACATGTTATTTTTACGCTGAGCTGGCATTGGATGATTTACTCATCTAGAGGATGTACGATACTGGTCAATGTATGTTGGTTCTGTTGCTGGTATTGACTCTTTCATTTTGGCAATTTGTTTTCCAGTGTGGCAAAGCAGTTAGCATGCTTGTCTCGCGGTAAAGAGAAGGGGTTAGCTTCCTGGTCTCGATTCGATCCAGTCACCTTATCCATCTATAAATTACTATTTAACTTGCTTAGTGATTTTATTGCGGAACGCAAGCAAGCAGGAAAGTGAATTGTTTCGAAGTTTGACATCGTAATATTGAAGACGGCTCAAGACAGAATTAAGCAACAACACTGGAAAGGAAGTTGGCCTACGTTCGTCTACATCAGTCGGCACGGCACATGATTTAAGTATTAGTGTTAGGGTGCCAACACTAGCGTCTGAGCCACGTGTAATACAATGATCGAGACTATACCTCACGTTCTTACCAGATACCTGAAAACAGACTGGTACATCAGCTTGGCAACGAGGTGGGGCTCAACGATATGATCGCCGTAGTGGTAAACCTCTCGAAAACCTTGCAAAGCACTACAGCAAGGTTGACCAAAGTCTACTTTCTTAGGGATGTTTTCTATGTTGTCACCGCTCGCTTTTGAATAATCACAAATATGTCCCTCGTAAAACTTACGTTCCTTCTCTCGTCGTCAAACAGTTTAGTTTATCTCACAATTGGGGGAAGGAGGGCCATGAAGTCACACTGCTCCTCTCGTGGAGTGGCATACCCATAGCATATTTTCCATCATTTGTTCTCCCGATATTGGCACATGTCTCTGAGCTCAATTTTTAATTTGTTGAACAGTCAATTTTTTTTCAGACTACGGTGGCCCGTTCGTAGTCTGAATATTGTCATATGATCGCTTCTTGGCAAGGACTAGCATGCTTCTGTATATCAGACTGTGGTTGTTCTCTGTGCCATTTGTCTTCCGTGAAAGAAGATCCACTGTAAAACGATCAAGCAGAGACAATCCGTCAACATCTTTCCACTCAGTATCTTCTAGCAACAAAACATATTTAACGTCTCAACAGCAGCATACTATCTAATCAGCTCAGCGTGTGCACACATTGAAATTTAAAATTCTTATTTAAATATAATAATGAAAATCAAGTTAGCTTACGTTGAACATTTTATCAAAGATTGTTAAGAAAGACTGTTGAAACATTCCCATTGAGACGTGTTGCAAGAATTCAATAATATAAACTTTGGAAACACAGATCTCCCCTTCTTGTGGTTTCAATGGAAAGCGAGGTGTTCATTTTATAGCTTTCTGTAAACATGTTTGGAGGATTGGTTCTATATTATTTTAAACCCAGAAAGTTATTCAACTTTATACATGGATTGGATCTGTGCGAATGGCGGGGAGTGCCATGTCAAGCTATAAGAAGTTACAGTAGATCGACTAACATGGCAGGTTAAATGGGGTACCTGGCGAGGAAAGCATGTAAAAAAAATGATTTGTTAAATGCAATTTTTTAGTTTTACTTTATGCTAGAAAAACGTATTAAAATCTCTGTTATAAATAAATGGCATATATGTGTAAATGAAGTAGAACGCGTCTTTGTTTGATGAATACAAATATCACGTTTCACATATGAAGTAGTAGATTTATTCATATAAAACGAATCACGCGCAATTTTACATATACTTCCTGCAAGAAAAGATCTAGATTTTGTAAAGGCCTTTGATAGAGTACATCATCAACGATTGTTTCGAAAGTTGAAAATGCAAGGTGGTGAAGTTGCTAATTGGATAGAAAATTGGTTGACAGAGGCAATGAGTGGGAGTATAAATAGGGAGTACTCTGACTGGTGTCATGTAATAAGTGGTGTGCTTTAGGGATCGGTATTTGAACCAATTTGTTTCTTAATATATATCAATGATTTGTACATTGATATCAAATCCAGGATTGCAAAGTTCGCGAATGACACAAAAATATGCGGCAGGGTCTCTTCTCCGAAAGAGGTGGATCTATTGAGATTGGAATTAGATACGATTAAAAAATGGACTGAGAGCTGGTAGATGGAGTTTAATGTAGAAAAATGTACAGTCCTCCACATGGGAAAATCCAATAATGAATATAAATAGAGGATGGGAAAGAGCAATATTGGGACAATAAAAAAGGAAAGAGACCTATGAGTTATAATAGATTATACAGGAAAGGTGCGGGAGCAAGTTCATGTGGCAGTGAAAAAGGCTAATGCCGTGTTGGGCATGATAAACAGAAACATTTCACATAAGAGCAAGCAAGTAATAGTCAAGTTATATAAATCATTAGTGAGACTTAAATTAGAGTACTGTGTTCAGGTGTGGAGTCCATATAATAGAGTGGATATAAACATGCCGGAAAGGGTACAAAGACGAGCTATAAAAATGGTCGCGGGGTTTTAGAAGTATAGTTATGAGGAAAGACTGAACAAAACTGGTCTTCAGTGTCTAGAACAAAAAAGAATTCTTCTTCTTCTTCATCGTACGCTGTCAGACGTCAACTTGAATTTGTTCGAAGAAAGCAACTGTCATCCTGAGGCTGTCAACAAAAAAGAATTCGAGGTGACTTAATACAAGTTTATAAATTAATAAATGGAAAGGATAAATTAGACTATATCAAGTTTTTCAAAGATTCGACCGGCTACAAGAAGAAGAGGGCAGAGCTACGCATTATTTATAGACAGGTCTAGATTAGATATTAGGAAATATTATTTTAGTTAGAGAGTGGTACATTCTTGGAATGCATTGCGGTAGGATGTAGTGGAAGCAGTTAATGCATTCAAAAATAGATTGGATGCTCACAGTATTTTCGGTATCCGTGGAGTGAAATAAACTGTTTGTATACAGACTGTAGAGGCTTCTAAATCAGTATAATGAAGTTCAGTTACGTTAAGTTCAGTTAAGAAACTAGTTGCAATGGTGGCTCTATACTTCAAAGGGATCGAAAAGAAGGCAGGTTCTCAGCATGCTAAACGAACTGGATAGATTCGAAAAGAGTAGGCAAAGAAAGGACGCAGCATGACATGGTGGTAACAGGGTGGTATTATGTCATTACAAGTACTCGTTTTGCAAGCAATCTTACCAGGCGCTGAGAGGGAAACGATCCGTCGTCGGAAGTACCTGACATCCGGTCAGACCGAAGGGGATCTCAGTGAGAGTCGTCATAACATGTCAGACGTCATCACTGATTAAACATGGGTCAACGCCCACAGGGACTCGGCCGTGACGAGTGGATGGATTTCAAGGGTGATCACCAGCGGATACAGAGGACGGAGGAACCTGGTTTCACACTGGACAGCCAGGAAGAGGCCAGGTGAAGATAAGAAGGTGAAAGCAAGACGTGTAAAGAGCAGATCGATGCCTGAGTGGCTGGTTTTATTTACCAATACGTAATATCTGTTCGCTAGGACGTCCCGCGGTGGACACGTGAACTTGGAGAGTTGGTGTGGTCTGTCCACACTTCAAAACTGTCACTCATTCCATTGGACGAGTCCAAGTTGTGACGAAATTACTGACCGCCTTTAGTGCTGAAACTGTGATAACGAAGACAGGAATGACTTCACTCACACATTAGTTCATTGAGGGTGAAGATCCTAGTCATTGTTAGCATTTACAGGCTCCATTAGAGAAAACAAGACACAGCTATTCAGATTGGAATAATCCAGGAACTGCAATGATATTGTCAGAGGTAAGCTTTTAAACCATAATAGCTATTATCGTTTGTTTGTTATACGTTTACGTCTACCTTGTATGTTCATGAAATTGCTAACAAAATAGTTTGTTATACGTTTACGTCTACCTTGTATGTTCATGAAATTGCTAACAAAATAGTTTGTTATACGTTTACATCTACCTTGTATGTTCATGAAATTGCTAACAAAATAGTTTGTTATCGCTACAATTATTGTTGATGTTGCCACGGGAAATCTTCGCCTTCATAATTGTTATTAATATATGTAAAGAGACGTTTCGTATATCGAGAGCAACCCACAATGCATTTCGCGAATGGTAGTATCCAGATTGCTGTTGGACAATAAAGCAGTTGGTTTTGTGCCATATCATGACGTCACACGGGCAGTACGCTTTATTTATGTCGTTCTAGCGCTATTTTCCAAACAATGTGACTTGCTACAGTAATGTAATACTTTTCATGTCTTATAGCATTGCCAAAGCGATGTGGACTGTTTATTTCGAGCATGTCTTACAAACAAGTCTCTTGATAATGAACTCGGTCAGCCAAAAATAGAATTATGAATGTTTATGCGCATGTGTCAAATAGTTATTACACGTAATATGGGCATCATGGCCTACTTATTTCTGCTATAGCACATCCACATAATATATACTTAATTCATTTCGTATTTCATGAAAATATTAAATTGCCATTTCAATTGTATGAATGCCAACATGTTTGGGTAAAATGTCGAAATTTGTATCATACCATCTGTATAATAAAAATTATTCTGACCCGTATCATCCCCTCGAAAGACAAGAAATGTATCAAGAAACAGACAGGTATCAGATCTAGAAGATAATATTGCAGCCAAATCCTTACTACTAATCGTGGACGGGTATGAATGCAAGCAGATCACAGAAAATCCTTACTCTGACACAGCTAATCGTGGACGGGTATGAATACAAGCAGATCACAGAAAATCCTTACTCTGACACAGCTAATCGTGGACGGGTATGAATACAAGCAGATCATAGAAAATCCTTACTCTGACACAGCCAATCGTGGACGGGTATGAATACAAGCAGATCACAGAAAATCCTTACTCTGACACAGCTAATCGTGGACGGGTATGAATACAAGCAGATCACAGAAAATCCTTACTCTGACACAGCTAATCGTGGACGGGTATGAATACAAGCAGATCACAGAAAATCCTTACTCTGACACAGCTAATCGTGGACGGGTATGAATACAAGCAGATCACAGAAAATCCTTACTCTGACACAGCTAATCGTGGACGGGTATGAACGCAGGCAGATCACAGAAGGGAATTTATTTTTATCGAAGTGCAGCATGTAACATTACAAATCATCAAACGCCAATGACAAAGCTGTATTTATCGACAAACGATCGGAGCTTTACTAACCTCATAAAATCTCATGCAGAATAAACGGTTCTATGAGACTTTGGGGAAAGGGGGAATCTTTGGCGGGGAAAAAATGCCCTGTTACACCTATGTTGCATAACATATATACCAGCGACAAACTATAGATACAGAGATCACGACAAACTATAGATACAGAGATCACGAAATTCATTATTTCCGACGACACAGCAGTAGCGGCCCACGGAAACGGGTTTGACGAGGTTGAAAACAAACTGGCAAGCGCCCTTCTGTATACGAATAGAAGAATTACTGTCAATTAAAACCCAGCAAAAATACGTGCTTTCCATGCCAGAAACAGGGGAAAAGGAAACTTTCGATTAAATGGCACAAATAGGAGTTGGAACACAGTTTACGATAATCTCATTCCATTCATTTGTAGTAGGGTTTCACTGCAAAAGTTTTTACACAGTAATGTTGCTAATTCCATGTACAATCCTCTTTATCTGACAATGTTCTAAGACATCCAGGGAAAGAAACTGTAGACCTATTTTCTTTGCCCATGGAACTTTTTCCTATCGCTGAATGTCATTAGAATCATCTTTTTTCTCTAACACATAGCGTTATTGCAAGAGTGTTTGACCTAATTTGTATCTTAGACTATTATATTTTACTTGTAGATCAAAAAGAAACTGTGACTCATATAATAGCACACGAAAATTATCAGTGGTTAGGCTTTCACAGTATATTCGACCACCATATGGTCGCATTGCCACTTGTAGTGACCATGTGTTGGCGAGAACCAAACTTCAAACTCGTGAAGCGATCTCAACAGCTTGTGATGTCAGTGGATTGACCGTTACTAGGACAGCACTCCTCGGCGACCACATTGCTCAAATGAAACTATCACCACCTGTAACTTCGTAAAGATCCTTGAAACAAGTGCCTCGGTGGACAGATTCAGGATATGCAAATACACGATGTGCTTGAAAGTTAATGTGGGTTTCCAGGTCGCACCTGGTCTTCGCTTGCTTTCCGTGCGTTGTGTGATAATTTTGTATTTCATTTTTGCTCTTAATTATTTACTTCCCCTTGTGGATCGATCCCTGGACCATTACAAGAGAGGAAAGCATAGCACTGTTACATCACATGCATAGCGTAAAAAGAGAGGGATGTGCGTAGGATTTTGACCTTCATGTACAAGAAACAGCTACAAGAACGCAGGTAGTGAGTGATACACGCTTCCTGTATGGCGCACTATGAAGTTGTGATACCATGGCTTCCTAACCATTAATATCTCTTCACAACAAACTAAATTTCTCGTCTGAGTTGCAGACGGTAATGCTGCCATTCTGCTCTGCTCTTGAAATGACAAGTTTTGAATACTTGTTCTAATATTCTACCAATATGGACACATATCTGTGTGTCCTGATTTTCAATTGATTGAACATATGGTATCTTGAGTCTGCAATGACCAGTTCGTAGAATGAATATCGTCTGCCGTGTAGTCTATTCTTGACATACATTAATTTGCCTATCTTGATGTTCACTGTGTTGTTTGTCAGGAAGGCTGCTTTCATAATTGTTTTTACTTCATATGTTTCCACTTTCTTCAGGCTGGTTCTCCCTTTCTCCCTCTTTGGCTAGATTATATGTCTCATCGCTTCCACGTGTCTTGCATTAGGCGGAAACCGAATGTCTTTTCACTCTTGAATTGATACCTAATATACTTGTTTAAAGTTTAGCAAGTTAGGGAAAACTTTGTCGATAATCACTGGTTCTGTGTTTATCAAAAATGTATGTACCCAGTCCAGAAACAAAAACAATTGTGTTCGATGACGGTTACTGACAAATCGCTTATTAGTACTACTACATGCAAGTGCAAATAGCTGACCTGTGTCCGACTCTGGAAACGGAAAGTGGTCCTCGGTCCGACAGTCTACCCGCTGAGTCAGGGTGGCAAGTGGGCTCTTCAATTCACTCTGGTCCATGTTGTTCCAATTAAAGACCATACCTCAGACGCGACTAGGATACTAGAATGTTTGATGTATAATAAAGGGGAGATTAGTCAACCACTTTATCCTTAGGCACGCTACATAATTAGTGACTAAATTTGACCTAATTAATTTTCTTAATTAGTCGCTGTGGTAGTCGTCTTTCAAAATTTGTAACTTTTATGTTTGTTTGTCAATAAATATGTTTTTCTCGTGTGTAGATACACAATAGCATAACGAACATGTGGGTGTTATTGTTTTTGTTGTATGTTTGTTAGTTTTTGAGATTTAAAAAGATGAAGTTGAAAATTTATGAAAATCTCGGGAAAAATTTGGACTCGACCACTAGGCCTAGTCGCTTCGATAGAAAACCATGGAAACCACAACAACGTATCGATACTGTGTTTACAATATCTACACAACTGTTAGTTTCCAATTCAAACGTAGTTCTTTCATTTAAACAAACAAAATAAACAGATCTACGCGATAAAAATCTTTCTCAACAACCTACTTCCCCTTTCGCAAAAAGTTGGCTTGCTCCAAACGGCGTATACAAAATTAAAACTGTTCAAAAGCCATTTGTAATCGCACATACGATACTTTAACCGGCAAAATATCGTGTATATATGGAGGGCGTAGTCAGCAGTAAAAAATGGCTGTCAGGAGTGACTCCGTTCAAAAAAAAAAATTTTTTTTCCGCACACCGTTTTTGCAGGCCGAGCTGGTTCAAAGAGACAGGACATTGGAGTGCTACAGGTTATAGTGTCTTCCTTTATTCCGCCCCCGACAAAAACATTTCGATGGGCGCTATATTGTATGTCAGTAGGCCGGAGACGGATGTGTCGGACTGAAAGATGCAAATATCGCAGTCAAGCTGTAAACTAGCGACACAACGCATTCCATTCTCCGGACTACATCCTTCTACTTGCAAAGCCCGATTCAAGGCTTGGTAGCGGGAGATTGAGAATGCTCAGGACTTGATAGCGGGATATTGAGAACGTTCAGGACTTGGTAGCGGGAGATTGAGAACGTTCAGGACTTGATAGCGGGAGATTGAGAACGTTCAGGACTTGGTAGCGGGAGATTGAGAATGTTCAGGACTTGGTAGCGGGAGATTGAGAACGTTCAGGACTTGATAGCGGGAGATTGAGAATGATCAGGGCTTGGTAGCGGGAGATTGAGAATGTTCAGGGCTTGGCAGCTGGAGATTGAGAACGATCAGGGCTTGGTAGCTGGAGATTGAGAATGTTCAGGGCTTGGTAGCGGGAGATTGAGAACGTTCAGGACTTGATAGCGGGAGATTGAGAACGTTCAGGACTTGATAGCGGGAGATTGAGAATGTTCAGGGCTTTGCAGCTGGAGATTGAGAACGATCAGGGCTTGGTAGCTGGAGATTGAGAACGTTCAGGGCTTGGTAGCGGGAGATTGAGAATGTTCAGGGCTTGGCAGCTGGAGATTGAGAACGATCAGGGCTTGGTAGCTGGAGATTGAGAACGTTCAGGGCTTGGTAGCGGGAGATTGAGAACGTTCAGGACTTGGTAGCTGGAGATTGAGAACGAAAGCAGAAGAAGAAGTATGTCAATGTCCTGACATAAACATGTCCTGTTACCTTTTTTTTTACAACCGTTCTCCAGGTAAACCAGTTAATCATTCTTTTATTCCCGTCCTTGAACTTGGTACATGAGTATCGGTGATTACTTTTTGATCTTGATGTATTGTCTTCCATAAGTGTTAGTGAATTCCAGATTACAGCTGTGTACACTAAAGCGTGTTGATAGCAATATTCAATTACAATTACTACATGTTGAGTACATACAATAAACAATATTATATGTAATGATAAAAATACGTTTTTAATACTTATTTTTATGAATATATATGATGACATGATTAATAAATAAGCAATTTGAAATTATTTGTTTAACTATGTATAATTTATATAATATAAGCAGCAAGACGCCATGAGTGAAAAAAAAGGAAATGGGAAGAAATAATAGATAAAACTACTTCCATAAAGATATATAGATAAATATTTGAAAACGGCAGCACTGAGCTGCAGTGGTCAGCGACCCATAGCTGACTGCTAGAGTCAAGGCCAGCTAACCAGAGCTGCCAAGACCCTTCTACACCTCCACGCGGTGATCCTGGATAACAGGCTGCAGCAGGGCAGACTGGCTAAGGAGAAGGGATCTAAGAGAGAATGCTAACCCGGTACTAAAGAATGCTTGCTGAAGTCGGATGTGTTGGACCGAAAGGTGCAAATATCGCTGTAAAGCTGTAAACTACGACACAGCATTCCGTTCTCTGGACTACATTCTGCTACTTAATCCCTTTCATGGTTTCGTAGCTGGAGATTGAGAACGAACGAACAAAGCCAAACCAATAATTGAAAACGTTCAGTCTTGCTATTTGTGTAGCATTGACAAAATGAAGTAAAAAAAAATCCCAGATACGTTGGATTAACAAAATCAGATTTGCACCCAAACGTCTTCCTTCGTACATATATTGTACAGACAACTGGAGATTAGGTAGATATGGCTATGATATATTGTCATACAGTGAAGATGGATAGAATTCATTATCAGAAAGTAGATACAACGGATACTCCCTGGAACGTATTGATGGATCAGATACTCACAGAAAGTACGGATACCTCGGATACTCACAGAACGCGCAGATACATCTTTACTCGGAGAAAGCGCAAATACATCACTACTCGGAGAAAGCGCAAATACATCGGAAACTCTCAGAAAGTATAGATGGACAGGATACACTCTCAGAAAGTAGACATGGATACGAAACACTCACAGAAAGTGGAAATGGATATGAAACACTCGCAGAAAGTGGACATGGATAAGATACACTCTAAGAAAGGAACACAATGTAACCAGACAGGTAGCAGTTTGAAACCCACAGAGGGACGGAAGAGACTGAGAGGGCCAAAAACAGCGATGTGGAAGTCTCGTATGGAGCTGAAGCCAAAATATAAACAGGTTAAGAATATATGTTGTAACATTTTTAAGTAAGAGAAACGATAAAGATATAATGAAAGTGCAGTACTATTAGCTGATGCCTTTGATGTATATAAACCATTTCCACAGCAAATTTCATTAAAAAGAATGTTTTTGCCGCGAAAACGATAACCATTAGTTTATATTTGTTTTGTCTATTTAAAAAATATGTATGTGTCTGTTTAACCGCTCGGTTATTAGCGCGCTTCTTAAGATAGGAAGACATCTTGAACTATTGAAACTGTAGTCAAGTGGCAGACAACAGACTCTGTCTGTGCTCTTGGAGTTGGCAGCACACGGCCTGGCCCAACCCCTCTTTAATAGCCTTCCTTGTGAGTCGTGGGCAGTTTGTTTGCTAGCAACATTCCCTCTATCGTTGTACTTTCCTCCTGGTAATTTTCTCACACACAGACACAGCCTGCCGGGTGGGAAGCTTGATCGCCAAGCTGCTGTCATGGCAGCCCGTCGTATAGCTTACAACATTACCTACCTCTACCTGCATCGATTCTCTACTCTCTGTTGATACTGGTGCTACCTGTAGTAATTTGGTTGTGCATACCCCTGCTCCGTCCTCGCATATTCACCATAAGAGCTTCCGTCTGTTTAGTTTATACCATGTCTACAAATGTGTACTACATATCTATTAACATAAAATAAATCATTTTGAAAATAGTTTAAACTAGCCATTCTTTTACAAATATCCCATGCATGTCAGCTGTTACAACGTGAATGTAAGTTGTTCGATAAGGTTTTAATTGGGTGCCGATACAAATATACAGAGGATACGAAGCAGGTATGGTCTTTTCCTGGTCAATACATACGTACCCTTACCGTTCTTCTGAGCTACACTTGTCATCTGAAGTTATTATTGGTCTCAAGTATACTGCCCTGAGTTATACTTGTCATCTGAAGTTATTGTTGTGCTCAAGTATACTGCCCTGAGTCAATTTATGTAACTGCAAATCTAGCATCTTCTGAACTAGTATTGGCAGTGAGAGAAAGACTTGACCATCAACCAGATAACATTCGTATTCAACTCTTTCGAATTCTGCAAATATGTTATTTTGAGACGAAAGAAATGACGATTGGTGAAACTGGTTTAGGAATTGTATTGTTTCTTAGAACACAGTACCCTGACACTGGTATCTAATATGCGTTTTACGCACCATTTATGCTTTTTAAACAAATCGAACTTTCTTTGACGAGTAGAATTGTATGCAGAATGGATTCTTTTGAGAACATACATTTTATCGAACGATTTATAGCTTGTCTCAATAATGATAAATTAATCAAAGAAACATGTACCCGAATATTAAGTACAAGGACAAGTCAAAGAAAACGGAGATTCAGATACACGCCAGTACATGTTAGTGCCAGACTAGCTAGTAAAGAGATTTAGATGATGCTAGTCAGAAATAAACAATTTATAGCATGTTAGATAATGAAATAAAACCATTATGTTTTCCCTCCAGTAATACACTAAGCCAGACCCAGTATTAAACCATCAATTAACTAAGGTAAAGAAAAAGGTGAGCAAGTGCCATATCAGATAGAATGACAAAAAGTGTCACAGATAAAAGCAGCAAATATGACATTGAGCCCAGAGATGTGCTGTAATAACAAGTGTAAATCATTTAAAACATTTCAAAGCAACTGGCATTCAGTGTCAATGTTTAAGATGATGATACATCTAGAGAAGAAATTGGAGAACAATCAGGAAGGAAATTGCTAGATACACGAGTCACTAACCGAACTCATACGAGTATACATTGGGGCCGACGGCTGTGAGCAGAAACAACCATCTACGCCATTCATCAGAAATTGGCAAGTAGAGTTTTACAGTAACCAGTGATAATTTGACGAAAAGTCAATGGGATTCTTTATTGAACAATGCACGTATCCTGCGATCAGTCAAATGATGTCTGATTAATTAGAAAAGTCGGAACGCATCATATAATGCTATGTTTCTTCCTCGATGAAGTATAACCATTGGGGAAAATGGTTTCCAATCAATTTCAATTATTTGAGTTGTGGGGCATCTCTCCCCTCTTTAGCATACATCTCGGAGAGACACTAGCATTGAGTGACAGTTATCTAACCTAATTCTCTTCTTGTTTCCCGATTGTAACACCAATTTCTGTATGTTCTACCGACCAATGCATTTTTCTTAAAGACATGAAGTGGAAGTCATTTCCATTCGTAGCAAAAACACAAAGGTCAAGTTTGTTTCACAGCAAATATGGACTTTGCGAATGTCGTGTTCATTATTTGAGCACTCAATATTTGTGAGATGAGTTAACTTAGCTCTCTTATCTGTTGCCTTGATTTTCTTAACTATACACCAGGTAACAATTTACAGCAGAGTACACTAGTGAACTCGGATACCTAGCACAAACTCGGTTCCTTTACTGCGCGAGATAAGCATTCTAACCTAATACTGTTAAGGAGAAAAATAGTGTTTATGTGTCTACAGATTGGTCTACTCCTCAGCGTCATTTTCAATAACTGAACAAAATAAACTATTCCTGTCATAGCTATCTCACATCCTCTAATTCACCACAACTATCTCACATCCTCTAACTCACCACGACTATCTCACATCATCTAACTCACCACAACTATCTCACATCATCTAACTCACCACAACTATCTCACATCCTCTAACTCACCACAACTATCACACATCCTCTATCTCAGCACAATTACCGCATCACATCTACTTTACTACACATCTCTTACCAGCTACCTCAACATACATCTCTTACCAATTACCTCAGCACACACCTCAGTGTCCGAGTCCTACCCCATCCACGTGTGTACTTGTCCCAGTCCTACCACACCCACGTGTGTACTTGTCCCAGTCCTACCACACCCACGTGTAAATGTCCCAGTCCTACCCCATACACGTGTCCCAGTCCTACCCCATCCACGTGTGTACGTACCCTAATCCTACCCCATCCACGTGTGTACCTGTACTAGTCCTACCACATCCACGTGTCCCAGTCCTACCCCATCCACGTGTGTACTTGTCCCAGTCCTACCCCATCCACGTGTGTACGTGCCCTAATCCTACCCCATCCACGTGTGTAATTGTCCCAGTCCTACCCCATCCACGTGTGTACGTGTCCCAGTCCTACCCCATCCCCGTGTGTACGTGCCCTAATCCTACCCCATCCACGTGTGTACCTGTCCCAGTCTTACCCCATCCACGTGTGTACTTGTCCCAATCCTACCACATCCATGTGTGTACTTGTCCCAGTTCTACCCCATCCACGTGTCCCAGTCCTACCCCATCCACGTGTGTACTTGTCCCAGTCCTACCCCATCCACGTGTGTACTTGTCCCAATCCTACCACATCCACGTGTGTACTTGTCCCAGCCCTACCCCATCCACGCGTGTACTTGTCCCAGTCCTACCACGTGTGTACGTGCCCTAATCCTACCCCATCCACGTGTGTACGTGTCCCAGTCCTACCGTTCAACTACTAAGTAGCCAACCAAACATGGAGAGTATATTTCTCCACGAGCAAGTACCGTGCTGTATAAGGAATATCCCCTGTGAATCACATTTAGTGCCAGCAGGGGTGACAGCAGTAGCACAACCTGCCAACAGCGCACAGGAGTCCCAATTCCCATAACCTTCTCTCACTCACCTCGGCCTTTCAGATCTCCTAATCGTCTTGGCGCGTCACTCGTCCAGTCTCCAGTGTCTAGACACATACCTCTTGCTTCGACTTGGTACATGCGCTGTGGACGCGCACACAAGTTCTAAATTTGGCATTTGTGTGCTTTCAGCCGTCCCAGCGCCACCCTTCACGAGCCGTGCCGTCAGTCGCTGTGATTGAGAGAGCTAATGTCCGCCACCAGCCTTCGACAATGAAACCTCTGGAGGTAAGTGTGTACTGTCGTTCTTTGATTACTTAAGTTCATGCAGTTATTAATTGATAGATGTTTAATACCCCGCCATCATTTTATATACAGTGTATCAGAGGATCAACAGTGTGATAAATGTTTTCAATGGATTCCTGTTGTTCTCGTTGATATCGGACATGTTTATGGTACCAGGTATGGACAAGAAGCTGATCTTCAAGATCCATGTATAGGACCTTGTTAACTCGCCGATGTCAGTGCCAGGGCGTTTAAATTAATTAGTTTTAAGACAATTTATCAACAAATGATGTCACTAGCTCTTGCCCCTTATTCAAACTTTGCTAATTATCATAAAGTCACAGAAAGTTGTTCATAAACACGTTTCCTCCCCAACTTTTGTTGACACCAAGACGGCGGCACCGAGTGCCAGAACGCTCATGCAAACAGCTGTGCTAAATTTAGCTCGCGTCTTCTCTACAGTAGCCGGTACGAGCAGGCACGTGGGCGCGAGCTATGGAGATGGGTCAGGCAGATAAGGGGAGGTAACAGCTAGAAAAGTTGTCGTAAACTCGAGACGGGTCGGTTCATGATGTACTACTCGAGGGTAGTGCTTAGCTAGCTAGGGGGATGTAGATAGCTACCATAGTATCCTCTCTTCATTTTATAGTCTTCTTCTTTCTATTACTTCTCTTTCGATATATTTTCTCTTTGTATCTAGATATTTGTTTATTTTCTCTCTCTCACGCGCTTTCTATTTCTGGTAATATTTGCCCCTTGATCGATTGATTCGACTTCTCGCTCCAAGTCAAGCGGTGAACCACCGCTGCAACTGGCCCCTTTTTAGAGGCCAGAATTTGTAGCGGTGGTTTCACAGAAATAGTTTTACATGATGAAATTGCGAACACATGCACAACTTTCATTAGTCAAATTGTACTATATACTTGTAAGGTACAGTGGTCCTGTCTATTCAACGCAGTTACCACTTGAGTTATGTTTCTTCTCACTGCTGTAAAAAGCTATTGATTTATTTTCGGTTTGGAAGCGTTCTGGTGGCAGAGTATTCTGGGCAATGACAAAAGATCCTATGGTTTCTAATGACAAAAGATCATATGGTCGGTTCTCAGTAGAGACATACTAAAATTTACTTAGCCATATGTGAATACTGTAGATAAAGAAAGCAAGGCAGGAAGGTATAGTACCGGTCAACTCACAGAGCAATCTGAGTACACGATCTGTTTAGCAGTTCATCCTGCATAGAATGTTGCTGTGAGACTAGAAAGTCTGGCTCAAGGTAGACACAGACAAATAGTCACACGAACTACTAGAAACAGAAAGTGGTTCAATGTAGACACAGACAAATAGTCACACCAACTACTAGAAACAGAAAGTCTGGCTCAAGGTAGACACAGACACATAGTCACACGAACTACTAGAAACAGAAAGTGGCTTAATGTAGACACAGACAAATAGTCACACGAACTACTAGAAACAGAAAGTGGCTCACGGTAGACACAGACAAATAGTCACACGAACTACTAGAAACAGAAAGTGGCTCAAGGTAGATACGAATTACTAGAAACAGAAAGTGGCTCAAGGTAGATACGAACTACTAGAAACAGAAAGTGGCTCAAGGTAGATACGAATTACTAGAAACAGAAAGTAGTCAATGCTTTGGACTAGTATAAAACGACATGGAAACTTGCAACAAGACGGATTTATCAAACGATGGTGTGATCATCTTAATGGAGTCTGACCGGTCTGTCAAACTGGTCTCAATATTCAAGTGAAGGGAGATAGTGACCTGAATGTGCAAGATTTAAATCACAGATGTGCCTACTATGGCTGTTCTCTCTCTTTGATACATTGACTTTCTGATTAAATTTTTGTTCGTAAGTTGTCCTCAACCTACCACGTTATGGTTTCTTCATAGAATCTAGTTCCGGCCCTGTATTAAGTACACGGACAAGTCATTCTTTTTTATTGCGACGTTCTGCAAATGCCCTGCCCACGACCATCTGAGTACGGAGAGCTCCTAAGGAATGCGGAACTTGTCGTTGATTGGCTTGGACCGGCCTACCACTCTTCAATCTTTCACGAGATGTAATTTACTCGATTTGGCCAAGATGATTGCGGTAGTCAACCTATCGACAGGGCCATTCATCAGAGCCTCACTTGTGTCCTCGGTTCATGTTCCAGTGTCCCACCTAACGATGTCCGATATAATGTGAGTGCTGTGATCTGGTTTAGAGAAACATTTGACAGCCGCCCAGATAGTCTTTACGTATGTCCCTCGTTACACCGAATTCATTTCTAGGTAGTAAGAATTATTAAGTGTGTGTACCCCTTTTTGACGAAACCGACGATTTGGAAAATAACATTTTGAGAACAAAGATAAAATAAGTCGTACATTACCATACCTCTTTTAACATTCATGAGAAACCTTGGCCACACATTGAGGACAAATAACGAAATGACGTAGATGTGTACGTATATCATAACCACAGTTGTTTTATATATTATGGTAAGCGTTGCCCTGGCTAATTATGTATTGTAGTTCTGGCGTACGCTCCCTCAATGAAACATCTGCAGTGGACTCCATAGGAGTGACATTTGAACACGAGGATCGTCCTAGTTATGAACATCGACTGAGTGCCGATTGCACACCGAGCCTGTAGATTATGTTTCTGTCTCTCACCATTAGGCACACTGTGCTTGTTGAACACAATGTGTGCAAAAAAAGGCGCCTTCATACACATGTCTTAATACTGCCTTTGTTAATGAATCAAACAGATCAGCTAAAATTGCAGTTAGATAAGGTACAAAATCAGGCGCTATGGGTTATTACAAGGGCAATGAAATCAACGCCTTTAGTGGAGATGGAGAAACTAGAGAGGATGTAAGCACTAGGGGAACGTAGAGACACAGGCAGAAAGTCCAACTGTATGCCGAGTCATCCAATGAAGGATAGATTCCAGGACCTAGCAATTGGATGATTGAAAAGAAGTAGCTTTGTACACCAAGTCAAACGACTTCGTAGGGGACGGTGTGGCCTAGGGATTAAGTGGCACGCCTCACAAGCCGAAGGTGCTGGGTTACTCCGGAGAAGCAAACCCTTAGAAAATGCAAAAGGAAGCAGACCCTTACATTAAATGCATGCTGAAGTCGGATGCACTGGGCCGACAGGCGCAAAATAAAAACCACAGCGCAACGCACACCACCTTGTGGATTAAAGAAATAAGGCGAACGCACAAAAACATCAAAAACAAAACAAAAATCCACTTCGTACACACGCCACAGAACTGTCTGAAATTGATATTCTTTTAACAACTGTACCAGAACAAACACACAGGAGAGCAGCATAGACTATCAGTACGAGTTGAAACAGCCATTCAGCGAATACTAGGCAAAAGTGAGCATAACAGTGTGCAACGTAAGACAATTATTCTCAGTTTCTTGGATAAAGAATATCCACAGGCTCTATGTGACAAGTATACACAGATAGGTCAGCACAGAATGCAGTAAAGAATAGAGGAGCAGGAGTGTGTATAGAATACCCAAATAACACTATGGAAACAGTTGCAGAACCAACAGGAAAATGCTGCCATAATTATGATGCAGAGATACAAGCGATGAAAATGGCGATGGGAAAATTACTGAACACCAACCTTGGTCCGTATCCTGTGGTATTTCTGACAGATGCAAAATTAGTACTCAAACACTATTATCCTGGAAGCTGTCAGATCTTCAAGTTTTATTGTCATCATCGAGCAACCAGAGCAGAAACATGGTGCAGTGAATACCGTCTCACTACGGAATACCAGGAAATGAGAGAGCTGGCACACTGGCGAGGGAAGGTGCCCCAGACGAGCAACCAGATGTACCATTTACGTACCATCACAAGAAAAAGATGATTAAATCACTGAGAGAACTTCCAACACAAATACAAGAGGACTGTCATAATATAAGTAGGCAAGAGCAGATTGTCTTACTCCGCCTCAGAACGGGGCACTACGGACTCCGCAGCCATATATATACACAATTTAGGATTGGCAGCTCAAGTATGTGTACAGGCACACCAAACTGCGGAGCATATACTTCAGGACTGTCCAGAGAATGAGATACTGAGGCTACATACTGGCCAAGAGATACAACCCTGGAAGGGAAACTATATGGACCTATGTATGAGATGCAGAAGCCAGTGAGGTTCATACAAGATACAACTTTGCAGATGTAGACATACTCCAAGCGATACAAGAGACAACTTTGCAGATGTAAACATACTCCAAGCGAACGAAAGAACTAAATGTGTCTTTGTCTTTATATCTTATTAGACCAACTAAAGTTGCTTTTGTCTTTATATCTAAATAGACCAACTAAATTTGTCTTTGTCTATATATATATATATATATATATATATATATATATATATATATAAACAGATGCACTAAAGTTGTCTTTGTGTAGATATAAATACGCCGACTATATTTTGTTTTGGTATAACCACAATTTGAAAACCTAAGCTCTTTTCCAATGAAAACAATTGATTTCCTCAATACTTTCATAAAACATTTCCATTAGCTTGTAAAATAGGCTTGACAAGTTATACAATACCAGCTCTTGGCAAAATAGACTTTACTTCCAGAATTCGGAAGTCTTTCACGGCTGGAACAGAAAAGCGTCGTTCTCGTTTAGACAAGAGATTTGTCTTCATTAAATCTCCTGTTTAAATCCAGGTGTTCGTGATTCCAATTCTGAACGTTGTAGCGGCCCTTCAGTGTTTAAACAACAACGACGCCTGCTAGTACAAATATGATTTGATTGTGTGCGCTCAAGCACACATAATGGACAGACAACTGAAATATCAGCTCTCATATTTTCAACTTATAACCAGTTTATAATCTCATTTCTGCTCTTATCTCATTCTGGAAGAATTGTGTACACATCTTGCATTGGGCGTCATATGTATGCTCTGTTTTTTGCATTGCGAAATGTGAGTCATAACATGAATGTACGTGAGTGAATGTGTTTGTGCGAGAAGCGCTACTACAAATCTTCATGTTGTCGATTTCAATGCCGAACATTTTCTTTCTTTTGTGTGTTCGCGTGTGTGTGTTCTTTTTTTAAATATAAAAATAAGAACAGTATTAACCTCATTAAACAATTTTTTCAATGTATAATACAAGAGCAAAAATGACAAAGAATATAGTGCTGAAACTGCCAACATTGCTTGGGTGAACCTATATCAGGTCCAATCCCAAACATTCATGAGATTCAAGAGATATTCTTCCCACACACTCTTGTTTCATTTTACTCTGTCTAACAATCACACTCTTTCACACGAGGCTTCAGGTTGAAGCCCTTCCAAACACTTTGGTTGGGCTGGATTCTGAGACCACACAAACCTAGCATAGGTACATATAGACAACACATTGACTACTGTCGTGGGTGGAATAGGCACGCCTTCGTCAGTAGAAACTAGTAAGTCAAACACGTAAAATAATAAAATAAAAAATTAATGATAATCTTACCACTACATTGACATGAACGTGTCACCGACTCCTACATATTCAGATTAATATAATTTGCATACTATTTGGCATCATAAGGGCATATATGATGTGTAATGATCAATACAATGGCATACATGGCAGAAAACAATTTTTAATTCAACATGTAGAAGCAGCCAAAAGCAGAGGCAAAAACATACTTGACCTAGTTTTTACTACAGAGCAAAATATGATTGAAAACGTTACTGTTGGGGAACTGTTTGGCTCAAGTGACCATCAAATCATCCGTTGGGATCTTATTACAGGAAAAGAAGTAAACATAAACACGCGAACATACGACTACTCTAAGGCAGGTGTTAAGAGGATGAAAGAGGCAGCGAACCACATAATCTGGAAAGATATTGTCGTAGGAACAGATGTTGAACAGGAGTGGGAGAGTTTTAAAACAGTTCTAGAAACGCTAAAAGAGGAATGTGTTCCATGTAGGGAGGTAAACCCCAAGCGTAAAAAGTGGATAACTAAATTTGTAGTGAAATGTAGAAGAGCGAAAAATAAAGCACGGACAAAATATTAAGAGGCAGGAAAATCAAAAGAAACATGTAAAATATTTGGACAAGCAGAACATATCTCAGAAAGCGAATAAAACAGCAAAAATAAGACTTCGAAAAAAAACTTGCTCAGAGGATCAAGACTGACAGTAAAAGCTTCTTCTCTTATGTTAGAAATAAACAAAGAACGAAAGACAAAGTAGGCCCTCTCATAGACAGTACAGGGAAAATAATAAGTGAGAATAGGGAGGCAGCTAATCTGCTCAATCAGTACTTTGGCACAGTCTACACAAAGGAGGACTGCTCCAAGATCCCAGAGCCTATAGATATTTTTCAAAGAGACATGGATACAGCGGGATTAAGATCAATCTGTATTACAGAGGAAATGGTTTTTTAAAAATTGGAGGGGTTGAAAGTGAATAAATGTTCAGGTCAAGATGGTATTCATCCAAAATTGCTGTATGAAATTAGAGACCAACTAGCAAAACCATTGGCTATATTATGTTCTCAATTACTTACAAAAGGGATTGTTCCACGGGATTGGAAAGATGCGGGAGTGATCCCCTTATTCAAAAAAGGCAAAAAATCAGATCCAGCAAATTATAGACCGGTGAGTTTAACGAGCATAGTCTGTAAATTGTTAGAGTCAATAATCAAAGAAAACATTGTAATACATTTAGACAAATTTAATCTAATTAGAAATAGTCAGCATGGGTTTACTAGAGGGAGATCATGCTTGACAAATCTATTAGAATTCATTGAGGATGTTACTAAAATCATAGATAAAGGGAAGCCAGTGGACGTTATTTATCTAGACTTTGCAAAGGCCTTTGATAGAGTTCCTCATCAAAGATTATTTCGAAAGTTAAAATCACATGGAATAGGTGGGGAAGTTGCCAAATGGATTGAAAATTAGTTAACGGGAAGAAGGCAGAGGGTGGGCATAAATAAGGAGTACTCTGAGTGGTGTGAAGTGAAAAGTGTTGTGCCACAGGGCTCGGTTTTGGGACCAATTTTGTTCTTGATGGGATCCAATATTGCAAAATTTGCTGATGACACAAAACTATGCAGTAGTGTCTCATCTAAAGCAGAAGTGGATATATTGTTGTCGGATTTAGATAAAATTCGAGAATGGTCTGTAAGCTGGCAAATTTAATGTAGATAAATGTACAGTCATCCACATGGGCAGATCCAATATGGAACATAATTACAGAATGGGCGAAAACAATATTAGAAAGATAGATAAGGAAAGAGACCTAGGGGTTATAATAGATCATACAGGAAAGGTGAGTGAGCAAGTTAAGGTAGCAGTGAAAAAGGCAAATGCAATGATAGGTATGATAAAAAGAAATATTAAACATAGGAGCAAGGAAGTGATCGTCAAACTGTATAAAGCTTTAGTTAGACCTAGATTGGAGTACTGTGTACAGGTGTGGAGTCCTTATCATAGAGAGGATATAAACATGCTGGAAAGAATACAAAAAAGAGCGACAAAGATGATAGTGGGATTCCAGAATTACAGTTATGAGGAACTACTCAGAAAAACCGGCCTACAGTGTCTCGAAGAGAGAAGAATTCGTGGTGACTTAATACAGGTTTATAAGATGATCAGAGGAATGGATAAATTAGACTATAACAAGTTTTTTTAAAATACAGCCACCCACAATAACACGAGGGCATAGCTACAAGCTGACTAAAGAGAGGTCCAGATTAGATATTAGGAAATATTTTTTTAGTCACAGAGTGGTGTCTGCTTGGAATGCTTTGCCAGGGGAGGTAGTGGAGGCAGGGACAGTTAATGCATTTAAGAATAAACTGGATGTGCATAGCTTTTAGGGCAAGGTGATGTAAATGTGTAACTGGCTGAATACAGACTCTGCAGGGTCTTCTAAACCAGTATAAAGACGTTAAGTTAAGTTAAGAAACAAACTCTTGTCTGCACTAGAAGACTACGAAATACAAGTACAGATTTACGATAATGTGAGAGCCCTGTACCAAACGTGCCAAAACATAGTTAGAATATATGATGGCCCTACAGATACATTTGAGATAACTGCGAGTCCGACAGGGTTGTAGATTGTTACCACTATTATTCACTACATACATGGATGGATAAATTAACATTAGAAACAATCCCTTACGCAACGAAAGTAAAGAAATCGTACATGTTATTATCGTTGAAGATAAATGTAGCCGTATGTGGTAGTCAAATCCAATTTATGCAGATAGTATGTGTAATGTTAAATTTAGATATAAACGTAAACGCACTCTTTACAACCACTTCGTAGCAAAAATATCGCGAAACATATTGATATTGATTTTCTTAACAGCGTTATGTTTTACGGCAAGTAGAGAATTACGGGGGAAAATTCTTAAAACAAAAATGTTGTGGCGGGAACATGAAATGTGAAGGTTTGATTTTTTTTTTTTTTTAATTTTTTGTTGTTGTTGTTGTTATTTTTTTGTGTGTTCGGCATGACTAGAGGATATATATATATATATATATATATATAACTATCTTGAAACTTTCGATAAAGACGTGTCATTAAACTAGGCAGTAGGACAAAGAAAGGTAAAAATATATATTAAACTCTCTTTGCACTCTAAGTTAATCGTTATGTTCGTAATTACCTTTGAACTGGGTAAACGGGTGTGATAGTGCCACCCTTGGAACTGTGTAAAGAGACGTATTTCGCTTTGAATTTTTGTTAAATTTGACGTGTTTCCCTCACTAGTTTTTACTTGCGGAGGCGCGCTCATTCCACCCCAGACCGTAGTCAATTGGGCCATATTAAGACGCATAAACCAGTGCTTGGATGTATGTGTGCGTATGTATGTAACGATGCTAGGTTTGTGCGATCTCAGAAGCCGGCCCAACTTAAGTGCAATGAAAGGGCCTCACCCTGATGGCGAGTGTGAAAGAAGTGCAAGAGTGTGATTGTTTTGGACAGAGTAAAGTAAAACAAGAGTGTGTGAAAAGTAGATGAGGGTGATCTTCTCTTCCTCTTCGCTTTGAATTGGGTAACGGTTGACTTACTTGTACTGTTGGTAAAAATGTATGTTAGTGACGCTTTTGATATACTCCGAAACAATGCTTGTCAGTAACTCTCTTTGTACTTTCCGAAACAAACATGTCATTGACTCTCTTGGTACTTTCCGAAACAATGCAAAACAGTGACTCTCTTGGTACTTTCCGAAACAATGCATGTGAGTGACGCTCTTGCAATTGAATAAAGCATTTGAATTGGGTAAAGAGGTATGTTAGTGGCTCTTGTAAATAGATAAATGGCTTATTAATTACTTTCTTAGAACGGCCGTTAATAAGGTTAGTGTAGCTTACTTGGAACGGTCGATAAAAGTGTGATTACAAACTTTTTTTTATAACGCCAATAAAGGGGTTAATAGTAACTTTCTTGAAACGGTCGATAAAGGGGTTATTTCTAATTTTCTTTGAACTGTCGATTTAAGGAGTATTGATAACTGTTTTAGAAATGTTGAGAAACGGGGTTTTGTTTGTAACTATCTTTGAACTGTGGAAAGAGTTAGTACGTTTGTAACAGTCTTGAAACTCGATAGTGGGTTATGTTAGTAACTATCAAGGAAATGCATGGATAAAGTGGTATGTAAGTAGTGTCTTAGAAGTAGACGAAGGTATGTATATATCTTGAAACTTTTGATAAAGTGGTATGTAAGTAGTGTCTTGGAAGTAGACAAAGGTATGTAACTATCTTGGAACTTTTGATAAAGTGGTATGTAAGTAGTGTCTTGGAAGTAGACAAAGGTATGTAACTATCTTGGAACTTTTGATAAAGTGGTATGTAAATAGTGTCTTGGAAGTAGACAAAGGTATGTAACTATCTTGGAACTTTGGATAAAGTGGCTTATGTTTCTAACGTTCTTGGAACTGTCAAGAAATCGGTTAATACTATTAACTTTCTTAAAACTGTTGATTAGGGGGTCTATGTTTGTAGTTATCTTGAAATGATGAAAAATTGGGTTCCTGTTACTAACTTTCTTGAAAATATTGATACACGAGTTTATGTTACTATATTAGTCTGCTGCTTCTTCTTCTCGTTCGTTCCCGTGTTTTTTCTTGTAACGTCTACACGTGAAGTCTTATTTACTGGATACATTACGGTTGTTATAGTGGAGAGTTCTTTAAGGCTTCCAAACAGCTTTATGTAGAGATTGGTCTTCGTTCGTCAGTGCTCCAATTGACTAAGGATATAACAGTCATGTAGGATATGTTCGGATGTAAATGCTGCTTGCCCGCACGTGCACATTGAAGACGGAGCCAATATAAGCCAGAGTAAGTGGTTATACAATCTGTTATATCCCGTTCTCAGGTAAAATAGGTTCACTTGTTCTGCTCGATCAAGACAGTGATAGTTATCTCTCGTTTGGTCGACCTTTTTTATGGCTTGGTAAAGGGTTTTCTTTTCTTGGAAGGTAATTGTTTGTTCGTTTTGTTCTCGTGTTGCTACCTCTTTAGCAAACCTGTCTGCTGTCCCATTTCCTGGTATGCAACAGTGTGGTGATATCCATTATAGACCATCTTAAGCATTGTTTCATTCCCCACCCAATTTGATCTACCATTTTCCTCAGTATTGGCAGTTGTCTCCCTTGCCATGGCTTCTGTTTTTTTAATGTTTTACATCCACGTCATTCTCTTATCCAATGTGAACCCCACATATACCAGATCGTCAGCTATTTGGACCTGTATATTTCAAAGTGATATTTGTCATGATTTTTGTTTGTTTGAGAAAGTAAAGAGTGTTGTTGTAGGTTTTTCTAAGTGTTGATCTGTACCATCCATTTCTCCGCCTATGGCTATACATTGTCTGTTGCTCCTTATATTCGCTTATATGCAATTGATAGGTGTTCATTACACATCATACCACGACTTCGTCTGCTGGACTTTCACCCCTTGTAGCAGATCGTGGGTGAGATCATTGATAAACACGAGAAACAATCCGACAGGCACTACTGAGCCTAGACGAACGTGTTTTAAGAGGATATTTTTGCTTTTATAACCAGCCATGTTTTCCGGTTGTGAAGGAATGCCTTGGTCCATTTTATCATGGTATTCTTGGTGCCATTCCTTAATAGTTTTGCTATTTAACCATCTTTCTATACCTTATCAAAGGCTTTCTAGAAAACATCCATAGTGAAAGGAGTTCTTTCTTTTCTTGGATGGCGTCTTCCACAATTTGGGAGAGGTAAGTGATCTGGTCTTCTGTGCTGCTACTCTATAAACCATGCTTGTTCTAGTACTAGTATTTTCTTTGTTTCTAGATACCATTTAATTCTTACAGACACAGCTGGTTATGCTTCTTGGTCTTGAATTATTCTTTGATTTAATGCTGCGATGTCTCTCGTTTCATTCATCTCTTCCGGTAGGATTTGTAGCGATTTAGTACAGGATTGCATATACTTCTTTCTCTCTCTCTTGTCTTGGCATTGTCTCTTTTGTTACTTGAAGCACTTCCTTAATAAACTCCCTGCTGACACTGTTAATGTCTCAGTCTAGCACCATCATATTCTTTGTGAGCAGGTTTGATCTTGTAGGTATGTGCACCAATTTGGTTTCTTTTATAATTCCATCTTGGCTGCAATGGATTAATATTTATTGTTCTTTTAATTTGTTTTATGATTACCGAGCAATGATCGCTTCCACCAAGTAGTTTTCCTTTCTCCCCCCGCTGTTCCTGCCAGGTCCGGAATGCAGAATACCAAATCTGGGGAAGATGTACTACGGCATCTTTTGGATAAGAACATTGGGGATACGTTGTCGTCTTGCCATTTTCTACCTCGTCTCCCCTTCTGTCTATTGTTTTCTATATCACCAGCTTTAGTACTGGCTCTTTCAGTCTCCAAGTGCTAGGAGTTAACCTCTGGATATATCTACACCGACTTTGTTCAGTGGTGCGTCATTAGGGCAGTAGAAGTTGCGGAGGTTCAGCTCTAGAGCGTTCTGTTTGAGATGGATTTTTTTGGTATTTCACACCTTCGTACACCTTGGTTTCAATAGCATTTATGCTATTCCGTATCAAGGTTAGATTACCTCCCTTCTCCACTCTTTTCTGTCCGTTTTTAAGCATTGATACCCTCGTTTTTTAAACAAGGTGCTGAGCAAGGCATGAGCTGCATTGTTCAGCTACCCATAGCTGACCGCTAGCGTCAGGGCCAGCGAACCAGAGCTGCCAAGACCCGTCTATACCTCCACGCGGTGATCCTGGATAACAGGCTGCAGCAGGGCAGACTGGCCAAGGAGAAGGGATCGAAGAGGGAATGCTAACCCGGTACTCAAAAAATGCTTGCTGAAGTCGGATGTGTTGGATCCGAAAGGTGCAAATATCGCAGTCAAGCCGTAAACTACAACACAACGCATTCTGTTCTCTGGACTACGTTATGCTACTCAAGCCCTTTCAGAGTTTAGTAGTGGGAGATTGAGAACGAAGAAGAAGAAGAAGAAGAAACTGCTTTCCTTCCTGTAGATTAGTTTCTTGTATACAGCATACAATGATTTTGTTCTGGAATAGTGTTCTAATTTTTATTGTTGATTTCTTCTGCATTCCAAAGCATAACTTGTATCTGTATTTGTCTGGTTGGTCAATATTTGTCTGGCTGGTCAGTATTTTCTGCCTTGTGCCTTCTGGCTCCACCAGGCATGCAAGGGAGACCTTCAGTAGCTGAAGTTGAGTTCTGTCGAGGCTCAGAAACCGACACTGCTCCTGCCTGGAGAGACTTCACAGTACGAATACCATATCTATTATTTTTGGACTTTAGTGTGAGCATAAAAAAGTGGTCGGGAAGGTTGCATGGTACCAAGGTTGCCAGTTTGCATCCTGACCTGATAACTCTTTCTTCATCACCTGCTCTGTGATAGCATGTGCTCTACCTCCCCCATCTAGCTGGGGGCTATGACTTCGTCTTAACCTTGTTTTCTGTCCCATCTTACCTCCCGCTAGGGTTAAAACCAAACCTTTGTCATGATTACTAGGCATAACTACATGGTAGTAAAGGTATGGCAGTAATTTTCTCTGAACGGCCAGTAAAGGGGAATGTTACTAGCTCTTCAGGCACTGTTGTTAAAAAAGTAAGTTAGTAACTCTCTTGATACTGCAGTTAAAGGGGCATAGTTGTAACTTTTTTTGACACCGTTGTTAAAGGGGGAAGTTGGTAATTATCTTGACACTGTTTTGAAAGTGGTATGTTAGTAACTCTCTTGGCACTGTTGGGAAAGGGATATGTTAGTAACGTTCTTGGCACTGTTGGGAAAGGGGTATGTTAGTAACTCTCTTGGCACTGTTGGGAAAGGGGTATGTTAGTAACGTTCTTGGCACTGTTGGGAAAGGGGTATGTTAGTAACTCGTTTGGCACTGTGAATAAAGGGGCTATTGATAACTGTTGAACTGTAGATAAAGATAACTGTAGAAATCACATGTAAGTAAACAGAGAAGATTTTGGAATGCCAGAGACCAAAGACGGGTTGAAGCGTTATTTGTGACAGACACTTGACGACGGAACAGCTGACGTTGAGACCAGGCACAGATTTAGCCACAGAGGTTCCGATCACTGGTAGAGTGGATGAAGGTTTGAAAGCTACATTCTCGTTTCTCTAAATTATTGGAATACTAAAGAGAGGTATGATGCCGTGTAGACGTAGGGAGTTTCTCTAAATTATTGGAATACTAAAGAGAGGTATGATGCCGGGTAGACGTAGGGAGTTTCTCTAAATTATTGGAAAACTAAAGAGAGGTATGAAGCCGTGTAGACGTAGGGAGTTTCTCTAAATTATTGGAATACTAAAGAGAGGTATGATGCCGTGTAGACGTAGGGAGTTTCTCTAAATTATTGGAATACTAAAGAGAGGTATGAAGCCGTGTAGACATAGGGAGTTTCTCTAAATTATTGGAATACTAAAGAGAGGTATGATGCCGTGTAGACGTAGGGAGTTTCTCTAAATTATTGGAATACTAAAGAGAGGTATGATGCCGTGTAGATGTAGAGCGCTAGTTTTGTTTGATTAAAGGTTTTCTTTTTTTTAATTCTTCCAACGAAGGAACACCCGTTTCCACCCCAGACCGTAATCTTATGATCGATATCAGGACGTATTGGCGAGTGTTTTGATGCGTGTGGGTATCTGTTTGACATGTGGACGTATTGACCAGTGTATGGTGTGTGTGTATCTGTTTATAATGTGTTGCACCATTGCAGTAGCGTAGTTTTGTCAATCACTTCTGTGAGCGGAGAATATCCATACCTAACAAACAAACAAATCCACAACATACCTTATAAAACTGAACACGAAGTTATTCCGCTGCCATTACACAGCTCTGGCCTAATGTACCAAAACGACGAATGGGATAGCCGAGCAATATAGACGGGGGGGGAAGGTCAAGGTAGTCGTCTAGCAGCCACTTTTATTTGGAGGAAAGTGATTTGGCTTGGCTTGGCTTGGCTTCGTTCATTCTCAATCTCCCACTACCAAACACTGAAAGGGCTTAAGTAGCAGAATGTAGTCCAGAGAACGCAATGCGTTGTGTCGTAGTTTACAACTTGACTGCGATATTTGCACCTTTCGGTCCAACACATCCGACTTCGGCAAGCATTTTTTTAGTACCGGGTTAGCATTCCCTCTTTGATCCCTTCTCCTTAGCCAGTCTGCCCTGCTGCAGCCTGTTATCCAGGATCACCACGTGGAGGTGTAGAAGGGTCTTGGCAGCTCTGGTTTGCTGGCCCTGACGCTAGCAGTCAGCTAAGGGTCGCTGACCACTGCAGCTCATGCGCTGCTCAGCATCTAGATCCCGGAAAGTGATTTGATTCTAGTATGTCTTAGCTTGTTTTCTGATGCTGGGAGGAGGTGGGGCGTGGCGTGACCAGCTTATTTTTCACCGCCTGTCACTTCCACGCCCCCGTCCCCTTAGCTGTACTCATTAATTTCCTCGAATATTTGTCATTATAAGGCTTCATATATTTATTTCATTATTAAACGTAGAACCACAGAAGTCAATAAAAGATCTGCGAATGCGAAGAGATGCGGTAATGAACTGACTTGATTTGGTCATCTCTTTAATACCATATGCTGTTTAGGTCCCCCTTTCTTTTATTTGTGATTTTAGCTACTAAAGTATGGTGTAGCCAGCCCTGTGCCCGATGTTGTCATGAAATTTTCAAGAAATTGATGTGTCAAAAGTTGAAATAATTCCTAATCTGGAACACAGATTGGATGTAGTAATGACAGTGGAAAAGAGTTGTGTTCTTTGAAAGGCAGGCCAGAACAAAAGGGAAAGCCGTTGCTATGAAAGTGATAACGATGACTGGGAACAAATCGGTTGGCGTAATATTGCAGACAAGACCAGTGAAATATCGGGCCGTCTGGGGAGCAGGAAGTGATTCTTCCCCCTCCCATTTCCCGTCTCGGCTGGTAAAAGTGTTGCCATGGGCGACGAAAGGGGAGATTATCGCCGTCTCCCCTAACGAGATGAAATTAAGTTCTTGCACGTGGCGAGCTGTGGCCACTCTTCGCCACACGACCTCTCCCAAACCAGTCGGTAGCCCCCTCTCCACCGCTCCCCACGCTGTAAGGAAACCCTAGAACCCCACACCCATCCTCAGGGACTCATCTCAACAGCCTGGCTTCGATCACGAGAAAACGGTCACTACTCAGCTTCCTGCTCAGTATTCTCCATCCCCCCAGTACCTGCTGCATGTTCCCCAACCCCACGTTCCGTCACCTATGGACTGCACCGCCCATTCCGTCTACGGGATAGCTCACAACAGCTGTTTGTCTCATTCAGTTTTCATTACCTAGCACCCCCTGGCCACAGCGTTACTCCCCTTGGTGTTTTCACGGATTTGAGCCGGACTTTTCTCGCACGTTCATGTGTGGTTCTGTATAACCGACATTAAAGTTAGACAATATGTAGTTATCCGTAGGCTGACATTTCAATACTTTACAGCAGTTCAGTTACGTAAGATTCGTGAACGTATCGCTTACAACACTCGACCAGTAGTGTAATAACAGTTTGAGAAACTTTACAGTGCATTCTACTGTATCGCTGTTTTGTTTTACAAAGAAATAATAATGTACAATTAAAAAAGGAATTTACTTGTCCACTCGTTTGTATATGTCCGTTATTTGCTCAGAGCGCAGTCCGTTCTGTGTGCAGCCCTGTTTTAACACAGCACAAAAGCCTACAGCTTGAATGCTGTCAGTGTTTTAATACCTAACGGGACCTGATATAGCTAAACTGACTGGTCGATACGGTGTCCCTTTACAATAAAAACGGTTAGACTACTGAACTACTATCATACAAGAGGGACGGTCTCTAGTGTTTGGGCTAACAAAAGCATCGATGTGATCTATGCAAAAACTGGCCATAGCTACAACAGGAGACTATTAGCCCCAGGAGTCAAGCTGTTCCACGATTTCTCTTGCGTATGTTATCTTACGAGATGAACAATTCCTTCCCTGTTTCTTGTTGTCAAGTTTGAAAATGAATTATTATCGGCTGAAACTCAATTCCTCGAGTTGATTACGGGAATCTCGCTGTGGACGATAGAATAAGACCACTGTACCCATATACATGTTGTATAAAACAGAGTTGTGTATGGAGGATAGCGAGCTAGCAACCTCATCGTGTAAAACTAATTGCAACAGGACATCTGCACTGCGATAGTTCGGTGAATATTTCAGTTATGTTTTCGTTTAAGAAAGCAACTATTGTGCAGGCTGGAGTGAGGAAGAGACAAGAAGACTACAACAGTCAGGTACATGCCAGCACATACAAGAGCTGCGCATATTATCTCAATAATTTTATTACATCATAAGTTGTTTAGTTTCAAACATTTGCGTCATACTACTATAATTTTCAACCAAAATGAATTTCAACCGCCAGTCCTCAAAACTGCATTGGAAGGACGATGCATTTTCTACTCTCATAAAAACTGCCTTGAAACTATTATTTTTCTGCCATCTGTCCTGAAAACTGTAAGGGAACGATGCATTTTCGTACCGATTGTGTAATGTGAATATCGAAATATAAAAGCAGGGCTTTCGGTAACTAGAGTATGTTATATGACAACATACTTATTTCAATCATCTAGGGACAATTTCCCAAAAAACGTAATTGATGTAATACCCTAATTAAAATATTTGGCGTTTATACAATTAGCTGTAAACCATAATGTATAAGAAAACCCATGATATCAACAACGAGAGTATAATCATTAAGGAAGGCAACTCGAATACTAAAATCACTAGACTGGACTGTTTCTGTCCCTTTCTTTTCTGAACTGGAAAGATGAAGTAGTTTCCGTTGTTTCACATCAGCTCCTTTTGACCATCATTGCATAGTTTACTTAAGCCTGACCTAAAAGTCGCCACAAAAACTGAACTTCAAACAAACTAATAATTATTCTAGTAAATATTGTCATTATAGTTTCCAGTAATTGGACACAAGCAGGACTAGTAGCGTTAAACATAAGCATTCTGACATACTGGCTAATGTGCTGCTTCGTTTAGCCTAGCATGGTGATAGTTTTCGCCTGGTCATTTGAGAGTTATCTCCTAGCATAGAGGTATGTCAATGTGCGGCTAGTTCGCCAAGTCTAGCCATGCGATTATAAATAAAGCTTTCGAAACAGGTTACCACGTATTAAATGACATGGCATATTGGACAGAATAACTCTTGAGTTCAGGAGCAAAATAAGAAACCTAATATGGTCATTGTGATGAGCTAGCATAGCGTAGGTTTTGACACAAGAGAAAGGAGGGCATGATAAGTGAGAGTTGTAGCACTCTTGGAAGCAACGGTCAAGTGATTGCAAAATCTGATATTATGAATTGGTGCAGCTCTGTGGGCAGTGTTCGGGGACATAGCCCTAGACTCATTATGAGCGATCTATACTCCGATCTGTTTTACCTACGGGATACTCTGTCACGTCATTCGTCGTCGCGTGACTTTCAACCCAGATTCTTCATCTCAGGCAAACTTCCATTGCTACTTTTGCAGGCCATCAGATGCACAATACCAACTTGTCGCTGCGAGTGCTTCGCCCCTGGAAAACAAAGTCTTCGATTTTGTGGCACCTGTAACCATGGCTGGGTTGCTCATGGTGAGTACACTACTAATACTTGCTTCTTTTTGTATGCACGTACGTATGAATATATGTATGTTTGTTTATTTGTTTGTTTGTACATAATATATATATATATATATATATATATATATATATATATATATATATATATATATATATATCTTAATATATATCTTATATGACATTTTGATCTAAACCATCTGTTCCTGAATGGTGTCTACTTTGAAAAGAATAGAATCATTGCCTCCTTTCCGGCATTTAATTAGCATAAAAACCATTACCTCGTAACTGTCCCTAAAAAATTTTACACAAGCTTCACGCAAACGAGTCAGAAGTCAGCTCGGGGGAAAGGGGGGGGGGGGGGAATTATTTTTTGAATAATTGGAGTAGGAAAGCCAATTAATCAATCAATCAATCCATCTTGTTCCCCTTGAGCTGCAGCGGATGCTTCCAATCTGTTGCTAGTCCGGGAGTTCTTATTCTGCCCAAGCGACTGCAGCTCCGTTGGCCACCTCTTGTCCCTGTTTTCGGTGTATGTTCTAGTAGCTCTTTTGCTTTGTGGATTGCATGCAAATTGTTGTCAGGTTTATTTATATGTTTCTTTACGAGAGCATATGCTTTCTATCTGGTTTATCGCGCCAACCATCAGCTATCGTGGATGTCGATGTGTTTTTTTGTCTCAGATCTATGGCGGTTATTAATTCTGACAATTTAAAGTACTCGACAGAGACATCTGTTGGTGAAGTTGGGCATCCTGGATGCGATGGTTCCGGTTCATATAGCGAAACCGATTTTGCTTGCATATGTAATGTGTAATGAACTGCCTAATCTCATTTGCCACGGAAAGTGCTGCTCAGTTTCTTGCGGGGCGAAAAAAAATAAAAGAATATCTGGCTTTGTTAATACTAAGATCAATGATGTTGGTTTCTTGCTCCACTTTTGTTAGTGTTACTTCCCAAACAGGTACTTTATATTCTGCATATAAATAGCTTTCATGTATAATAAATCTTGCATTTTTGTATTATGTGTGTTTTTGTGATTATGTTTTGTTTTATGTCAATTTAGCATGGGCCACTAGTGTATTGAACTATCGCTGAATGTATTGGAAAGACCAGCATATAGGATAACAAACAATTGGGAATATCAGATATGTTAGTTGCCCAACGCAAGCGATAATGTTGACACCATCAGACAGTTTTTGTCTTGATGATGTAATTTGGATTATAGTGAGTAAGGTGCTGCGCTGGTCATCAACCTCACTCTCTGGTCCGGAGCTACATTGGACCAGTGGCAAGACATAAGTCAAGACGACGGGAGGTAATTCAGGATACAGGCACTCTGGTCTTTTTCTTTGGGACCAAGGGCCGCCTGAAACATGTGGACTCGACCCCATCTCTTTTCCGTGCCTTACCTCTCGACCGCAGCGGCCTCCATTAAATATGCAAACTTTAAACACAAGGATTTCTCCTTGATGGTGTCTGCGGCAATCACAGTGTATAAGCTGTTTTCTACTAGTATGCAAAAATAAACACGAAGGACAATTTTGAAATTTCATCATTATATATAAATAAATTATCTTCTGGCTGCAGTAAATGGTATAAATAGGTAGCTGGAGCACCGAAGTATCTTGGTTAATTAGATTTGTGCACAAGTGGATACAAGAATTATCCAGAATTATGTTTTCCACATTTGATGACAGAAATCGGGTATCTAATTTAGAAAACAGTATTTTTTTAAACCACGTAATGTTAGCATACATCTTTTTGGTCTATGTATTAATTTAATATATATTAAATCAATTTCAGAATAGATGGAAATACATATGTAAAGTCCAGGGGAGATATTTAATGGAATACATCATGGGGAAAACAAGATACAAAAATCAAGTCAAAATATATATTGTTTACCCGGGTATGGAAGGCTGATAGTGATCATAATTATGAAATGCCAAAAAAGAAACCAAGGAAATCACAAGAACTATCAAAGTGTAATTTAAGTGCATTAAATGAGTTGGAGAAAAAATGTCTAAATTCCAGTGAATGACGCCTTAGGTTAAGAAAAGGTCACTGAAGATATAAATAAAGGTCACTGAAGATATAAATAAAGGTCACTGAAGATATAAAGGTCACTGAAGATATAAATAAAGGTCACTGAAGATATAAATAAACAGTGGCAGTATTTAAAGGCGGCAGTAAAAGAGGCAGCAGAGATAACATTTGTTGAAAACAAGAAAGCTTGGGTAACAACTGAAATACTAAACAAAATTGAGAAACGATGCACATGGAAGAACAGTAACACAGAGAATGGCGTTTGCTAAGTATAAAAGTATCAAAAATACATTCGATAGAGAGAATGGAAGATGGTAAGAGATAGATGGATAATCGGGAATTCAAGACCTGGAAAGAACGTGGAAAATCAAACATGATCTACATACGAAAGTACAGTCACGGATGATTAATGAATGAGAAACCAGTAACAGACCCAGAAAGAAAAACAGAGTGATGGAGAGAATATGTTAAGGGACTGTATGAGGATGGGGGTCTGTATCAGGCTAACAAATCCTTAAATTATAAATCTTTGATATGTTACATATAACCAGAGAAGAATTTTAAAAGGCCTTTTACTCAACCCCGAAAAACAAATCATCAGGGATAGATGAGATACATATCATGCTTATTAAAACAGTGGGAGAGACTATACAATTCAATTTTTAAGCATGTTAATTGCATTTACAACAATCAAATATGGTCTAATGAACGTCGATCTTCAAAAATAATTCCTTTGCCGAACAAATCCCACCCAATATAATGCAACAAATTCCGAGCGATAAGCTTAACACCACATGTATCTACAATTATATTAGAGATAATTAAGGAGAGAATCGATGATGATAGATGAGATGTTAAAATATAACATTTGTTTTCGAAAGGCCAGAGGTACGAACAATGGCATCGGATAATTGCGGGTTCTCGCATAAAGAATGATCGATCAAGGATGACCATTATTTATCTGCTTTATTGCCAACGAGAAAGTCTTTAACCGAGTCTCTTGGAACAAACATTTTCAGATACTGCAACTAAAATAGATATAGAAAGACCAATCGTGAGGTTAATTCAGAGCCTGTATGAAAATCAAGAGACGATTATTTAGAGCAAAGACAGATGAACAGATCCAGTTCAGTTTCAATAAGACATGGTGTACAGCAGGATTGATTGATATCACCGAGTCTCTTAAACGCAAATTCTGAGATGATGATGGAAATGTTGTTCGGAATTCAAATAGAGGTGTCAAAATAAAATAGTTAATCGCATACAATTTGCCGAAATATAAGGAGCAAAAGCAACGTTGCTAAAGCTGCTGAAAAGACTCACAGCACAGCCGAAGAGTTTGGTATGAAAATGAACACATTGAAGATAAAGGCTTTGGGAAAAGGCAAGCAACAGAGACAAATTTAAAAAACCATAGATGGAGAAATAATAGAAGTAGAGACGTTTACATACTTGGGGCAAACCATAGAAGATGCCCGCAATGCCACAAAAGTAAGGACAAAAAAGCCCTTACAATAAAAATGAAATGAAATGAAGAGCGCTGCAAAGGAAAGGATTCAAAGATGAGTTATGCTGGTACAACTTTACAACCAGTCGTATCACTGATCAACCAGATGATGATGATGAGGATGATGATGATGATGATGATGATGATGATGAGGATGATGATATATTATTACATTTGAACAACTGTCTTCACATTATTCAAATTCCCCTGGCAGACAATGGAAAAAAAGCTTTGCAATGATAGTTATTACTTTTCACGAAACTTACAAATCTATATTAGTTTTATTTTTACTTACTCCCAGTTGTTTGTTATATGTGTCGTGTGTAGGCATGCAGTCTAAAACGGAAATCTCTATAAACAATGCATATATGATGCGGGAACTTTATAGCAAATAGCTCGTGTTCCAATATATCACAAAATATAGCAGTCACAACACAGATACATCTTATAAGGTCTAAAGTCTGAGTCAGATCTCACATTTCTATGTCGGAGAAACACAAGAAGAGAACTTAATGTGTGCAGTCCAACATGTTAAATTGCATGTTTTCCAGTGATATGCTACAATAATTTGCACAAAAGTATATCTTATACACGGCAAATATGTATTTTAGTTGTACTTCTACGGAGAGAAAGGGGGATTGGGGGGGGGGGGGGTGGTTGTGTGCCTTGGACATGTAACCGGCAATGAAATAAGAAAATAACGTAAAACATTTGCAGAAGCGCGAACAAGGAAATTACGCGAGGTATATCAATCTTTCTAATGAACATAAAACACTTTTTCGCCTCTCATGATAGGCATTTCTAGCCGACCATAGGTAATCATGCTGGTTGCTAACACAAATAAACAGATATCTCGTTATACGTGTTACGGGCATGGAGCTGGTCTCTTGACACGTAAACGTGCGTGGAGCCGATCACTTTATACGTGTTACGGGCGTGGAGTTGGTCTCTTGACACGTAAACGTGCAAGTGGCCGATCACTTTATACTTATTACTGGCGGGGAGCTGGTCTCTATATACTTATTACTGGCGGGGAGCTGGTCTCTATACACTTATTACGGGCGGGGAGATGGTCTCTATATACTTATTACGGGCGGGGAGCTGGTCTCTATATACTTATTACGGGCGGGGAGCTGGTCTCTATATACTTATTACGGGCGGGGAGCTGGTCTCTATATACTTATTACGGGCGGGGAGCTGGTCTCTATATACATATTACGGGCGAGGAGCTGGTCTCTATATACTTATTACGGGCGGGGAGCTTGTCTCTATATACTTATTACGGGCTTGGAGCTTGTTTTTTTTAAAAACGTATCAGGAAAATGTGGAGCTGGAAGAAAATCGTTCGGTTCGGCCTTTTAAAAACATTTTGCTTCAACTACGTAGCCGTCACCATTGCGATATTTAACAACACATGT
Organism: Ariolimax columbianus; assembly: GCA_036924085.1. Lineage (NCBI taxonomy): Eukaryota > Metazoa > Mollusca > Gastropoda > Stylommatophora > Arionidae > Ariolimax > Ariolimax columbianus. The sequence continues at coordinate 22,276,458 of JAVGWX010000003.1, forward strand.
AGCTCATGCGGTTAGGGAATAATTTTAATATTTTGTAAAATAAAGTAAAAACCATCCTCTTTTAATTTTTGTCACTTTTATTTTAGCCCGCAAACTTAACAAAGTATTAATGCAAAATCAGCAACAACATTTTTTTTTTAAATGATAAAACCGAAGAAACTGATCAACTGATGTTGGCTATAATAACACATCATAAATAAGATCGATTGATTATTTTTCAATTATATTCTTATTTTATTAATTTTTAAATCGGTATTCCTAATTTGCAATACATAATATCATCAAAAGGTTGTCAATACATTTTTGAGGATAACAAATATAATTGAAGTTGTTATTTTAACAAAAAATTTTGCTTTATTCATTAGGGAATCTATAAGGAATATTATCTGATGTTGAAATGATCATTCAGAAAGCTAAAATGAACGTTCAATCAATTGATAATGGTTATATTAAAATTTAGGACAAATAAATTAAGGTTATGTCTTTAAAATTTCAGTTACAATTCAAAATAATCCATAACAGTTCTTAAAAACAAAGTTGCTTCAATCAAGTCTTCTTTCATAACTGCTTCAGTGCAGAAGATACATTTTTCGAAATAACATTGGGTCAATCGAGTAACCAGTAGTAGAAAACTTATATAATTGTAGAATACTTTAGCACTGTCCCTCGTACAGACATCTGTTAGATTACATTTGCCAATTTCAGCTCCAGAGTACCATACAGCTGCTAACTTGAATTGATCAAGCGGAACTACTACTTTGTTTCTAATTCAACGTCCAGACATTTTGCGCCAACTTGTTTGTTGACTTTTTCAAATTAGAACTCTGGAAATTTTGCAACCATTAAGAGATTAGGGTTCGAAGAGGGAAGACAAAACTGGTCCCAATACTGCCTCGCTAAAATCGGACGTTGGGAGGAAAGATCCAGATATCGCAGCTTCGCTGTAAATCAGCAACACACGGTCACAATCTTTCTTTTCAGCACGTAGGCTGAAGAAGAGGAAGAAAGAAGAAGAAAAATAAGAAGTAAATGACATATAGGTATGACGTCAAATAACTGTTTTATCATCATGAATGTGCTATTCTACCAAAACAACTTGATCTAAAATTGATACTTTACCAGCATGCCATTACTTCGTCATTATGTGCTTTCTTACGGCGGCTACAACCTGGCTAATTTTGCTAATAAGAGTAGCTGTATGTTTATACCATAAGCCATCGAGAATGGATGAATACCCCAGGGTAAATGATGAATGAATATCCCAGCATAAGTTATGAATAAACCTTCAGAGTATAAATAATGAATAAACCTTCAGAGTATAAATGATGTATGAACATCCCAGCATAAATTATGAATAAACCTTCAGAGTATAAATGATGAATAAACCTTCAGAGTATAAATGATGTATGAACATCGCAGCATAAATGATGAATAAACCTTCAAAGTATAAATGATGAATGAACATCCCAGTATAAATGATGAATGAACATCAAAGTATAAATGATGAATGAACATCCCAGCATAAATTTTGAATGAACATCCAAGTATAAATGATGAATTAACATACCAGCATAAATGATTAATAAACCTTCAGAGTCTAAATGATGAATTAAAATCCCAGTATAAATGATGAATGAACCTTTAGAGTATAAATGATGAATGAACATCAAAGTATAAATGATGAATGAACACCCCAGCATAAATGATTAATGAACCTTCAGAGTCTAAATGACGAATGAACATCCCAGCATAAATGATCAATAAACATCCCAGTATAAATGATGAATGAACATCCCAGTATAAATGATGAATGAACATCCCAGCATAAATGAAGAATAAACATCCAATCATAAATGATGAATGAACATCCCAGTAGTATCCCTATAGTAAGCGTCACGCAGATGATGCCAAGCATAACACTACAGCCTTGATGACCCCGGGCCACCTTAGTCAGCAACCGCAGCTCGAAACTTAATGTCATGTTCAGAGTACAAGTTACTCATCACGGGCATTAAAACACAACAATGTCAATTTCGCCAGGTCCCTCTGTAGCATCATTTAACTTGTTATTGGTTTGTTTAGTCGACAAAATCAACGTCTTTGCCCACGGTTTAACCCATAAGTGTTCTGGTCTTCTCTATATTTGTTGGAGAATCACAGCATAATGCACGAACTCCATAGCACTGGCGAAGGTGCCGTACTAGATTGCTAGATTGTTAACATCATTTCGTATTTTGTTCGAGCATTGACTGTTAAAAGCCTACTCGTTTCGATTTTCAATTGTCGATGGATTTTATAAGTGCGCGGAACTGCAAACGGGTACTAATCATGTTCGAATTGTTATCAGTTACAATGTGCAATACATCTTTTCATATCGTACTCATGCAAATATAATTCACAAGCGTTTGAAGTTTGTGACTTGTATGTCAGACTCAGTTAAAGTGTGATATTATATTCCCGATGTCCACTATCACTCCACAAGTTTATACTAGACTAGATAGAGCCGTGGAGCTGGTGAATTTTAGACTAGATGGGGCCGTGGAGCCGGTGAATTTTAGACTAGATGAAGCCGTGGAGCCGGTGAATTTTAGACGAGGTGGAGCCGGTGAATTTTAGACTAGGTGGAGCCGGTGAATTTTAGACTAGGTGGAGCCGGTGAATTTTACTTGCTCCATTCAAGCTTCAACCAAAACGTCTGGCTATATTGGCTCCGGCTGTCTTGACACTCCTGATGTTTAGTTTATTATAAGGTCTCTTCCATACTTCATGACCACTGTTTCTACCATCCTCTATGACCACTGTTTCTACCATCCACTATGATCACTGTTTCTTCCATCGTCTGTGACCACTATTTCTTCCATCCTCTATGACCACTGTTTCTTCCATTCTTTATGATCACTGTTTCTTCCATCGTCTATGACCACTATTTCTTCCATCCTCTATGACCACTGTTTCTTCCATCCTCTATGTCGACAGTTTCTTCATTCCTCTATGTCGACTGTTTCCTCCATCCTCTATGACTACTGTTTTTTTTCATCCTCTATGACCACTGTTTCCTCCATCCTCCATGACTACTGGTTCTTCCATCATCCGTGACCACAATTTCTTACATGCTCCATGACCACTATTTCTTTAATCATCCATGACACCAGTTTCTTACATGCTGCATTACCACTGTTTCTTTAATGATCCATGACCACTGTTTCTTCTTTTCTTAAATACCTACTGTTCCTTCTTTTTGTGGACGTTCTTTTCTTCTTTCCCCAAGACTTTTCTCTTCTAGTATTTTAGATATTAAGCCTACATGTCTCGTGTTATGACCAATCCAAGACAATCAACCTTTTTGTATACTAGTTTTTAGATGTCTATGTAGTTCTATATCTGTAAGTACTTGTTCGTTCGTCCTCTTCTTCTGTCCAGCTTACTTTTTTTCATCCTACGATAGTATTTCATTTCAATAGCTGCTATTAGTTTTGTTCGAGTTCATGTTTCAAAACCCCGCAATGTTGTGGACCATGAACATATTAATGTTATTCTTGTCCGAAGTTCATTATTGATGTTATTAGTTGTTAGAAGTTTTTGTTTCACACGAAATGCTTTTTATGATCCCCTATCCTAGTTATAATTTCAATTTCGCAGCGGGCAACCTCTACAATAATTTCGCTAAAATATAAAAATCTCTGCACTTGTTCTTTGGTCTGTCCCTCGGTGCTCTGAAATTTCATTTTTGAGTTTGTTTGGCTGTTATGATCGCTTCTGTTTTACTAGCACCTAACCTCATACCAAATGCTTTCGCTGTGTCGTTGATTTTGTTGTGAAGTTGTTTAATGCCCACAATAGGTAAGTTTACACTTTTGTGCGCCCTGAAAAGGACGTTAAGTGGCGAGTTGTAGTAGCTTTCCTCACATCCCGAGCTTGCTTGTGAAGGTAGATGTGGTCCTAAAGACGGTTGTGCTATGCTTGGTTTCATTTGCGTGGCGCTCACTACTACAGGGATCACATCGATCCACATCTCGTCAGCCAGGCTGCCTTGAAAACAGCCTGTTTCCATGGAACACTAGATGGAAAAAAGATTGTAGTCTTGGTCAGTGTATTGACTATGACGCGACGTCCTGATCAGTATTTTGTGCCTGACTGTACTAACGTCTCAGTTTTCCCATTTGGTTGAGTAGTTTTTGTAATGATTTCTCTGTTCCGTTTATGACAGCATCATCGTCTGCAAATGTCGCCCTTATTCACACACTACATCACAAAACATTCCCCCCTTCTACACAATATTTCAAGACACCTCTTTATTGCACATACTAAATACAACCGCACGTTTCTATTAAATACACAAAATACAAACAATCTACCCAAAACAACACAACACGTCTAACTAGTATGAACAAAAAAATACTAAAATACATCTCTAATTTCACACGTATAAGCATGCATCTCTTTCACACATACCACCATATATCTCGCTCTTCACATATACAACATATCTCTTCTGTCACATATATCACCTCTTCTTTGACATATAACAAATTTCTCCCTTAGTATATACCACCACACATCTCTTTTTTTCCCATACACCCCTACACAACTCTATTTTCACGTACACCACCACACATCTCTATTTTCCCATACACCACCACACATCTCAATTTTCTCATACACCCCCACACATCTCTATTTTCCCATACACCACCACACATCTCTATTTTCCCATACACCACCACACATCTCTATTTTCCCATACACCACCACACATCTCTATTTTCCCATACACCACCACACATCTCTATTTTCCCATACACCACCACACATCTCTATTTTCCCATACACCACCACACATCTCTATTGTCCCATACACCACCACACATCTCTATTTTCCCATACACCACCACACATCTCTATTTTCCCATACACCACCACACATCTCTATTTTCCCATACACCACCACACATCTCTCCTTCAACATTTCGCTCTCATCACAATGGCCCCGTAAAGTCTTTAACGAGTTCTTCTGCCTCCTTCGGCGTAATCTTTAGAACATCTTTGATGTCGTGTGCTCATCTTCCTTTTTGACGGTCTTTTCCAGGTACCATACCCTCTAGTATATTGTTCTCAAACATGGGTGGTGTTTGATGTAGCCAAAGTGTTATCGTTTCCTAGACGATATGTACCCGTCAATGTTGATATATACCATGCTCTTATAAGACCTCTGTGACTTCTGTCGCTGTCAATGATATTCTGACTATTAATGTAACATTTCAGCTCAAAAGTTTCAATTTTCTTTTGTATTGTCCATATTTCGTACCCGTACGTTGCAACAGTGAAGATGTATGTCCTCAGAATTGAGTTGCTGTTGTGTTGTTTGCTACCTCATACAAACCTTCACTTAGTATACTGGTGTCTCTAACAACTTTTTTCTTCGACAATAGTCTAACTACTGTGGAATAAACGTTGACTTGGTATACTGAAGTCGCCAACAACTTTTTTCTTCGACAATAGTCTAACTTCTGTGGGACAAACCTTACTTATTTATTATTGTGTTCGTAATCTGCTACACTTTTTCACTTTATTGACCTTCTGCATTGTCATAGTCAATGTTGTCCTAATTTCACTTTGCCAGTCTTCATTGCTGCTTATAATGAAGCTGAGATATACTTGTGACGTTTTCGACTACTTCTTTTTCTAAAGAAACAGTAGGTCTGTATATAGCGTTGCCAGTGGTCTGCACGTTGGTAGTACTGATGGTCAGATAGAAGAAATTGTGCCCTTTGCAAAAATGTGTTAGCAGATAGGATCATCTGTTTTAGTTCATCTGAGTTCTTTGAAATGTGCCATCTGTTCTTCTTTTTTGTTTCTACTCATTTGGCTTGGCTTGGCTTCGTTCGTTCTCAATCTCCCACTACAGAACCCTGAAAGGCCTTTAGTAGCAGAATGTAGTCCAGAGAACGGAATGCGTTGTGTCGTAGTTTACAGCTTGACTGCGATATTTGCACATCCAACACATCCGACTTCAGCAAGCATTTTTTGAGTACCGGGTTAGCCTTCCTTCTTCGATCCGTTCTCCTTAGCCAGTCTGCCCTGCTGCAGCCTGTTATCCAGGATCACCGCGTGGAGGTGTAGAAGAGTCTTGGCAGCTTCGGTTCGCTGGTCCTGACTCTAGCAGTCAGCTATGGGTCGCTGACCACTGCAGCTTATTCGCTGCTCAGCTCTGGTTCGCTGGTCCTGACTCTAGCAGTCAGCTATGGGTCGCTGACCACTGCAGCTTATTCGCTGCTCAGCTCTGATTCGCTGGTCCTGACGCTAGCAGTCAGCTATGGGTCGCTGACCGCTGCAGCTTATTCGCTGCTCAGCTCTGGTTCGCTGGTCCTGACGCTAGCAGTCAGCTATGGGTCGCTGACCGCTGCAGCTTATTCGCTGCTCAGCTCTGGTTCGCTGGTCCTGACGCTAGCAGTCAGCTATGGGTCGCTGACCACTGCAGCTTATTCGCTGCTCAGCTCTGGTTCGCTGGTCCTGACGCTAGCAGTCAGCTATGGGTTGCTGACCACTGCAGCTTATTCGCTGCTCAGCATCTTGATCCTGTTTCTACTCATTTAATTTATAACTTTACTAAATTCGTATCGCTTTTCACATTTCTCATCGTGGTTTCATAGATGTTGAACAGCTAAGAGAAGAGTATGCATCTTTGTCTTCCTCCATTTTACACTTGATAAAATCAGACAGCAATTTTGACCGCTGCTTGTTGCTTCTGATGAAGAATTTCGATTAGGTGCATCAGGTGCGTTGAAATCCCAATGATATTCCATGGGCTTTTATGTTGCACACAGTCAAAAGCCTTAGTGTAATCTATGAAACAAGTACGTATGTCTAAATTGTATCTCCTGAATTTTACGAGAATACTTCTCAGATTAAGAATGGGATTCCTTGTACCTCTGCCGTGTCTGAAACCTGCCTGTGACACATTATAGCAAAGTTTGATAGTTAGTCAAGTGTATTAGGGCGCCTTTGTTGGGGGGGACGATATAAACATACGTTTCCCCTGCTTTGAGTGAAATTAGACTGTTCCATGTCTTCCTACATAGTATATGCTAAATGCTGACACTGAAACCCTTCCGGTTTGTATGAATTCAGTCACCCAGTATTCTCATCCCTACATCAGTGCTCTCTCTCTCTCTTTTCTCTTTCTCCCTATCTCTCTTTCTCTCTCTCTCTCTCTCTCTCTCTCTCTCTCTCTCTCTCTCTCTCTCTCTCTCTCTTTCTCTCGCTTATTTTCTGGAGGCCTGTTTTTTTTTTGGTCTTCATTACTGCTATACCTCTTCCGGCATCTGTTGTAGTAGTTGCTAGAATTTTACATTGTGTTCATGTTTTAATATATGTCCATCTACCTACATCTGTCATCTTGTCCATCTACCTACATCTGTCATCTTGTCCATCTACCTACATCTGTCATCTTGTCCATCTACCTACATCTGTCATCTTGTCCATCTACCTATATCTGTCATCTTGTCCATATTTTCCCTTTTGTTACGATCATTGTTTTTTTGTGTTTTTTTTTGTGGTAGATATTTAGTCTTCATGTCTTCTCTTGATCTGTTAGAATAACAGCAAGAGTGTGCAAATAATGTTCACTTTAAACTATAAGCAACATATCCTGTGCTTAACGGAAGTTATTAATTATGTCCTGTTTTTATCATTCCTGGAAATCTTCAAACTCGTCTTCCTATCTTCTAATCGTTAATTCTTACTTTACAATAACGGCCTCGCTCATTTCATTCTCCACATGCGTCTTAGGTTGGTATCTGTATTTGGTTCATTAAAAATGTTCGATATATAATTTAAATCTGTCGAACGCATTCGTGCAGTCAACACAGAAGCAACTTTTTTTGTAAGCTCCGCGCTGTTTCTTTTATGTTTGTGTGAGGGTGTGTGTGTGTGTATATATATATATATATATATATATATATATATATATATATATATATATATATATATATATATAAATATATATGTGTTTGTGTGTGTATTTAAGTATGTATGTAAGTACGCAGGCACACATATTTTTTTAGGGAAACCCAACTGATCATTGGTAGAAGCTTTAAACCCATACAATAATATTTATATAACATTATTTTTGTAATTGTTCATCAGAAATTAACATTGTTCTAACAAGTATGCTTTAATTTTGTTATGCTTACTGCGCATTGTTATTCTCATAATGTTGGTGAAACGGTTCGCTGTAGTCATTCTTCTGTAATTCTTCACATATTGTATTCAAGGGTTAATTGATCATGTTTATATAACTGTATACTTTTCTTAGCATAGTATAACTATTTGTGTCTCTCAACGTGCACACATACACACATGCGAGGACAGCATATACAAGCGCGAGCAAACACACACACGCCCGAGCGCGCGCACGCATACACACAGACATACACGTGTTTGTTATGTACAATCCGTTATGGGTTAAACATATACTAATCTCCTCCTACTTTCCATAAATTCATCTTCTCATTCTACTGCCTTCAACTACTCAAATAAATCACTTTCTCTTGTAGTATTCCCGCTTGCCTTGCTCATAAACAATCTAATCTTACACTATGTCTTTCCAAATTATTGTTCTTTTCAATATAGTTGCTATCTACGTGGTTGGGGTATTTGACACCTCCAACGTTTTTATGTCGATCCCAACATGACATGTAATTTTGGCATATGTTTCTAAGAGTTTTTAGTTTCAACACATCAGCCTGCCAGTTACCAGAGAATGCCAGCCGATTGCTCCAATCTGCATCTTTATGCTCACCGGAAGTTTTTGAAATCCGCTCTTCGGAGCAGACAACCCCGCTCTTATGTTACATAAAATGTAGATAAGATGGCGCCTGGATGCTTCAGCAATGAAAAATTACACTATAGTTTATTTCGAGTGAAATTAACGGCCTAAGAAGGCGCTAATGTATTTAGCATAATTCTTTGTTCTAGTTATAAGCATTTGTATCCTTCAATGCTCAATATAAAGCGCTTAGGCCGAGCTGGTCAATTTATATGTATCCTTCAATGCTCAATATAAAGCGCTTAGGTCGAGCTGGTCATATGTCTCCCGGATCACAGCACTTGGTGACTTCTGTAGTTTGATCAATTTTCTCGTAAACGATCGCTAAGACATGGTTGAAGTAATTGGAAAGCATGCACTACAAACAACGTAACAAAAACTTGAAGTATTAGATAATTTGGGATCAAGATGCTGAGCAGCGGATGAGCTGCAGTGGTCAGCGACCCATAGCTGACTGCTAGCGTCAGGGCCAGCGAACCAGAGCTGCCAAGACCCTTCTACACCTCCACGCGGTGATCCTGGATAGCAGGCTGCAGCAAGGCAGACTGGCTAAGGAGAAGGGATCGAATATGGAATGCTAACCCGGTACTCAAAAAATGCTTGCTGAAGTCGGATGTGTTGGACCGAAAGGTGCAAATATGGCAGTCAAACTGTAAACTACGACATAACGTATTCCGTTCTCTGGACTACATTCTGCTACTTAAGCCCTTTCAGGGTTTAGTAGCGGGAGATTGAGAACGAACGAAGCCAAGCCATGAAGCGTAGCCAAGATAATTCCATGGGCCTACAGCTGATGAATACTCATCGCTTTTAGAAAGAGAGGACTAGACGTTCAATAACTCATCATGGCTATTGCAATTAAGAAATGTTGTTCCTTTAGCAATTCGTGTTTGTTGCTTGAGATTGCTTAGCAACATGAACTGGCTACAAACATGGAGGGTATTATCTGCATGTAAACGGGCAATGGTTTCTAAATTGTGGACTATATCTACTATGCTCACTGTTACTAACATTTGTAAAGGGAAGTGGTTAGTATGGCCGCTTCCTGTCTATTCCTTGTCTCAACAACGGTGACGTATACCAATCGTATCATAAGCCCAAACGTCCTTAGCGAATGATATCAATAACAAGATGCTTATGACAGGAAAGCAATGATATTATCAACAGCAGCAACAAAACGATTGGTTTTTTTTAAACATTTAGTCTCCAATGAAAATAGTATCCGCAATTTATTCAAACAAAAATGTAAAATTAATTTACGTAATTAATTAATTAATCCCCTGTACTATACGTTGTTCACTGTTTTACTGGTGTTTCGTGTAAACGACAGAGTAGGGTATATTTTCATATGCTGGTTTGACCCAAATATGATTACTACACCCTCAGCAGGCGTTTCAGAATTTCAAGGATTAGACGGTCTGCTATGGCATGATTTGTAGATTCTTCTACCAGGAAACCGCAGTGTAGTTCGTCACACGTGGCACGGTTCTGCGTGGTAGTTCACTGATTCATGTTTCTGTCACACAAAAATGGTCACGATACTACATTGGGAAAATGTAATTCGTCATAAAATCTGTTTATCGTTATTGATTATTAGGGATTCCATTTCAGGATGTATAATAGATGGTATCATGGCCGGTTCAAAGTACGGATGAGACCGGTGGATTGGGCATTGGACCAGCTCTCTAGCCCTACAGACCGTCATTAATCAACATATTTAACGAACCCTCTTCAAAGGAGAAAAGTCCATCAAAAGGGTCTTTGACTCTGACCAATCCAACCTATAAGAAAGCTAGTTTACCGGTCTCCTTTCATACAATGGAGGTTTCCAGATTCGACAGCTGTAAGACAACTAGTTTACCGGTCTCCTTTCATACAATGGAGGTCTCCAGACTCGACAGCTGTAAGACAACTAGTTTACCGGTCTCCTTTCATACAATGGAGGTCTCCAGACTCGACAGCTGTAAGACAACTAGTTTACCGGTCTCCTTTCATACAATGGAGGTCTCCAGACTCGACAGCTGTAAGACAACTAGTTTACTGGTCTCCTTTCATACAATGAAGATCTCCAGACTCTTCTTCTTTCTTCTTCTTCGTTCGTTCTCAATCTCCCACTACCAAACCCTGAAAGGGTAAGTAGCAGAATGTAGTCCAGAGAACGGAATGCATTGTGTCATAGTTTACAGCTTGGATACGATATTTGCACCTTTCGGTCCAACACATCCGACTTCAGCAAGGATCTCCAGTCTCGATACCTGTAATGTGAGAATCATGTGTGAGAAGGGCAAAACAACTCTCTTGGCAAAAGCGATGTGAAAATATATCAGCATCCATGGTCTCAATGAAACCAACCCTATCAAAGGCAAGAACAATACGGTTTACATCGAGGAAAAAATAAGCATCCGGGTAACATTGAACAGAATGAACTACAAAATGAAGGTGTGGCACTTCTGTTACCAATAAGAAGCCCATAGTACTCTTATTGAACGGCATGCAGATCATAGGATCCTTTCGGACCACACTAAAACAATAAAATTAAACATCATACAATTGTACTCTTCACCAAACAAAAATGTAGTCATTAAAGAAACCTACAACAAATTGCAATATACATTGAATGAGACTAAATCAAGAGATTTAACTATTGTGATACATTAATACCAAAAATAGCAGAAGATAATGGAGGCTACGAAGATATTTTGTGCAAGAGTAGTCTTGGTCTTGGAGTCATGAAATAAAATAAAAAATAAATACAATTTGCACATGAACGACCATGAAAAAGTCTTTGACGCTTTGAAAACTACCAAGGCATTATGGGATCGGGCAAAAGTTCAAACACATAATAAAGGAGACATGTTACGGTCTGGAGATCGATGTTAAATAGACCAAAATGGTAAATGCAATCAACAACACAGCTCCCATCATACTGAGAGATTTCTTGCTTGTACAACCCGGCTACATTGGCTATTGCTTCAAATATGTTGGTTTCACCAGATTTCTTGTACAACCCGGCTACAGTTGCTATTATCTCAAACATGTTCTATTCTTTAGATTTCTTGTACCTTCCGGCCTGAACTGTTGCTACCTCCACCTCATGTTTTTCGCCACAAATCGTGTGCATCCTCCCATGTTCTACTCATGGAGATTCCTATCCAGCTTTCTTTCTGAGCACATCAATCTCCTCTACTTCCTCCCTCCCCTAAGTGCTAGTTGCATTGGTTATTTCATCATCTTGGCCACATTTCTGTATCTATTATCATAACTGCCCATCAAGCACGAAGAATTCAAAGGACAAATCTATTGACATAATTCTGCAGTTTGAATGGGATACCTAGGTATTACATACAATTTTTCCAAGTCACAGTATTGCAGGACTTTTACATTAACATTGAACCGAATCTTATTACACACCATGATACCAAGTTAGGACTCATTTTAAGTTAATGTTGAACAACTGAATCCTATTATCCTAAGAGAATGCTGCATAGTTTCATATATCGGCAAGAGTTGAAATAAAATCTGGCTCGTTTAATTCGAGCGTTAATGGATCGATTATGAGTGGTGCTTTTTTTTTCTTAGCTAGGATTGAGGTGTCAACATTGATTAGAAGGAGAGAGATGACGATAGGAAGAAAGAGTCATGTATGATACCTGATACACACATTTTCTTATACTGGATGATTCAACTTTCTTACACTAAATTCATTAATGCAGTTTGATAAATTCATTTATGGCATGCAAACATATTTTTCAAGAGACTCAATGCTAGTAATACAATACTTCCTCAAGAACCAGAAAATAAAAGCTTCAAATTCTTTCTTCGTCTACGAACCTGAATAATCGACATTTAAAAAATGTATTTGGCTTTGGGCTGTTCATATCCATCCACAAAACCGAATCAAATTGTCAGTGAAATTGATGAAAACGAAAATGAAGACATCATATGTGTGTACACAAGCTTCGTTCTTAATTTGCTTTGGGACAGCGTTACGCCTTAATTACTCTTTTAAAAAGTTTATTTCTTGTTTAACCCGCTTTCGGGGGGACTCGGCGTCCCTTATTGATGGAGGGAAGTAGCGGTATCCCACTATGCGCGTCGTAAGGACGACTAAGATATCCCCATGATGACGAAACCTCTGCAGAAACATTAGCTTGTGCCTGCTGTGGAGAACAAGCGGAGAGTAAGTGTGAGACCAAACAGACACGCTCTGAAGGATATTATGTGCATTATTTGCTGGGCATCGGATAGACTGCGCGTGTGTTTGTGCCATAAATCTATTAAATATAACATGTCCGATTTATCAGATATAAAATGCATTATTTGCTGGGCATAGGATATACTATTAGTGTGTGTTTGTCTCACAAAGCTATACTTAAACATGGGCATCGGACAGACTTATATCCGTGTGTTTGTCTCACAAATCTATTCTTAAACATAGCATGCCCGATTTACCAAATAATGTGCATTCATCACTGAACATACTCTGTATGCGAGGTTGGAAATATTGGTAACTAATTGGGGACCGAAAATAATTGACAATGTAGTGAAGAGGAAAATGAAAAATGCAATAATTCACAACTCCAACTGGAGGACATCAAATTGTTGACTAATTGTTGGATAATTTATGTTTTCTTTATCCCATCACGCCCGCCCCTAGAGCAAAGGCAATGGATGACAACTCTTTACCGCGTTCTGTCCCGGGAAATCTTGTGCGCCTTCCATTCATGGACGAGATCGCGTCAGTCTCTAGATGCCTTCTCTACTTGCATCATAATCTCCCCTTTCTATTTCCCTATGGGTTTAACGTTTAGGACTGCCGAACGTAAAGTGGGTCACTTTTAAGCGTGGCCTTTGGATCTTGACTTTCAATCCTTGTGATCTGGAGCCATAACTTACAACACGACTTGTGAGTATATACGCGTGTCTAATAACAAGCCTTCACTTTGTTGTCTATTATGAGCTACGATTCCAAGCCGACATGTACCTCCTGCAGACTTGATCCTCTGGTGTAACTGTCTCCAACAACAACCGTGCCTATCCCCTTCTCCAGAACACAGCAGAATCTAGTAAACTAATTAAGAATTATTACCGAGTGAGCAAGGAGCGAACACAATGGAGCATGTAACGTGAGCTACCCACTGCGCTCATGTCAGAACAATGTTGGCAATTCCAATCAGGTCGCGTGATGCATGTGACAGTTATGAGCTCTGTGGGAGAATCTTTTTCGCCTCGTTTTTAGCTTGCATTTTTTGTATGCGCTCTTTAATATCGTTATAAGCTTGTGTCGTAGATAGCTCTAGGAAATAGCTGAGTTATGTTTACAAGTGCTTGATGTTTTGTAGGAATGGACATTTTTGTGTGGGGATCATATGCTTCCTGCTGGCTAGCCCATCATCACGTCTACATTCTATTGAATATCTAGAACCTGCATTTCTCGTTCTTGCTTAAAAAGTATATTTACTGGTATTATATTAGATAAATAAAGCTTATCTTTATAATTCGCAGATACCTTTCAATCTTATATAAGGATAACTCTCAAAGAAAGTGCCATTTTATAACGGACATTGTAATATATTTGTCCTTTAAACTGACAGACGTTCTTGTCTTCCTTTATTTGTCAACCAATCGCCAGCTTTGTCATTATAACATGTATTAGTTACTTTGATTTCCATTATTTTATTTCATCTATGCACGTTTCTGTTTTAAGATTATAAAATTAAAATGTATGCTCCTATTAATAAAGTTACAAGATGAGGTGCGCGTGGTTGTATGGCATGCTTCTACAAGTATTGAATGTGTGGTTTCCATCCCCTCCCCCCCCCGCCCTTTCCGCACCTATTCCCACCCTGATATTCCGACAGCTTTGCCCCCCCCCCCCCCAATCCAAGTGTTACATCTTCATACACTCTTAGAGGTGGTGCACTACTTTGGCGAGTCTCGAGTGCGCTCCAAATTTAGTAACATCCTTGGAGACTTACTATTTCCCACTGCGATTGTGGAATGTGGAATTCTTTTGGCAAGTCTAATATTGCAGGGGCAATAAACTGTTTTGTAGCTCATATTTACGTTGTGCATCCAGTTAATCAACAAATAGTTGATGTCCTGCAGCACCTACACTATGTATATCCGTTAGCTATAAAATAGTGTGGATTACCCCATCTAATCTGGAGTTATTGCACCGGTCACAACGTATTGTCACACATTTAACCGAGATATATCCAGTTAAACACAACTATTGTGTCATATAACATCTAACCTGGATACTTTACGTGAATCCACAAACTATTGTGTCATATAACATCTAGCCTGGATACTTTACGTGAATCTACAGACTATTTTGTCATATAACATCTAACCTGGATACTTTACGTGAATCAACAAACTATTTGGTCATATACCATCTAGCCTGGATACTTTACGTGAATCCACAAACTATTTTGTCATATAACATCTAGCCTGGATACATTAAGCGAATTGATGATATTCTTATAGCTGTTCAACGATTAGTTTGGAATTGTTTTCAGCAGGAAACGTTCGGGGACACAAAACGCCTGACAATAAGAGCTTATAGACACCCTCTTGCAGCTCTGAGCGAGATTAGACAGAAAACATGTTTCAAATATATCTGCATTCTCATCTGGATTTCTTCGCGGTTTACTGTGGTGTTGCCATGTCAGTGATGAGGACGGGAACATTTCATCGGAACATTTCATCGGAACATTTCTACCCTCGAATAATGGTACTAAAGGAAATGATATGCAACAATAGGAGACGGTATTGGCTGGTGGTTAAGTAACACGGCTCACTCATCATCCCAGTACCGGCGTTAACCCGGGGAAGCAAAGCATTAGAAAATATAAGAGGAAGTAAAAAAAAGTAAAGTAAAGTAACCCATAGCATTACTGCCGTTAGGGGTGTGAGGTGTTAGCGATCTCACATTTCAAAGGCTCGGCTATATGAGGGCGGTAGCCATCTCCTCTCCCTCGCCGCTTTTACTTTTCGGACTGAACCGGTACCCATTTAAGGCTGGGTCGACCCGGGAGCCATTGAAAAAACATTACCGCCTCAACTGGGGAATGAACCCAGGACCACTCAGATGAGAAGCCAGAGCGCTAACCACTGCCCTTCGCGGCTCCACAAGAGGAAGTAGACCCTTACATAATATGGATACCGAATTCGGATGCACTTGTGTTTTAACGGATATAGTCCATTTCAGCAACCCAAATAACATACCGATAATTTAATTTAATCTTAGACACATATAGTAAGCCCAAATGTGTTGTCAGTGCTGTTTGTCATGTACATATAAACCAAATGTGATGGCAGTGCTGTTTCTCATGCACATATAGTAAACCCAAATGTGCTGTCAGTACTGTTTGTCATGCACATATAGTAAACCCAAATGTGATGGCAGTGCTGCTTGTCATGCACATATAGTAAACCCAAATGTGTTGTCAATATTGTTTGTCATGCACATATAGTAAGCCCAAATTAATTGTCAGTGCTGTTTGTCATGTACATATAGTAAGCCCAAATGTGTTGTCAGTATTGTTTGTCATGTACATATAGTAAACCCAAATGTGATGGCAGTGCTGTTTGTCATGCACATATAGTAAACCCAAATGTGTTGTCAGTGGTGTTTGTCATGCACATATAGTAAGCCCAAATGGCAGTGCTGTTTGTCATGTACATATAGTAAGCCCAAATGTGTTGTCAGTGCTGTTTGTCATGTACATATAGTAAGCCCAAGTGCTGTTTGTCATGAATCTGCGGAAGTAAAGGTATACAGGAGCAACTGTTGTCCCTACCGGTCGTGAATTTGTCATGCATCTTTGTGGCATTTCTGCCACGCTCAGACGTTACACAGCCTTATATCTTGTAACAGTTGTCTAATGGGGCCCAAACAGCGACCAATAGTGTTAGGGTTTTCAGTTCAGTTCAAGTCCCATCTCCGCATCGAAAGTCGACTGCAATAGATCTCCAATGTACTCTTTTGCCGTAATGGTCCAATTTGATAGGCTTTTCCAGTCCCTCTCCTGATTTAAAACGTTGTCTGCCTCTAGTATGCTCTTCAACAAGGATGTATGTCTTGTTATATGACCAAAATAACGCAAACCTTGATTTCGGACCTTAATTCTCTTGTCAACCCCAACTCGTCCAGTACATCCAAATGTGTGTTCTTCTCTTTCCAAGATATGCGACCCAATCTTCTATCTACCCACATTTCGAAGGCTTCAATACTCTTTTCCAACTTTTTATTCATTGTCCATGTTTCTGCGCCATAAAGTAATTACAAGTATACATAACACTTGACAATTCTCATTTTCAAATTCTGATTTATCTGTTTGGATGTCATTATTACCGAATACCATCTTGGTCATTCCTATTCTCTTTCTGATTTCTTTTTCACAGCTGTCTTCTTTCACCTATTATAATATGACCTAGATAGGAGAAACTATGTACCTGTTCAAGTAGTTAATCTTTTATTTTTATCTGGATACATGGTTTCTTGTCACTTTTTCTAATTATATTTTTTTTTTATGTGTATGTCCAATTCAAACTCTTGACCTATTGTGCATATTGTTGTCACAAGCTCCTGTAATTCTTGCTCACTTTTTGCCATCAAAACCGTATCATCCGCATATCCTAGATTGTTCATTGCCCTTCCTCCAATGGCAAGCCCTGTCATCCCCTCTATCTGTTTGAATATTTGTTCTGTGTAGATATTAAAAAGACAAGGGGATAATACACATCCCTGTCTCACTCCTCTTTTCACATCTATTCTTGGACAGCATAACTTTCCTGATTTTACTGTAGCAGTTTGTTCACAGTACTGATTACGGAGCAGTCTTATGTCCGTTACCACCTAGACCTATTTCTTGGAGACATTTAATTAATTGTTCATGTTGGACTATCAAAAGCCTTTTGGTATCTATACCGAATTCCTCTAGGACCTCTTTCATTTCCCTGTTGCTTTCCCTTTTCTCATAGATTTTATCACATTTTCCACCTCTGATCTTATGATGCTGGGTCCTTCATTATCATATGTTGATGGTTTGGCTCCGAGACTGTCCTCAAAAAGTTACCTTGTATATTCCGCCCATCTGTTTCATATGTCATTCTCTTCCATCAACATGGTGCCATTCTTATCTCTTAACCCACTCTGGGTTACCTGTGTCTTGTTTGTTTTCTTTATTTCTATATGCATTTCTCTGGTATTGTGTTTTAGTGCCATGTTTTCTATTATTCTGCATTTTTCTTGCAACCACTGTTCTTTGGTCATCCTTCACATTTTACGGATCTCTTTGTCTAGTGATGAATTTGCAGGAGTGTTAAGGGTTAATGATCACTTATACCCAGACTGGACCCTTTTTAAGTATTAATTGGTATTCATTTTTACTGCAATCTTCATGAATGCTGACTCGCACAAAACTAGAACGTTTAAATATGTCTTGTCTGATAACTCTTTATTTTTCAGACCAATACATTTTTTTATGCCACTGAATACAAATCTATGAAAGCAGCGTCATTTCCGGCTTGATTCACTCCTGCTGTTTTTACATTCAAGATGGCTTGTTTTGGCAAGCCTAATATTGCAGGGGCCTGCAGGATATCGTTCAAATGCATCTATGCTAGAGCAAGGCGTTATTTTCTTTACAGGTACCGGGGAAATAATCCTAATTAACATTGAAGGGGAAGTTCTTGTCGGTGTTATTAAATAAAAGCAACGTGTCAGACCAACAGAAACACGTGACAAGGTTTGGATGGCACGTGTTCAAGCCGGGGAAAAAAAGTATATAGCTCGAATGATTGTTATAGTTCGAATGATTGTTATAGCTCGAATGATTGTTATAGTTCGAATGGACGACATTTATCCATATTATCAGCATTATTCCTCTTCAACATATTCTTTCACTCTTTTTTAAAGCCATGGAAACGTTGTTCTGCGTTTTACAATGCGCTACAGTGTATGCATCCTTTGTCCCAACACATCTGCTTATAGCATGTCTTGGAACTAAGGAACTCCCCAAAGACAGACTGTCCTCAGATTAATTAAGACAGCAGATGGGTTTAAGTTTCTCTAAATGGCTGATATCATCTAGAAGACTGAGTGAGGTTCTTCATCGTACGCAGTCAGACAGTAACCATTATTTTTTCGAAAAAGGCAGCGGTCATCCTGAGGCTGTCGACACTGCCATAGAGCTTGTCTAGTGTTGCCACTGGTGATGGCCACATCTGCTCTCTCTGATCCTCGTATGTCGGGCAGTTTTGCAGAAAATGCTCAGCGGTCATTTTCCCGGTACCACACGGGCATTCGTCGGTGCCACCTATCTTCAATTTGTTGAATAGGTGGTACCTCAGTCTATTGTGGCCAGTGCGAAGTCTGAAGACCACGACCTGCTCTCTTCTGTTCAACTGGTAATAGGCATCGTTTTTGGTGTAGTCAGTATGTTCGGTTTCCCATTTGGTCATGTAGAGTGAGGTTCAAAGGGCGAACTTTCGCCAAATAGAACTGTGTTAACCGTTAATGGACAACCAGGGTCTTAAACTGGCAAAAGAAACTGTCTCGCTGCGAGAAGTCCAAGAACTGGGCGTTTGCTGTCTGAGACTGTCTATGTCCTTTTACTTTCAGAGACTGGCTACGCTCTTTTGCTGTCAGAGACTGGCTATGTCAGTTTATCAAGAGAAAACATCGCATACATTTATACTTCTATTGCTGACTATTTTTGCTAAGTTTATCAAGAGAAAACATCGCATACATTTATACTTCTATTGCTGACTATTTTTGCTAAGTTTATCAAGAGAAAACTTCGCATACATTTATACTTCCGCTGTTTACACCAGAAAAACGATCTGGTAGAGTTAAAACGTTCACGCCATTATTATTGTTAAAGGACAATATATAATAACATTATATGGTAGTTTAAAAAAATCTACACCCTCTGCTTTCTTTGTCTTCATGGAATCTTGAATAGCGCGATAAGCTGGTTTGTGTTTTTCCTTTTCATTCTTCTATGCATTTGTCAGAACTTCTAAAATATGTTATCATTTCTCTTCCAACCTCTCATTTTTATTCGCTCGAAAAAAAAAGTAAAACAATTTTCACATTCATCTCATAAACCTCGTCAACATACACGGCCGTCCCTTTCGGATGATCACATTTTCTGTCAATGCATGTTCTGTTGTTTGAATCCATCGGGATGGTCGACCAAAAGTGGCGCTATGTCCGTTAGGCTGGCATAGTCATGTGCATGGTAACTGAAAACCTTTTTGTATCATTTCTCTGGGTGGTTGATCTTTCTCGATATGGACGAACATGGCAAGTCAATCATTGTCCCTTACAAAACCAGAAAGCGGCGATAAGCAGTGCGGATTTATGGAAAGGCATGGGCTGAAACAATCCCAAATATATGTTGTGAATCGAAAGAACAAAAACAAGTTATATATGTGCATGATAGACTATATTAAAGCAGGGTGGAGCACAGGGAAATCATCTATATGCTTGGAGAGCTGCATGTCGAAGCAAGGACAAGGGAATTATTCATAACATGTACTGGGGACAGATTGCAGAAATACAAACAGATAACGCTATAGAGTATGAGAGAAATCTTGTGCAACAGAAGTCTATTATTGAAATTAAGGAAGAGTTAAGGATATGTGGAACCAGTACTGACATACGACAGTGAGTCATGGACATTCGGCAGCTACACACAGTGATCATTGGAGGCAACGGACATGTAGTTTTACAGAAGAATGTTGACAGGTTCGTGGACTGCAAAGAAATAAAATAACGTGGTTATTGAGGAGGCAGACACAAAGACAGCTTATTGCAAATATCAAAACAATGCAATCATCCTATATTTGGGCATCTCACGAGAAGAGGTGGGCTAGAACACGCAGTAACAACGGGCAGAATCGCATGCAGAAGAGTCAGGGCGAGACAAAGGGACAGCTTGAATATCATGGCATGGGAGACGATCAACAGCGGAACGAATACTTTCATTCATCTTACAATTACTGCATTAAACAAAATCTTACTTAACGTTATCAAAATGTTTGTGCACATTCAAAGGATACATTTTCCTATCTTAGTTTACTGTTACTCCATGATCTACAATAAGCGGTGGTTACTCCATGATCTACAGTAAACTGCGGTTACTCCACGATCTAGAATAAGCTGTGGTTACTCCATGATCTACAGTAAACTGCGGTTACTCCACGATCTAGAACAAGCTGTGGTTACTCCATGATCTAGAACAAGCTGTGGTTACTCCATGATCTAGAACAAACTGTGGTTACTCCATGATCTAGAACAAGCTGTGGTTACTCCATGATCTAGAACAAGCTGCGGTTACTCCACGATCTAGAACAAGCTGTGGTTACTCCATGATCTACAGTATGCTGCGGTTACACCAATTCAATATTCTCAGTTTTGCTGCCCCTATCCATCATCAAAATGGTTTCCGGTTCGAACAGAATTTCACCACTGCTTTCTTCGATGTTGACAACAAAATGTAAAACCCACTGCTACAAAACCACACAAAAATTGATTGTACTGTCCTGTGCAGCACACCAATCACCGTGTTTCCAATATTCGGTCATGTACTTCCTCAACATGTCATCCATTTTGCATATTTCCAGACGGTTGAGTCGGATCATCAGGTGGCCTGGGTCTTGTGTTGAAAGCCATTATAAAGTAATTGAAATTAGCAGTTTTACCGATGTTTAACAAATTCAGCGACAAGTGAATTTATGTTTCTATCTATGTGTAAGGAAGTTTCTGTTTCACGTACTGCCAGACCCACGTGAATTACTGCAGCATATATTATCTGCATACTTTTTGAAGAATGACTTACGTTTAGTGTCACTCCAGCCGAAAAGTTTCCTAGAAATATTGAACGTTGCAACTACAAAATGTCATAGTCGATACACAATGCTGAAGTATTGAAATCACGCATATAGAAAACTCGTTATATTTATACTTATTCTCACAAGGATATATATATATATATATCACCAGGTTAGTCAGTTCTGTAACTGGTGTTGGGGTCGTCTGGTCATGTCACGCCACTGTCGTCTATTCTCGCAAGATCGCTTCAGTTCAGCATTAGTCTGCACCACAATGTTACACGACTTTTCATTCCAGTATTTTAAAAAGTGGGCCTCCCCGAACACATGTTGACCAAGTTAATACTTAAATGTAAGTTTAGTCATGAGTTTTATACAAATAAATTATTGAAAATAACATGGATGCCCCATTCATAATAGAAAAATTTGAAACAACCCTATAAAGGGGACGGCGTGGCCTAGTGGTTAAGTGGCACGGCTCACAACGTGAATGTGCTGGGTACGATCCCCATCACAGCACCGGCCGTTACCCCGGAAGCAAGCCCTTAGAAAATGCAGGAGGAAGCAGATCCTTACATAAAATGCATGCTGAAGTCGGATGCACTGGGCCGACAGGCGCAAAATACAAATACAGTGCAACGCACACCGTCTTGGGGATTAGAAAAATAAGGCGGACGCAAAAAAAAAAAACAACACTATAAAAGACTTAAAGAGAAAAGAATCGTGCAAGCTAATTATTCGTGGAATAATGCCTCAATAGGGTTATAACATTGCCTTACGGGATCCTAATATTGCCTTCATGTGACTCTAATATTGCCTTCATGTGACTCTAATATTGCCCTCATGTGACTCTAATATTGTCTTCATTAAGCCCCAATATTATCTACACATGACTCCAATATGCGAGTTTTGGGTGAGTTTAAGTAAGACACCTGTGCCAGACTGTTTTCACCGACCTGATCTAGACTATGACGTCAGATTTACCTGCCCACATATCAGCGCCTGCTTTTCTCTTGTGGACTAATCACTGGGCTCATTCTTTGTTTATGCCTTGTTTCCCGGGGAAACGGCCGATTCTGCAGAGATCAGCTGGAACGGTTAGATATGGTGAAAGAGCTATGTAAAAAGTTTTCAACCGAGGGCGGTTTTCGAAAGAGGCTTGAACAATAGTTGATCGTGTACAAAATGATTCAATACGGATTCTGTCCAATGGGGCACGGGTTCAAAACCTCGTTAAGGAATAGGTTTTATTTTATATAGAAGGTGAAATAATACTCCTATATAGGACACGGTGACTGCATGAACAAGCAGCTTATATTTCCCAATTCTATAAACATCCGGGCAAACTCCATAGCCGTTGATAAATTGTCTTTGTTAGCAGGATGTAGCGCCGCAGTCACCTCGTCAGTCGGGGGGGGGGGGGGGGGGGGGGGGGAGACAATTGATTTCTGCCCCCGTGAGAGGCATAGTTGTTGCTGTTGCTGTCCTTCACGTCTGCAGTTTGCCCCAGTTTTGTTACTCCAATCTGTAGGCAAACTTGTAAGACCTGCCTTTGTTAAAATCGTTCAACCTGGAAGACTGCTTTCAAAAACGGCGTTTCAGTCATCGATGGCATCAGTGTTCAGACAGCCCAGGATAGACACGCAATCAGGAAGTCTAGAGCAGAGGGAATACTAGAGGCAGCTGCGTATAATGTCTGTCAGTCGTGTCATAGAACTTTCCTCACTTGCATTGACTTGACCAGCCCTATACGCACCAACATACTAAAGGATGCAGTATGATATGGGATGACATTGGTGGTCCTCATCAGAGACGATGGAAGAACTTATTATTATTAAATATATATGTATTATTTTACATGTGCATACACGTGCGTATATCATAATTCAGAAAGCTATTGATGAGCCTGTCTCAGTAAAAGTGACAAAAAAATGACAAGGTAAGGTCTGAACGATACTAAAGCGGAAGTTACTTATAGAGAATAATAGTCATTACCACCGAAACTTGGGCGCGTTGGCACGCACAAAGTGTTTGACAATTTATGTCACTAGTTCGAGGCTTTTTTATGAGGTGGCGTGACCAGTTCTCTTCCTCGCTGATGTATCTTCCCTTTCTTAGTTTAGATGTCCGTTTACAGCTAGTTAAGCTCAAAGTTTACCCAAATTACTGCATTCGTTTAGGTGCCAATCCCCACATCGACTTTCAGCTACAATTCATCTCCAAATTTTTCTTGTCTTGATGGTACAATTTCACAGGCGTTTCCCTGAAATTGTATTGATGTTATTATCCAATCGTTGCTTTCCTCTGGTTCGTCTGTCCTCTACCTTTCCTTCTAGTATTGTTTTCAGTTAGGTATATCTTTTGATGTGACAAAATATATTAACTTGCATTCATCATTTCCCATTGGACCTCTAATTCCTCAAGACTTCCTTATTTGTGTTCTTTCTTTTCCATGGGATGCGCCTCAGTTTTCTGTGTATCCACATTTCAAAGACATCAGTTCTCTTTTTCAATAGTTATTTGTTCATTAACTTAGTTTCAACGCCCTACAGTAAAGACGAGTGTACATGACACATGACCATTATCAATTATCAATTATTAGTGACTTTTTTGGATGTTAGCCTTATTTTGTTCCTGATTAACATTTCGCATCTCCCATTTTCCGTTTCTAAATTTCAGTATTTGACCGTCTATTTTTCATAAGACTTACATTATTCTGCAGGCTTGGCTAATACACCACTGCACAACAGCTGGCTAAGTCTGAACTTCAACTGAATTCATCTATTTCGTCAATCATGCGACAGTCTTTGCTGTTTTGTGAATGTTTACTTCTCTTTATGGAGAATGTACCCCGTTTCAACCAAAGACAGTCGACAGCAGGACATATTTCTCTTGGTTTAGCTCAATAAGGCATGTTTGTTCTATGGTCAAGTGTTCCTATTGGACTAGATTGTAGGTAGTGACTGTACGGTGGTACTGAGACTCTTGTACAGTCATGCCAAGCAGACGCCGATGAGACTTGGCTGCCATTAATTATTCCAGAAATGAAATCATTGGCACACGCACCGGGAGCTCAGCTGCCACGTCTTAATTTGCTCTTTGTAACCCCACACTTGACAAATAAATCCAATCAATGTTGAAACTCACAGAAACAAGCCTCTGGTATTGGATCGGCCGAGTTCAATTACCAACGGCAGGGTAGGTAAATGCAGACAATTCCTGTCAATTATGCCATCTTGATAGCGATCTATCCAGTTTCACCAAGGGCCTTCTGAAGGGTTGGAGGCTTCACCTATGTCTAGTGAAGAGAAAGGTGTAAGTAGAGGTCAGTCCGATACCCTATACATACCAATTTAGCACGCGTATCACCTGTATTTTTCGATGATACCATCGTATTAGTAAATATACACAAACAGGTCATCAGATTAACTGATCACAAATGCGAGTTATTTCCTCCTGTTGTTCTGGATTTATCTGTATTGTTACAACCAATCAACTCAGAAAACAAAAGGCAGTTTTATCAGACGTTTAACAAAGATCGACATGACCAGTCAACAACATTTAGTCGAGTTGCTTCTCTTCTCTATAAATACTGTTCCTATCTTGTTGTTCCATCTGAAGTTGTCCACCGTACATTGAGCTTGTGTTTATGCGCAATTATGTGCTCCCATGCATTGGTGGTTTCTATAGCAACCCTTTATACATTTTGAAATTGATAGTCCCATGTAACCTTACTTAGCCGCCTTTTATAACATGCCTGGAAGGACATACTTGACAATTTTACGACATCATTGGAATGTTACTCTGGATCTGTTCTGTCATGACTGGCTCCACTTAGTGCTGCGTGCAGTACCCTCGGTTTTGAAAATAGAAATGTAGTTCTTCCTACGAGACAGTTCTCAGTCGGTTTTTTATCAAATCTAATCGAAGTTAACTAGTCATTGTCCTAACGTCTGTGAGATGCGTGCTGGTCGATTGTTTGAATACGATTAATCTAGAACGAATAACCGGCGGTTCTATGCCACAGGCTGTCGTTTGGTGAGCATGACCTGATAACACGACAGTGATGATGTAAAAACTAATCATGATTGTTATCGTCAGTCGTTGGTATACTCCATAAACACATTAACTAATGTTCATCCAAAATATATACGCTAATCAAATTTACAAATGGTTGACGAAAACAATTGACATGATGGCAAGGTTAACAACACGGCAGGGCCAATTGATGAACTTCATAAGTAAAGATGAGGTCCTGGACAGCCAGGCACAACATTTGAAAGAATAATATTTAGGGATGATTTGACATGCCATGTCGAGATGGTTAAGATCCAAGGATGATTTGACATGTCACGTCGAGATGGTTAAGGTCCAAGGATGATTTGACATGTCACGTCGAGATGGTTAAGATCCAGGGATGATTTGACATGTCATGTCGAGATGGTTAAGATCCAGGGATGATTTGACATGTCATGTCGAGATGGTTAAGATCCAGGGATGATTTGAGATGTCATGCCGGAATGACTAAGACACCAGCATGGACTGAAATACTGCCAGCTAGCCAAAATGCATGACGCTAGACAACTAATATCATATTCTCAGCGCGCACCGTTGATTTTTAGCCAGCATTGTATTACGTAACTGATAACATCCTTGTGGTAACCATACCACAACTGGACTTAACATGGTCGCTTCTCTTTTTCTTTTTTTTTTTTTGGATAATAATCTCCTCAGCTTGGACAAGTCAGTCCAATGTCCAAACCTCCTAAGCCGCCATATACGACATTCCTGGCAGGCTTTAATTTTACTATTCTAAATTCCCCTTTCGGTTTCCTGTAACACACTGGGTTATCACCATAAGAACTAACTAACTACCCGGATACTATTAATTCATGGAAAATATTCTAATGGTGTTTAAAGTACGATCCTAAGTTCATAGTTTTTCCAACATAGACTTCTGTTATTCTCTAATCATTCACAACGTGTCCCAAAAATTCGGCACCATTTTACAATAAGAAAATTGTTTGTTGATGTTGTTACTTAGTTTATGACATTTGTTTGAAATCGTCATCACCTGGACGAGCTCGTTCGATTCTCCAAAGATAGTAATTCAACTTTTTAATTGTTTAAAATCGTCACTTGAACGAGCTCCTACGATTCTCCAAAGTTATTAATTCAACCTTTTATTTTTTTTATAACGTCTCATGACTAGATCGTTCAAATCTTCCAAAGTTATTAATTCAACCTTTTATTTGTTTGCATACAACGTGAACGATGTGTTTTGACTGCATCATTATCCCCTTATCAAAACCAGTCCCATATCTACTACACCCTAACTGTCTATCCCTCCAACAAAAGAAAATGATTCCATTCCAAGAATTCCAGTAATTCCATCCGATCTAAAAAGTATTGTCCGTTAAATAAAAAATGTTTATACATGCAATCCGGTAGTAAATTAAAAGAACTGGCCAGTTTTAAAAAGAAATGGATTAGACCTTTTAATTGTGTGTATACAATGTGAACGATTCGATCCGAAAACCTCTTTTTCAGCAAACAAACATTGAAACCATTCAGCCACGCGGTTCTGTCCAGATTGTGTCGGTACAATATAATTGAATTGCAAATTTTTAAATTAGACATCTTGAATTTTGTTTTTGTCAAAATCGGTTATGGTGTCAGTTCATTGTGTCAATTAATGGTGTCAGTATTTTCGGGTAAATAATATTCTTCGTGCAAACTCAACTCGTTACAATAACGACAAATTCAAGATTTTTTGAGTGGATATTTCGTAATATTTGTTGTAATTTATTTTGGTCGTGTCCCTTTAATGATATTATATGTGTCAAATATATAGAAATGATCATATGTCCATAACTCGTGAATGAAACGACATGAACTTAAAATATGTTATAGAATGGTCAGTGAAAATTTCAGCTTGATATGTTCTTACATTCACGAGGTATGACGTCTTCAGACAAACATATATATAGCTCTCATTTGTATAGTGTTAGAAACATTGTATCAGCTATTGTTTCATTATTTTTGGACATTTAATGTTCTATTTCTGCGTATTGTGTGAGAATTTGATTTCATGTGAAACGAAGTTTTCACCAGTCTGTCTGTCATGTGTATAACACGAAGAGGGTGGCTGATCGGTGTGAATATCCTCACCAAGATATCACGGGTTCAAATCTTCGCAAACTCTTTTTTCATATCGGAAATGTGTCATTTTAAATAGTACGTGCACTGCGTCAGTGTGATCGAAGCAAGCAGCCTTTATTGCTCATTATTATAAATCTTTCCTGCAAACCCCATCTCTAGGAATAAACGTTGTAGTGATAGTTTTAGTGATAGTGACGGTTCTTGTGTCTTATTTAGGACGCTGTTTTATAGTTTTATTCTAAACCCAAACATCTAGTCCCCACTCAACAGCTTTCTTGGTTTGCGTGAATGGCTTAGGGTACAATGCCACAAGTATCGACTAGACTCGATTCGAGCATTTTCTTTCTACGAGCTAGACATGTGACGTGGACAATGATTTGACGAGGTAACTTGTACTGCCTTGCCAAAATCGAAACGCAGCCCGCCGATTGTGTAGGAACATCGAAAGCTCTCGCTGTCTGCTCGACTTATCAATTGGGAAGGACTTGCCTTCAAACTTCATTTGATAACTGAAGCCTTGACACTTGGCGGCACGACTTACGACTTGAGAGTGATCATTTGAAAACTGAAGACTTGACATTAACGTGCGTCCTGATGACGATGCATCATTACGACATTTGGACTTAAACCGACTTAAAATAAAAAATGTTTAATTTTGCTCACAAAATAAAAACTGTTTTAATTCCATCACAAAATCAAAACTGTAATTCTATCACAAAATGAATCTTCCTCTTTGACTTCTACTTCACAGCCTTGGACAAACTGGGCACTAATCACGTGATGAATCTTGGTATTCAAGTGGAGGTGGTCCAACCCAACATAGTGTTTGATATTGCCAGTCTGATGTTGTACGGCACCCATGCCACGCCAGTCCGTCTGAAGATCTTATTGGACAGACTCTTCTCTGTACTTCAGCACGAAGAGGTTCTGCAGATACTTCATGGATTTGGTTGGACTTACGAGGATTATGCGAGGGGCTACATACTCCAGGTTAGTGTATTCAGTAGGACCTAGCTCATACGGCGAGTTTAGTTCAAGACCGTTGTCATATTGTAAGGCAGGGTAAAGACATGGGAGCAGAACGTAATAAAATGACATGCTCGTGCTTCCGGAAACGGGCTGTGTCACAGCAGTTTAATCACCGAGGTCAGGATCGATACTGCAATTCATATAGTGATGTACTTACTGAGAAGCCTCGCATTACACTACAGCCAGGAGGACCCGGATCCACTTTCTCAAGTATGCTTTGGAAAATGGCCACCGCCACCAGCTACGAAGAGCCTGTCATCAAGAGTTGGCTCAGTACGAGAAGCTTCCAACAGAAACTTAGGTCAGACACTGCTGTCAGGGATGAAGTGTTACAGACTTCATTTTACCGGGTTTCAGCTTTTTGTGAGGCATGGTAGCCAGTTCCCGTCCTCGCTGACAATTTATTATACTGTTTCCTAAGGGCTTATAATTGTTCTGTTTGACTAGCGAAATTGTTTATATGTTTTGTGTTTTATAGTCTTAATTTCTTTAATTCGGGAGAGTTATTGGGTTGAAATGTGTGCAGGTATACCACACGAGCTATTGGGTTGAAATGTGTGCAGGTATACCACAAGAGTTATTGGGTTGAAATGTATCCAGCTATACCACAAGACTTATTGGGTTGAAATGTGTGCAGGTATACCACAAGAGTTATTGGGTTGAAATGTGTGCAGGTATACCACAAGAGTTATTGGGTTGAAATGTGTGCAGGTATACCACAAGACTTATTGGGTTGAAATGTGTGCAGGTATACCACAAGAGTTATTGGGTTGAAATGTGCGCAGGTATACCACACGAGCTATTGGGTTGAAATGTGTGCAGGTATACCACACGAGTTATTGGGTTGAAATGTGTGCAGGTATACCACAAGAGTTATTGGGTTGAAATGTGTGCAGGTATACCGCGAGAGATATTGGGTTGAAATTTGTGCAGGTATACCACAAGAGTTATTGGGTTGAAATGTGTGCAGGTATACCGCAAGAGTTATGTAACCACATAAAACAGTCAAAGATGTCAAGCTATTAAATATAGAAAAAAGACAAATAAAAGGGCGTAAATTGACAAATATATAAACATACAAACCAATAAAAATATCAGTTCAGTTCATCCCGTAACCCATCAAATCGTTAGGGCACACCTGAAGACACTCCCACAAACCCACGCATCTCTCTCTGTCCGCTGCCGCCAGTCGTGCCTCACCGGGAATAAGGTTTGACCCCTCAGTGATGGTGTCTGCTCATCTCTCCCCTGGACGACCCCGCCCTTTCTTTCCTGGTACGGAGCCATGCAGTATAAAATTTGTAATTCCCCTGAGCCTCGTGACGTGCCCAAACCAAGTCATTTTTCGCCATTTGGTAGCTGTGAAAAGATCATCAAAGGGCCCAATTTCGTCCTACACTCTTCGTCGTATTTCTACGTTCGAGACACGATCCTTAGATGTAACATTTAAGAGTCTTCTAAAGCACCTCATTTCCATTGCATGTATCCTGCACTGGATATCCATAGTAATGGTCCAAGTCTCACAGGCATACACAAATATTGAGAGCACCAATGAGCGCATTAATCTAACGTTCATGCTGAGAGCAAGCCGCTTATCCTGCCCTATGGGTTTCAAACGCGTAAGCGCCGCTGTTGTCTGTGTTATTCTGTCAACTATCTTAGGCTGCGAGCCCTTTCACTGATCAGTATCCCAGATACATAATAAAGATATAAAGGCCAAGAAATTGATTTCATCGGAGGAACAACAGATACAATTGGTTGAGTATTTCAAAGAAAGTCTAAGCAATACCCCACCACAAGAAACACCAAACAATCTACCAGTAGGGAATTCCCTGAACTTGAACTGCAACCCTCCAAGAACGATAATTGCATATATAGACAAGGCGACAAATACATTGCAAGAATTATTCCGGAGGCACCTTCCAACATAGACAGACAGGCTCATACACGAAATCCTCAAGGGAGAGAAAGATAGGTGAGCCCAAAATTACATGAAGAGATTAAATGATTGCAGACGGAGATAGGCAGAAATAGCGGCACCAGAACATATGTTTGCTGGATGTTGTCAATGTCCTATGTGCCGGAAGGAACAGCGAACTTTGATTGATTTGATTGATTTGTAATGGTGGAAAAACGTATGATAGACGTGTAATTTAACGTTGGTTTACAATTAGTTTGCAAGGGTCTCGATATGATGTTTTCGTCCAAAAAAGGTTGTATTCATTCGTATACAATTGATAATGTATTCTATAATTTTAAGGATATTCAAATAAAACGTCATAAATGAACAACTTCCGGGTCATCTGCCGCCTTACTTTATAAATAGTTCCCATTTGTGATTCTCTTCTCCTTCGACTTTCGTCCTGAAAAAGGACGTGATACTGTGTCGCAGTTTACAGCTAGGTTGCGATATATTCGCCATTCGGCCCGATACACTCAGTTTTAGTAGAAAATAGGTGGGATTGGTCTTCGATCCCTATTCTCTCAGCCACGCAGCACAGGTGTAGTATGTTTCCAGAGCCGCCTCTTCTGGGCGGAATAGGATCTTATCATCAGCAATGATTCGCTAACCCTGATGCAGTCAGTCAATGGCTGCTGTTAACGCATCCACTCTTCGTTCCCATTAGATGCTGTTCATTGGTCGGAAATTAAGTTAATTTGTTTACTCTGTATTATTAGTGTAAACATGAAAGACAAATATCATTTAATTTCATTTCATTTAATTATCTGCGTTATTCAAATTGAAGATAAATTATAAGCAGAAGGTGATGTCATTTCCTTTTTTTTTTCTTTGGACATGCTTTTATTTTCTCAGAACTTCCAACACTTTGGAATAAATGTTACGGATAATTATTTGTCTACATCAGGCAAGTTAGCGTAGTTGTTGAACCTGTTCTTCGTACACTGTATTAGACTTCTGTATTAGACCTCTGTATTAGACCTCTGTATTAGACCTCTGTATTAGACCTCTGTATTAGACCTCATGATACAGAGAAATGAGGAAGCAGATAGATTAGTCAAAGAGAGAGGAAACGAAAACCACACTGAAGACATGGCTACAAGTGAAAAAAATCAAAACATTGATAATGGACTTCACACTGATATAGCTGAAACATACTTTTCTGCCAAGCGGAGGTCAATAGACACTGCTCAAACTGCAAACAGACCATTGCAGACTTGCTCAGAAAGAAAATAGATGCGATTATTTTGGAGTTAACGAAGATAAAGAAAGAAAGAAAGAAAGAAAGAGAGAAAGAAACAGAGAAAGAAAAAGAAAAAAAGAAAGAAAGAAAGAAAGAAAGAGAGAAAGAAAGAAAGAAAGAAAGAAACAGAGAAAGAAAAAGAAAGAAAGAAAGAAAGAAACAGAGAAAGAAAGAAAGAAAGAAACAGAGAAAGAAAAAGAAAGAAAGAAAGAAACAGAGAAAGAAAAAGAAAGAAAGAAAGAAACAGAGAAAGAAAAAGAAAGAAAGAAAGAAAGAGAAAGAAAGAAAGAAAGAGAGAAAGAAAGAAATAAAGAAACAGAGAAAGAAAAAGAAAGAAAGAGAGAAAGAAAGAAAGAAAGAAACAGAGAAAGAAAAAGAAATAAAGAGAGAAAGAGAGAAAGAGAGAGAAAGAAAGAAAGAGAGAGAAAGAAAGAAAGAAACAGAGAAAGAAAAAGAAAGAAAGAAAGAGAGAAAGAAAGAAAGAAACAGAGAAAGAAAGAAAGAAAGAGAGAAAGAAAGAAACAGAGAAAGAAAGAAAGAAAGAAAGAGAGAAAGAAAGAAACAGAGAAGAAAAAAAAAAGAAAGAAAGAAAGAAAGAGAGAAAGAAAGAGAGAAACAAAAAGAAAGAAAGAAAGAGAGAAAGAAAGAAAGAAAGAAACAGAGAAAGAAAAAGAAAGAAAGAAAGAAACAGAGAAAGAAAGAAAGAAAGAAAGAAACAGAGAAAGAAAAAGAAAGAAAGAAAGAAAGAAACAGAG